>JASEVX010000004.1:41523339-41891239 GCA_031761405.1 Serripes groenlandicus
TTCATGTTCATTTCAGGTTACCTTGCATAGATGGATGTATAATAGTGTCATCACTCGATAATGTCAATGTAGAAGTACTTAACAAATCGTAATTTACCAAAATTTGCAGACGAACATAACAACGCACATGTTTACATTGCTCGTTCGTACTTAAAATGTTCGACCCGTAATCCAATATCGTACTTACTAGGAAATGATTGGTGGTGCACAGAAGATACATTTTTATTTGTTTTGAACAAACAAATTTAGTAACTGCAATTCTGAAGCCGTTCGTCTTATGGAAAAGGTCCATGAATTTCATACGCGTGAAAGTAGTACTCAATACTTGCTCTTACATTTCAAATGTATCACGATATTGAAATAATGATATATTTATATCGTTTTTGTTTTCTTATGTGGTTCTTATATTCAAAGAGAATTTGGAAATAAAATGAAACATTGTATTTAAAACATGAACGCGGAGAGATTTATAAATCTCAATGAGTGAACTGCTACAGGGAGAACTATTTCCGATTTAAGCTCCAGATACGGTATTTGAAATTTCATCACGCATTGAAAATGTAGATAAAAACAGAATTGAAATATTTTCTTTGTGCCTTGTCGGCCATATAAATATAGTATAAGAATTAAAAAGCAAATATGGCGTCATAAAATGCATTTAAAATGAGAGTAACACATTTGCAGAGAAATCGTGATCGTCGAATTCTATTTATAAATACGACGGTATGGGGGGAGGGTCTAAAGTGCGGACGCGATTTGCGGACAAATACATTATAGAGGGAAAATGCGGACAAATGCAATATAGAGGGAAAATGCGGACGCTATAGAATATAGAGCAAATCTGCGGACGCTATGATTTGTTGTAAAAAAATGTTTAATTAAAGATGGGCAAATGTGTATAATTTGTTAACATATGATCATATCCGGGTTTTCTTTTTAAATATATAATGTGTTTGATTGCTTTTATCAGTGATATAGATTAACCCAAAAATCGAGATCATGCTGAAATGGAATCTCTTTGTAAAGTATTTTAACGACTTTCCTCTTTATATCATATCTATAGATATCAATAACGAGAATTGATGGATTGATTTTCCGACAAGTAAATGTCTTTTGACGCATCTGCAGCGGACGAAATTTGAAAACATTGCAAGAATAGAATAGGTTGCTAGTAACTAGCCATAGGTTTTGCTTCAATTATATCCTCTCCTTTACAATCGATTGAAGGGTCATGGGTTCTAGTTATTGTTTGGCATCTTCATTTTCTACTTTGTAACTTTCAATAGTTTTTCCATGTGCCGTACTACGAGGCAAATGATCCATGCAACATTCTATTCTGTAGGGTACTTGGAAGGGGCAGAACAATTTAAATAACAAATAAACAATAAGTATATATATATATATACAACACTGTTTCTAGTAATTATATATATATACAACAATAATACTAATCTATAACAAATAAGTTAAATGTTTTTTTCTTGCTGTGTAAACAGTAAAAAGCAACATATATTGAAAACATTGTGGGAAAAGGAGAATTTGCTTATTTAAACAATTTCTTAATTCCCATAACCTTTCTTTACCGTCATATAAACCAAATTTGTATTTGAAGGCTGTTATAAGTAAAAAACTTAAATGTTGCTAATTTAATCACATATCTTATCCTTATAATAGCCAAATAATTAACAAAAGTTACAATTAAAGTTCCGCATCTGTTGTCAACATATCCACCGGTGCATTAACACAAGATTTGTGAAACCAACTGTGCATATATCACATTGTACCATGACGGTATCGACACATCCCGGCAAGTTACAAATACATAAATGTATATGATAGGTTTATTGGGAAAAGGGGTTACATTTATAATTTGTTTGGAATGACACTCGTACACAATGGTAATTAACAGTGAATGGTCACGCTTAAACACCCTTTAAAGGAAACAGCGGCCAGCTTAGGTGTATACTGTAGAGTAAAATGCGGACGGCAAAGGTATTTTTCTTGGTTTTCTCTGGAGCATTTAATCCTTTTATAATGCAAATGAATTTAAAAGCCTCTGAAGTCTGAAGCATGTTTCTTTTAAAGTGCTCATATAAATATTAGTACTGCCTTTTTCCACAATATTTTCTACATGATTTCAATTACTCTTTCATTTGGATAGATGTTTCTTTTTTTTTAGCTCACCTGAGCACGAAGTGCTGAAAGTTAGTTATTGTGATCTCCTTTTCTTCTACCAAACTGATTGGCAGATTTTCAAATTATTTTAAAGAAGTGTTCCTTGGCCGCCAGGGAGCGGGGCTTTTTTGCCTTATATGGCTATAGTGTAAACTCAAAAAAATCTTCTCCTCCAAAAGTGTCAAGCCGATTTTCAAATAATGTTGTAGAAATGTTCCTAGGGTGACCCTCTATCAGATTCCTTCCAGCCAAGTTGATTGGTCGAAAAACATGGCCGCCAGCGGGCGGGGCTTTTTTGCCTAATATGGCTATAGTAAAAACTTGAAAAATCTTCTCCTCCGAAAGTGTTTGGCCAATTTTCAATTCTTTTTGTAGAAATGTTCATTGGGAGACCATCTATCAGATTCCTCCAAGCCATGTTGATTGGTCGAAAAACATGGCCACCAGGGGGCAGGGCTATTTGGCCTTATATGGCTATAGTGAAAACTTGAAAAATCTCTTATTGTTAAGCAGGAAGCTTTTGAGTAAGATTTTAGAAAACCCTTGGTCAATTGTGATTTTTTTTGTAACACAAATTGGTAAATACTTAAATGAGTGCGTCGGGGCCATAATGGTTATCCTTTTTTATGCCCCCGGAATCACCGATTCGGTGGGCATCTAGTTTTTTGGCCTGTCTGCACGTCTGCACGTCTGTCTGCACGTCTGTCTGCACGTCTGTCTGTCTGTCTGACTGTCTGTCTGCACGAAAAAAAAATTAACCTTGACCACTACTTTTGAACCATAACAGGTACGGCTACCATATTTCACATGTGTATTTCTTGTGACATGACCTTTCTGTCAGTACCAACATTTTTGACCTTGCGACCTTGACCTTTGACCTAGATGTTGCCATTCTCGAAAAAAACTTTAACCTTGGCCATTACTTTTGAACCATAACAGGTAAGGCTACCATAATTCACATGAGTATTCCTTGTGACATGACCTTTCTGTCAGTACCAACATTTTTGACCTTGCGAATTTGACCTTTGATCTTGTTGTTGCCATTATCGAAAAAATACTTTAACCTTGGCCATTACTTTTGAACCATAACAGGTACGGCTACCATATTTCACATGTGTATTCCTTGTGACATGACCTTTCTGTCAGTACCAACATTTTTGACCTTGCAACCTTGACCTTTGACATAGATGTTGCCATTCTCAAAAAAACCTTTAACCTTCACCAGTACTTTTGAACCATAACAGGTAAGGCTACCATATTTCACTTGTGTATACCTTGTGACATGACCTTTCTGTCAGTACAAACTTTTTTCACCTTGACCTTTGACCTAAATGTTGCCATTCTCGATAAAAACTTTAACCTTGACCACTACTTTTGAACCATAACAGGTACGGCTACCATATTTCACATGTGTATACCTTGTGACATGACCTTTCTGTCAGTACCAACATTGTTTACCTTGCGACCTTGACCTTTGACCTAGATGTTGCCATTCTCGAAAAAATACTTTAACCTTGACCACTTCTTTTGAACCATAACAGGTACGGCTACCATATTTTACATGTGTATACCTTGTGACATGACCTTTCTGTCAGTACCAAAATTGTTCAACTTGCGACCTTGACTTTTGACCTAGATATTGCCATTCTCGAAAAAAAAAAATAACCTTGACCACTACTTTTGAACCATAACAGGTAGGGCTACCATATTTCACATGTGTATTCCTTGTGACATGACCTTTCTATCAGTACCAACATTTTTCACCTGGCGACCTTGACCTTTGACCTAGATGTTACCATTCGGGGGCATCAGTGTTTCACAAACACATCTTGTTTTTACATGTCTTTTGAAACTTGGAAATTAAATATAATATTCACATATATGTCTCATGATTAAAATGGCATTTAATTTTAACGGATGCGTCATTTATTCTTTTACCCGAAGTTGTAATATTTATAAACAATGCAGTTTATAAATCACACATCTATGCAAATGCAAATGTTTGAACAGTTTCATGTACCCAAACAAATTCAGTGCCTTCAGCGCTTTGATTATCTTATTTACTGCTTTGTTTGTAGGGTTATCATTGCTTTGTCTATATACAAATAAACCTTTTACTAAAAAGAATGTTTTTGTTGTTTTTGAATTACCATGTAAAATATATCGACCATAATTCTGTTTTTAGGTAAGTATGCTTATTCACTTGTCTTCAAAGGTAAAGTTTGCGTTATGTTGCAGCTAGCCACTACTTTTCTCAATTATGCAGCTCATTTAATGATGTAGAGTTCGCCCCTGTGCCACGTCGAGGCCCAACACATCCGACTTCGACAGGGGTTTTATTTTTTTAATACCGAGTTCATACATAAATATTATACTTGTAAGTCACACAAAATATTCCACATAGCTTGTTCGGTGGAAGCCCCACTACTAAGCTTTCTTTTTCTCTCTTTACCCTTTTCCTCATGTACCGATCTATTTTTTTCATCATTGAAAACGCATCCCGTTTACTTTTACCCATTTGATCAATCGGTTTCCCAGGCCGGATGGTATGAATTGAGTTGCCAGCCCAACATACTAACTCAGTCGGTTTGCCAATCCGACTTAAATTTATATAAGCTTTGTTTGCTTAATAGTATTTTTGAATATGTGCCTTCCTTTACTATTGCCATAGGATCCAGAACGCCATTTCCGAAATATAGGCAATGGGTCAAATGCCGGCAGTTTTGGTCCATTGATAGAAACACGCATCAATTTGTCAAGTAATTCGATGCTTAGACTGCACCGTAGACGGGTCTTAATGAGGTTTTGTTTAGAAAAACCTCGCTCACACTCCACAGAACTAACAGGTAGCACTCTGCTAATAGCCATAAGCTTGATCATGTTTGGAAATTCCTCTCCAAACTGTTCCGACGAAATCATTTCTTCGGCGAGTGCGGACGAAGTCACGCGGCCCTGCTTTTCTGATAACTTCCCACATTTAGCAAACATGTGATTTTTGAAAAGGGACCATTCTCGTTTTGTATCATTTATATGTATGGGGGGTGTGCCACTTCCCCTTTTCTCACCAAAATGCTTCAACAGAAGTGTCAGTTTCTGGAGTCCAAATTTAGATTTCTCCTGAACTGACTTTGGGAATGTTTCCGGTGTAAAAATAGACAGTGCATCCCATATTTCCATTTTTTCAAACCGATTTTGCAAGCTTTCTTTCAGAATCATTGTGAACTCAGCCACCGCCACGGGCAATCTATCATCTCTATGATGGCGTTTGATATCAAAATCGAGAAATGTCTGTGCATTCTCACATGTGTCTAGAAATGCACGTAAATGTACGCCATATGTAGCGTCCTCGACCAAGTACTGCTGCTCTATAGAATCGCAAAGAGCCGTTAGAGTTTCATTTATTTCACTGTAATTCAGATCACGTTTCTGGAATTTGCGAGACACTTTCGCAATATCTTCCATTATGTCACTAAAAAAGTGAGTTAGGTACAGAAACTTATAAGATGTCATAGCATGGAATAGAGAATCTGACATCGGGTCTTCCTCACTGTCGCTCTGCAGAGATTTAAGCAGCGACTTCAGTGTTCTGCGTACATTAGTCACACAGTTTGCATAGCTAAGCCACCTAACTTGATGAACCGTTAATGGTTTAACTTTTGGATCATCTAAAATGTCCTGCCAAAGTCGCAAGTGCTCTAGTCGTTTGCTCGATCTATTGAAGAATGAGTGGATCGAATGTAACATGCCTTCAAAGTAGCTCACCTCTTTAATCGACTTAGCAGCATCAATTTACAGGTATACCACGGCAGAGTTTACGCCGTTTTCAACAATATTACAGTTATATCACGGTGGAGTTTACGGCGTTTTCACAGAAAAAAAATACAGTTATACCACAGCGTAGTTTACGCTGTTTTCAACAATATTTCAGTTATACCATGGCAGAGGTTAACGCCGTTTTCAACAATATTACAGTTATACAACGGCGGAATTTATGCCGTTTTCAACAATAATATAGTTATACCACGGTGGAGTTTAACGCCGTTTTCAACAATATTACAGTTATACCACAGTGGAGTTTACGCCGTTTTCAACAATATTACAGGTATACCACAGCAGAGTTTATGCCGTTTTCAACAATATTACAGGTATACCACGGCAGAGATGAACGGCGTTTTCAACAATATTACAGGTATATCACGGCAGAGTTTATGCCGTTTTCAACAATATTACAGGTATACCACAGCAGAGTTTATGCCGTTTTCAACAATATTACAGGTATACCACGGCAGAGATGAACGGCGTTTTCAACAATATTACAGTTATACAACGGCGGAATTTATGCCGTTTTCAACAATAATATAGTTATACCACGGTGGAGTTTAACGCCGTTTTCAACAATATTACAGTTATACCACAGTGGAGTTTACGCCGTTTTCAACAATATTACAGGTATACCACAGCAGAGTTTATGCCGTTTTCAACAATATTACAGGTATACCACGGCAGAGATGAACGGCGTTTTCAACAATATTACAGGTATATCACGGCAGAGTTTATGCCGTTTTCAACAATATTACAGGTATACCACAGCAGAGTTTATGCCGTTTTCAACAATATTACAGGTATACCACGGCAGAGATGAACGGCGTTTTCAACAATATTACAGGTATATCACGGCAGAGATGAACGGCGTTTTCAACAATATTACAGGTATATTACGGCAAAGTTTACACCGTTTTCAACAATATTACAGGTATATCACGGCAGAGTTTACACCGTTTTCAACAATATTACAGGTATATCACGGCAGAGTTTATGCCGTTTTCAACAATATTACAGGTATATCACGGCAGAGTTTACACCGTTTTCAACAATATTACAGGTATACCACGGCAGAGTTTACACCGTTTTCAACAATATTACAGGTATATCACGGCAGAGTTTACACCGTTTTCAACAATATTACAGGTATATCACGGCAGAGTTTACACCGTTTTCAACAATATTACAGGTATATCACGGCAGAGTTTACACCGTTTTCAACAATAAATATTACAGTTATACCACGGGTCCACGGTGGAGTTTACGCTGTTTTCACACAAAAAATAATACAGTTATACCACAGCGTAGTTTACGCTGTTTTCAACAATATTACAGTTATACCACGACGGAGTTTATGCTGTTTTCTGCAAAATTACAGTTATACCAGGGGGGTGTGGTGTTTACGACTTTTTTTAACAATATTACAGTTATAACACTGTGTAATTTACGCTGCTTTCAACAATATTACAGTTATACCACAACAGATTATAAACCCGTTTTCAACAATATTACAGTTATACCGCGGCGGAATTTACGCCGTTTTCAACAATATTACAGTTATACCCTTGCGGAGTTTAACACTGTTTTCAACAATATAATAGTTTTACCACGGCAGAGTTTACGCCGTTTTCAACAATATTACAGTTATACCATGGCAGAGGTTAATGCCGTTTTCAACAATATTACAGTTATCCATGGCGGAATTTATGCCGTTTCCAACAATAATACAGTTATACCACAGTGGAGTTTAACGCCGTTTTCAACAATATTACAGTTATACCATGGCGGAGTTTACGCCGTTTACAACAATGTTACAGTTATACCACGGTGGAGTTTAACGCCGTTTTCAACAATATTACAGTTATACTACGGCGTTATTTTCACCGTTTTCAACAATATTACAGTTATACCACGGTGGAGTTTAATGGCGTTTCAACAATATAACAGTTTTAACACGTTGGAATTTACGCCGTTTTCAACAATATTACAGTTATACAACGGCGGAATTTACGCAGTCTACAACAATATTACAGTTATACCACGGCAGAGTTTAAAGCGGTTTTCAATAATATTACAGTTATACCACAACGGAGTTTAACGCTGTTTTTAAACAATATTACAGTTAAACCATGGCAGAGTTTACGCCGTTTCCAACAATATTACAGTTATACCACGGTGGAGTTTACGCCGTTTTTAACAATATTACAGTTATACCACGGCGGAATTAGTGCACATCTTTCGCAAATGCAGCTATAGGTCATGCATTATGCAGAAGACACATTTTTAAACCATTCTTGCAAAATAAGAAATTGCTCAAAATGAGCAATGAGTGCCAAGGATTGCAGCCATTTCTACAGTTTTTTGTTTTTTTGGTATGACCAAAACCCACGATATCTTATATTAAGAACGATTACATGTAAGACCAAACAACTGGTGAAACGACTGTGTAGAATGTGTAGTATGATGTAAACATAAGACATGGGGTTGTTTGGATTTGAGTCGATGCTTTCCAGTACCCACAACAAAGGGTTGGTTGCGAATTAACCCTTTCCCTCATATAGACGCTTTCTGACGCCTCTGCAGCAGACAGCTTTTCGAAAACATAGTGACAAAAGAAGAAATTGCACAAAACGTGCAATTTCTGGTTTTGCCACAATGTTTTCCACTTTTTGTCATAGGTTATCCATTCAATTATGGAGATTTTCTATGTTTTGACAAAATACGTTCAAAGTCGTCTGCTGCAGAATTGTCGTATGAGGGAAAGGGTTAAGAGAGATATTACGGGGAAAAGACCAGTTTACTCAGAAGGGGAAAGGAAATTATCTGGAACCTGGGATGACTGATATCAGTCATCCCAGCTGGAACTAAGCTTAAAAAGATCCTATAAAGTATCAAGCAGGATCCTAAAACGTTGTATGATTATACTTGGTTTGACGAGGAAAAGAAGCAAAAGAAGGGCGATGTGAACGAAGATGCAAATGGAACGGAAAATAACGCTGAGAAGGAAGAGTCTACGGACAAGGTTGGTGAGCTCCATAATTTTGAAACTAAAACAACTGAAGTACGAAAATCTGAGATGAATACCCTTTATGAAACGGAAGAAGAAGTTAATTAGAAGATTATACCACGGAGGAGTTTAACGCCGTTTTCAATAATATTATAGTTATACCATAACGGAGTTAAAAACCTTTTCTAACATAAATACAGTTATACCACGGCAGAGTTTAATGCCGTTTTCAATAATATTACAGTTATACCACGGCGGAGTTTAACGCCGTTTTTCAACATTATTACAGCTATACCGCGGCGGAGTTAAATGCCGTTTTCAACAATATTACAGTTATACCACGACGGAGTTCTACGCCGTTGTCAACAGCATTAAAGTTATTCCACTGCGGTATCAAATATGAAATACCTTCATGATCGACATAATATTCGTAATATCAGGGACACTAGTCTCCCTCGTAATATCGAAGAAAATTGTTTGGAATGAAATCTATAAATTATTTAAAATTCCCAATCACGGCTTTGTTCACCAAAATTAATAAGCATAACCGGTAACATCCCATTACGTCTAATCCCATTTCGTCTACACCCTTGTTCCCATGTCGTCTACTGTCCATAAAATGAATATACATAGCTATATGTCTACGGAGATTGCCATTTCATCTTACATTGACCTTTCTTAAAACAATTATAAATCTTGGTGCGAAAACGTTAAGCAATTACTGCTTTTAATTAATGTTAATTAATTTTTGAACTGCTGATCATCTTTTAATTAAGAAGTTTAAAACTTTAAGCAATTACATTTAATCTTTATTGTTAATTGTTATGAACTTTGTGTTTCTTTTGTTTACAGCCTTCGGACTTTGTACATACTCTAGACTAAGACTGGCTGAATGCCATGAGTCCCTTAAAGTAATTGCGACATTCCAATATAATCAGATAAAAATTATCAAAAATCGAACGATAAAAACACACAATTTCCAATGAAAGTATGCTCTGGTATGGGTCCACAATGTATGTATAACCCACATATTTTAAACAAAATATGTCCGTCTTATTGAATGAGTCTGTCTGTCTCATTAATCTAAGTGTAGACGAAATGGCACTGGGGTGTAAATTGGTTGTAGACGAAATGGGACAAATTGCAAAAAGTGTAGACGAAATGGGATTAGACGAATTGGGATTAGACGAAATGGGCTTAATCCCCTTAAATATGGGTATAATTATGCCTTCTCCCCAACTATTTGGAAAAATACCTTCATTAAAAATTCTGTTGTAGAGACTTACAAGTAATGGAGCAATAATATCATATGAACTTTTTGAAAACTTCGGCAATTAAATGATGTGCCTGGGCTTTTAGAGTTATTTTTGTGAAAATACAGCATTTCTTATCTCCGATTCTGTAAAATGTACATCTAGATCATTGTCATATAAGTAACTATTATCATGTGTTGCATTATTCGTGTTTTGTTGTGGCTGAGGGCCATATAGATCATTACAATGTGAGTACATATCATTGATCGATATATTCTCGGGATCGCATTTTTTTGTATTATATTGAGTTTTGACATTTTTCCAAAATGATTTTGGATTCGATTTTGCTAATTTTGACACGCGCACACCTTCTTTTTTTGCGAATTATTTTTTCAAATTTTACATTTGCGTTTTGTGTTAATATATAGCCTTTTTCTGTCCAGGAAAACGTTTTTATTTTCTATACTTTTGTTGTACAGTTGTACTGTTTCATCAATTGAATTAGTATGTAGTTTGTCAACAATACTATGAAGGTGGTTATGATTTTCAATAAGATGACTCCGAAATGTAGTAATTAGGCTTTCATCCCATGATAAATATGAATCTTGTATATTAGCTTGATCACGTGATATGTTTCGCGGGAGTTTACATTGTATGCCAGAACATGGGCCAGACTTCCACGCAGAGGTTTAAACGTTCAGTAGTCAAACAACAAGAGACTCTTCACACATTGTGTAGCCAGTACATTTAAAACAGAAGTCCCTTTCAGAGTTCTTGAACACTAAGTGTGATAATTGAGAACGCATGCTCCACGTAAACAGTTAAAGTTAAACCCTTATTTTTTGTCGGAATGACTTACCAACTGTGAAAGATGCCTTTATCACTTTATTTGATGCACCGTATTTTCAATTAATTGTATCTTTATTATATCGATTCCTAAGTATTTAAGTCAGGGACGTCCCTGATTTAAGTTGAGGAGTAATATAAGGTGTACAAAATAACTAGGGTACGAAGTTACTGTCTCCCTAATGAAAGCCTGCATTGAATTCCTCATTACCACGTCACTTCCGGTATATTTTACGGAAATTACTGATCTTTTTTTTTCTTCGTTACGCGATCTAGCTTATTTTGAGCCGGGATTTTAAATGCTTATCAAAGTTATTTTTTTGATATATTTCAATCAAAAAATTCTTATCACAATAGGTTTATATGACTTTTCCCTACATATTTATCGCGCGCTTGGCTTCCTTTAATGTTCTCTGACACCAGAGAAGCCATTCACCCTATTCTCATATTGATTTCGATATTGTATTTATTTCATTTTGTCAATCTTACAGATAATTTATAATATATTATTTCCTTAGTGCAAATTCGACACACTATCCTTTTCTCGACAAAATGACCATGTATTCACGGTCTCTGATTATCATTAGTCTTTAATAATTGTGTTGATAAATGTAGAAAGTATACAACTAGACACATTAAACACACGACAAACCAATTATGAACGATAATTGAGAACACATCCTTAATGTATCTTGAATAAACTGAGAAAATGTTGATTGTTTAATCAAACTGTAGAAATAGGAGAATGTTTTGAAAATAACATTTTCACCCTTTTCTCACATTGAAATTGCATTTATTTCCTTTTCCAATCATACAGATACTTTTTTTTTTCACGTTTGACAATGCACCTTTGCTCGACAACACAGAGACACTATATTATATATTACATGTTGTCCCAGGATGATACAACCATATTTAGAACGGGTAAATAGATGAAATAACTGATGTACACAATTGTAAATTATATATATATTTACAGTATGTATTTGATAATCTATTCCAGGGTACATGTACACGATTGATTTGGTCTTTCTATATCATCCGTTTTAATTTCCTTAAAATAAACTCTACACACATATCTACTAAAACCTATTAGGACCATCTGAGAGAAAAAAAATATCGTAAAGTCGCAATAACGCAAAAAAAGGCGTTATAATGCGAAAAAATGCGAAGTAACGCGAAACAATGCGAAGTAACGCAAAACAAGGCATAATAACGCAAAGTAAAGGCGTAATCATGCGAAGTAAGGCGTAGTAACGCGAATAAAGGCATTATAACGCGAAAAAATGCGTAATAACGCGAAATTAAAGGCGTATTAACGCTAATAAAAAGCGTTATGACGCGAAATAAAGGCGTAATAACGCGAAAATAAACGCGTAATAACGCAAAATAAAGGCGTAATAACGCTAAACAAAGGCGTATTAATGCTAATAAAAGGCGTTATAACGCGAAAGAAAGGCGTAGTAACTCGAAAATAAAGTCGTAATAACGCGGAAAAAGGGCGTTATAACGCGGGGGAAAAAGGCGTAATAACGCGAAATAAAGTCGTAATAACGCCTTTTTAGCTATATATATAAATCGATTACTGCTTTGAAGACTCTTTTTCAACCATGGATCTACGACCAAGATCAACCAATTCGCTATGTTTTTTCATTGGCTGAGCTACGATTTACGACCCAGATCAACCAACTAACTATGTCTTTTGAGTGGTTCAGCTACGATCTACGAGTATTGGCTGATCTGGGTCGTAAATCGTAGCTCAAACACATAGCGAATTGGTTGGTCTGGGTTGTAGGTCAGCCACTCAAATCACATAGCGGATTGGCTGATCTGGCTCGTAGATCTTAGCTCAGCCAATGAAAAAACATACTTAGTTGGTTGATCTGGGTCGTAGATCGTAGCTAAGTCAATGAAAAAACATAGCGAATTGGTTGATACGGATCATAGATCGTAGTTCAACCACTCAAAACACATAGCTAATTGGTTGATCTTGGTCGTAGCTCAGCCACTGAACAAAATAGAAAATTGTTTGATCTGGGTCTTAGATGGTAGCTCAGCCACTGAAATAAAAAATCGAATTGGTTGATCTGGGTCGTAGATCGTAGGCGAGCCAATATAAAAACATAGCGAGTTGATCGATCTGGGTCGTCGATTGTAGCTCAGCCACTGAGAAAAACATGGCGTATTGGTTGATCTGGGTCGTAGATCGTAGCTGAACCACTCAAAAGACATAGCGAGTTGGTTGATCTGTGTCGTAAATCGTCGCTCAGCTAATGAAAAAACATAGCGAATTGGTTGATCTGGGTCGTAGATCCATGATTGAAAAAGAGTCTTCAAAGCAGTAATCGATTTATATATATAGCTAAAAAGGCGTTATAACGACTTTATTTCGCGTTATAACGCCCTTTGCCTGCGTTATTACGACTTTATTTTCGCGTTTCTACGCCTTTCTTTCGCGTTATAAGGCCTTTTATTAGCATTAATACGCCTTTGTTTAGCGTTATTACGCCTTTATTTCGCGTTATTACGCGTTTTCGCCCGCGTTATTACGCCTTTATTTCGCATTATAACGCTTTTTATTAGCGTTAATACGCCTTTAATTTCGCGTTATTACGCCCCCCCCCCCCCCCCCCGCGTTATAATGCCTTTATTCGCGTTACTACGCCTTACTTCGCATGATTACGCCTTTACTTTGCGTTATTATGCCTTGTTTCGCGTTACTTCGCCTTTTTTCGCATTATAACGCATTTTTTCGCGTTATTACGACTTCACAATAATTTTTTTTCGTACATATCGGACTTTTAAATAATTTCATATAAATAAACATCGGTAAATGTTGCAACCGCTCAATATGATCGAAGTGCTGATATTATTGGATTGTTTCAATCAGAGTGCTAAATTCCAATCCGTTCTTAATTAAAACGATCCAACTTCGTTCAAATCGAGCTTAAGATGCAATCAGGGTCCAAACAGATTGTCAATTTCATAATTCTCTTAACTGTTTGATAAAATCGTCTGTAGCAGATGTGTTGTATGTTGAAAATGTTAATCAAAGCGCTGAAAGTGCTAATGGTAAAGGGGCATATGTAAGTTGAAAATATATGGCATAGATAATATGGACAAACATTGTTGAAACAATACACAATGACCTTTAAAACAAACCAAACCCAAAATGCGTGAAGCAACACATACTGCCTGCCAATAACATATACAGAATAAACACCCTAACCTGTTGCCTTTTTAGATAGTGTACCACTTGAAATTGTTGTGGGTAAAGTAGCTTTCGCTTTTAACATGATAGATAGATAGATCTAGATCGATAGATAGATAGATATTGTATTGACTTAAACTATACATAGTTTTTCATCATACAATATAAGTATTAATAAATAAATTGCATGGCCCCTTTTCAACAATACGTTTCAATCACAATTCATCCAAATACCATTTTTTTTTCAACTGTATAAATTTGGAAGTGTTTAAATTAAGATTGAAGCGTAATACATACAAAATAATATTGTTTGTTTATAAAAGAAATAATCTGACCATGTTCAATTATCTTGTCATAATGATAATCAATTAATTCCACTTAAATCTATCACTTATAACTGCCCTTTAAAAGGCCCCCTAATCCTCAATTTTGACCAGATAGAGATTAAATCGAGTAGGCGTTCCGGGAACAAACCACTTTATCAAAGTTTGACCCTTTTCTTGTATAAACAAAATAAATCAGGAAGGAAAAAAGATTGACAAAAAAACAACGAGCAGCGACCCGTAATTAAAATATTTCCAGTTCAGAAATCACTAAAGATCCACAATGTATATTGTAATCATGCTGCTAAATGAAAGACAATCTGTTATGTTTCTTTTGCACTGCACACCTGTAGCTCTGAGTTCCCTATACACAAAGTCTTAAATTGATACATTGGACATCTATTGAGACAATAACCGAAGAAATGAAAAAATTGTCAGATTTGTGTTCAAAATATTGTATCGATCTCCTTATCCCAATGTATACGTGTGACGACTTTGAAATGGATCCGCGAAACAGAAACAAAGTTTTGACCAATTGATGCAAACCGTAACGGACAGACAGACAGACGGATGGATGAACACAAAGACGGACAGATAGTCAGTCGCTCCGGAAAAGGTACACAGCTTGGGGAAGCACTCACTAAGGAACAAGGGCAGTTCACGGAACGCATGTGTTGCATGCGAAATTCATATAATAAGTGAGAACATGGAAAGGCAAACATATACACACTCCAAACGCAGCATGCTAAAGTTATGGTAATGGTGCACCAGTTTGAAATTGATACAATGGAAATTAATTGAGACAATCGATGAACTAAATAAGGAAAAATGGAGATAACTAAAATAAACATACCCGAGTTATGTACCTAGTACTTTGACGTTCTCCTGATCACAAGGTATAAGTGTGACCACTTTGAAAGAAATCTGCCATACTGTAACAACGTGTTGACCAATACATGCCATCCATGACGGACGGACGAATGCACATTCAGTCAGACAGCCGGCCATACGCCGGATTATACCTCCAAGCTTTACAGACAGAGACAACTCATAACGTATTGATTACAGAAGACTGGTTCTATGCGTCTCCGAAACGGGACCGTACAAGGTTAATTTACAAAAACCTATTTAGACTACATTTCTAGTTTATTTGTCAACAGATACATCTAGGACTAGATTACACGGTGACGGACGTTGAGACTTCAATTAACGCAAATGCATATACATTATAAATTGTGTCCCAAAATCGCCTCAATTATAAAATAAATAATGACCTTGCGGTTATAACTCGTAATGCGACAGTGGCTCGTTGTCGCATGTGCAGCAGAATTGTTTATCGTGACCCATTTCCTCTTTTTCCACAAAGGTTTCAACTATATATTTTTGCCCCTTGATGTAAGGCAACATTGCTCGTTACCATTACTCTCTATCATGTTATTCAAAATGTGTCGAGCAAAAGAAAGTCCATAGTAAAACGTTCAAATATGAAAAGAATTAATTTGAAACGTGTTTGAAAGCATTGTGTGAAAAGGAGGAATTTCTCATTGTCAGCAATAGCTCCATTTTCAACAATATTTTCAATATTCGAACTGTTATAGTATCACAGTAAGGGTTCCACTTCCATTGAGAGGATGTAACCATTTTCCGCTTACAGACGCATGTGCAGCAGACGACAATCGAAAACATTGTGACAAAAGGAGAAATTGCTTATCGTAGGCAATTTCTACTTTTGCCACAATGGTTTCAACTCCTTTCAATACTTGTATTTACAGTGATTTGCACATTTTTCTATATAAGTCGACTGGGACAGCGCGGTCGACGTTACCTAACACCACTGACATTGAGGTCAATCATAGTTCAGTGTGTTTCATGCGTTGGAACCATTTTGTCTCATTAATTAATGCAAGCGGAGGGTTTTTCGTGATTCGGTCGAACCAGGCTAATAATGGGATAGGGGCGAAACGCCCCTATCTCAAAAACCATATTAACATAAGTTTTGATCACAGTCTCCATAAAGTGATATATTTATGTTTTTGATGCATGTGCAGATGACTTTTGTCAAATAGTTACAATGAGCAATTTCTCCATTTGTCACAATGATTTCAACACTGTTCATTAATCATACTATACTTTATAGAGATTTACTATATTTTTGACTTGATATGTTCAGTCACTTGCTGCAGATTTATTGTAGTGTGGGAAATGATTTATAACCATTATATTCTTGAATTCCAGACTGTTTAAAGGGCTATTTTGAAAATGTTATTGAATAGAGATGAAAACATTGACAAAAGGAGAAATATCCAATTATAAGCAATTAAGTCACCTTTTGCGACAATGTCTTCTATATATAGTCTGCTGCTGCAGTTTGTATTAAATGCGTCTGCATTAGAGAAGGGTTTCCTTTAAACGAGATGTTCTTGCTCCATTGTTATTTCGTCTGTTCCTTTCCATCTATGGGCATACATCACCGTGAAATTATTGCAATTGAAAACATTGTTAAATGAGCAATTTCTCCATTTGCAACAATATTATCAAACGTCTACTGCTAGTGGGAAATTAACGGCACTTGAATTTAAAATATCTATAAATACATGTTTGAAACATTGAAGAAAAACGAGAATTTGCTCATTATTGGAAATTTCTTTTTTTTGAGTACAAAGGTCGAATGCTGCATTTGAGTCGGAATACATCAGCATATTAGAAAAGGTTACGGAAAGGGTTTACCCGTTATACAATATTGAATAAGCAGTAAACCCTTTACTACAAAAGAAAACTGGTTGGCCGATTTCAAATAATTTTGAAGAACTGTTCCTTGCCTTGTTAAAAGATTGAGGCTAAAACAGAGGAAACACATGGGTGTGAGTGTGTGTGAACAGGGAGTTCGGTTATGACTGAAAATTGTTGAAAACCTAAACCAATAAATAATTTGGTAGAACATTTACAGTTTCAAGTATATTTTTCGGCATATAAAGTTTATATTACATTGCCATAAACATAGCTATATACATGTTTAACAAATGAAGTGGCCCAGGGGAAAAACAGATAATCACAACAAAAGTATTTTATGACAAAAGTATTTTATGAAAAGACTCTGGAAACCTGTGCAGTCAAATCGCATATTAACTATTCCATACGATTCATCAAGCTTCATCAGCTTTGATGAATCGCACAACATTAGTGAAATACATAAATATCTATTAAACTCATATTGATACTGAATTCGGATCATAGAAATTGTAATTTTAAAAAAAAAAAACGATGTAACGTCAAATATACAAATATACAAACACTAAATTCTTAAACCTTTCCCCAATTCGACTTTTATTGTAAAGTGGTTATTTTCAAGAAATTATCGCAAAAGAAGAAATCGCTCACATTAAACCATTCCTGCTGTTCATATTTCACTCGATAGATTAAAGTCTATACTTGCACCATATTTATAATGTGGAGTAAAAACATGACCATTTAATCATGTTTTCAAAAAAGGAGTATTCTGAAGAGGTTGAAAGGGGAAAAGCTTTAAAGTGCAAACAAAAAACATGAAAAAGGAAATTATCTTTGAACTACAATTGAACTGTATCAACTAAACTAAAAAAAGAAAGCATAATATCTTGGATAAAATGGCAAAAACTGAGACCGAGCATTCTAAAATAGCATAACCGAACATTCTCCTTTTGCTGCAATGGTTTCACTCATAAATTACTATTTTCAATGAATTTATGAATGTTCTTCAATAGGAGATTGACAGAAATTAACTACATTTACAAATGATTGCGGACGTTTTTTAACACCTATGCAGTCAGGGTCTTTCAAATATTATTTGAAACACCCTGATGCAGTGGACAAGTTTTGAAAACAGATTGTAAGGGGGGAATATCACCTGTACCTACATTATTTATATTGTACTAAACAGACTGAAGGGAGAAATATCAACTGTACCTACATTATTTATGAAGTATAAGTGCACCAAACAGATTGTAAGGGGGGAACATCAACCACACTTACCTTATTTATAAAGTATAAGTGCACCAAACAGATTTTAAGGGGGGATTTATAATATACATTAACCTTAAAATAAATTTACAAATGATTTTGAAAACACTGGTAGCAGGAAAAATGGATGAGCAATTTATGAGAAGAATGCCATATGTGTTCTCTTTGGGGAGCGTTTCATATCAGACAAATAAAGAAATAAAAAATAAATAGTCATTGTATAGATAGCATGGAAACTGTTTACGCACTTGTTAAATGAAGTTTACCGTTAAACCCGGTGTCACAAGATTGTATACATTCAACATACAATGACGTTTATTCAAAGACTGCTGTTCAAGAAGTAAGGAAATAACATGCTCACTATACATTCAACATACAATGACATTTATTCAAAGACTGCTGTTCTAGAAATAAGAAAATGACGAGCTCTACATATGGGAAAGAGGGGTCAAATTATCATTTATCGTAACATAACAAGAATTAATCATAACATGACATTTAAGAACCGTCAACATATTTATTAAAATCATTAGAAACAGATACAATATACATGAAACATAAACTAAATAAATAGTCGTTGTATGGATAGCATGGAACGGTTTACGCACTTGTTAACAATGCTGAATGAAGTTTACCGTTACACCCGGTGTCACAAGTTTGTATACATTCAACGACATTTATTAAAATCATTAGAAATAGATACAATATACATAAGACATTTACAAATGATTGCAGACGTATTGACACCTATACGGTGACAACTTTTGAAAACACTAGTAGCACGAAAAATGGATGAGCAATGTATAAGAATAATACTATATGCGTTCTCTTTGGCGAGTTTCATATTACAGAAATCGCTTTCATCTTGATATTTTTTAACATGATATCTGCTCCCAATAAGAGACGCAAAAATTGACAATGTATACATAAACTACATTTACAAATGATTGCGGACGTTTTTTGACACCTAGACTATGCAGTGGACGACTTTTGAAAACACTGGTAGCAGGAAAAATGGATGAGCAGTAAGAAGATTAATATATGCGTTGTCTTTGGCGAGAGTTTCATATCACACAAATAAATAAATCGAAATTAAATAAATTGTCATTGTATGGATAGCATGGAACTGTAAGAAAATGACAAGCTCTACATATGGAAAAGAGGGGTCAAATTATCATTTATCGTAACATAACAAGAATTAATCATGACATGACATTTAAGAACAGTCAATATATTTATTAAAATCATTAGAAACAGATACAATATACATGAAACATTAAACTAAATAAATAGTCGTTGTATGGATAGCATTGAACGGTTTACGCACTTGTTAACAATGCTGAATGAAGTTTACCGTTACACCCGGTGTCACAAGTTTGTATACATTCAACGACATTTATTAAAATCATTAGAAATAGATACAATATACATAAGACATTTACAAATGATTGCAGACTTATTGACACCTATACGGTGACAATTTTTGAAAACACTAGTAGCACGAAAAATGGATGAGCAATGTATAAGAATAATACTATATGCGTTCTCTTTGGCGAGTTTCATATTACAGAAATCGCTTTCATCTTGATATTTTTTAACATGATATCTGCTCCCAATAAGAGACGCAAAAATTGACAATGTATACATAAACTACATTTACAAATGATTGCGGACGTTTTTTGACACCTAGACTATGCAGTGGACGACTTTTGAAAACACTGGTAGCAGGAAAAATGGATGAGCAGTAAGAAGATTAATATATGCGTTGTCTTTGGCGAGAGTTTCATATCACACAAATAAATAAATCGAAATTAAATAAATTGTCATTGTATGGATAGCATGGAACTGTTAACGCACTTGTTAACAATGCTAAATGAAGTTTACCGTTACACCCGGTGTCACAAGTGTGTATACATTCATCA
Organism: Serripes groenlandicus; assembly: GCA_031761405.1. Lineage (NCBI taxonomy): Eukaryota > Metazoa > Mollusca > Bivalvia > Cardiida > Cardiidae > Serripes > Serripes groenlandicus. The sequence goes on from JASEVX010000004.1 coordinate 41,543,895, forward strand.
TACAATGGCATTTATTCAAAGACTGCTGTTCAATAAATAAGAAAATGACAAGCTCTACATATGGAAAAGAGGGGTCAAATTATCATTTATCGTAACATAACAAGAATTAATCATGACATGACATTTAAGAACAGTCAATATATTTATTAAAATCATTAGAAACAGATACAATATACATGAAACATTAAACTAAATAAATAGTCGTTGTATGGATAGCATGGAACGGTTTACGCACTTGTTAACAATGCTGAATGAAGTTTACCGTTACACCCGGTGTCACAAGTTTGTATACATTCAACGACATTTATTGAAATCATTAGAAATGAAGTTTTTTAAAGTAAAACATATTTTTATTAGAAAATACTTACCAGTCATTTAATACCTGATATATCATCTCTATACACCTTAATTATCCAAAAAAAACGCCCACGCTAGTATAACCTCACGTATCCGTGACATACACGGCCGCCCGGAAGTACAGGCGCGCACGTGAGCGGGTAGTCACTTTTCATTCACCGTTAAGTATTGGTGACGACGCGGGGTTGGGAGGTGGGACTCTATAAATGACTGGTAAGTATTTTCTAATAAAAATATGTTTTACTTTAAAAAACTTCATTTTTATATCAAAAATACATTACCAGTCATTTAATACCTGATGACTTCGTAGCATAGGACGGGAGGTTCGACCAATACTTACTGTCGTTCCAGGTACGTAGTAGTATATTATTCCATATTTTTCTGAACAAACATACTTGATTCCAACGGTAGTATAAAGTGATAGTGGGGATTGAATACAGGTTCAATCGGTATTCACTTTATTTATGTGTTGGATTATAATAATTAGCGAACAACTCGCTGAGAAGCCACAAGGGGACCCAGAGAGAACAAGTTATCTGACTGACTAGCCATAGAACGTAAGTAGAAAGACGAAAAGGTAGATTGCGACTTCCATACTGCCGCTTGAAGAATCTCTTCAAGAGGAACATTATTAGAGAATGCCCAACTTGTAGAGAGAGCTCTAACCTCGTGAGGACGAATCCGCAGAAACGAGAGATCTCGACTAGACAGGTCTTTATAAGCTAATTTTATAGTAATAGATATCCAGCGGGAAATAGACACCGCCGAAATATCTTTACAACCTATAAGAGGAAGAAATAACCTCTTTCTCCGACCCCGAGTCCCTTCAACTCTCTTAAGATAATGCTTAAGAGACCTAACGGGACAAAGGGTTCTGTCGGAATCAGAAGGACCACAGGTCGCCGAAAGGCTGGGAACTGTGATCGGCGAAGGTGAAACCGAAGGTAACTGGTTTTTAGCCAGGAACCCCGGTTGACAGAGTAGAGTGAAAGAGCCATCAGACTCATTGAATCTGATGTGCCCTGTTTCTACTGAAAGAGCATGTAATTCGCTCCTTCGACGAGCTGTAGCGAAAGCTAAAAGAAAGACGGTTTTATAAGTTAGAAACTTTAAAGACGCCGATACTAGAGGCTCGTATGGAGCTCTAGTAAGCGACCAAAGGACGCAAGACAAATCCCATTTTGGAGTTAAACTCCTACAAACGGGTTTCTCTAATTCGAACGAGCGTATAAGTTCCGAGAGAAACGGATTTGAACCAATACTCTCTCCCCCAATGAACTTAAACGTGTTCGATAACATTGAACGGTAGCCTTTCACCGTACTAATTGCCAGTTGTTTTTCTTCGAAAAGAAAAAGAAGGAAATCGGCAATCCGAGTTACAGAGGGACACTCCGGATTGATCGACCTTGTACCACACCAATCTGAGAAAACTCTCCACTTGGAATCATAAACGATTCTAGTGGATCGTCTTCTTGATTGTGCGATACGAGAGGCAACTTTTTGAGAAAAGTTTCTCTCTCGGACAGAACGCTTGATAATGTCCAGGCGTGAAGATGTAGCATTGCCAGGTTGGGATGAAGACGCCGACCTGGTTGCTGAAACAGTACGTCTTCTCGAATAGGAAGTCGTATTGGATTTGCCGAGAGACAGGCCAGGAGGTCGCTGAACCACGACCTCTGGGGCCAACAGGGTGCTATCAACAGTATTTTGCACTGTTGCGAGCGAAGAACCTTTTGAAGTACGATCGGAACCAGTATGAACGGGGGAAACGCATACCCGAACAGGAGGTTCCAATCGAGGGTCAGTGCGTCCACTGACCAAGCTGCAGGATCGTACATCGGGGATACATAAAGTGGCAGCCGATGATTGACTCTGGTGGCGAAAAGATCCACCAGGGGTGTCCCGATCCGCATGAACACTGAGTTCAACACACTCTGGTTCAATGTCCATTCCGCCGGAAGAATTTTGTTCTGGCGGGATAGACTGTCTGCTAAGACATTTAGACGACCTGGGACGTGTTTTACTAGAAGTACTAACGACGTCGCCTGACACCAAAGGAGTAACTTCCAAGTCTCTAAAAAGAGAAGATGGGAGTGCGTTCCTCCTTGCCTGCGAATGTACGACACAACAGTAGTATTGTCCGTCGACAACAAAACAGTTTTGTTCGCAACGGAGGCAGCGAACTGATTGAGGGCTAGCAGGACTGCCCTCAGTTCCAAGTTGTTTATGTGAAAACACTTCTCCTCCGCTGTCCACATGCCCTGGGCTGTTAGGCCCTGCGGCTCTAAATGAGCTCCCCAACCCGCAGCACTGGCATCTGTAAATAGGTACAGATCCGGAGGTGGTGTGAGTAAGGGTACCCCTTGTTGATAGATTAGCGGATCCAGCCACCACCGAAGGTGGGACTTGAAGAAATCCGTCAGAGCTATCTCCTGATCCAGTGAGTCCACAGACGGACGCCACCGGGACAGAAAAAGAAACTGAAGGGGTCGCATGTGGAGCCTTCCTAGAAAGACTAGGTCGGCTGCTGCACTCAGGGAACCCAGAAGTGACAGCATGGATCGGGCTGTTACCGCAGCCTGTTCCAGTGAGAGACCGATTTTCTGTAAAAGAGAATCGACTCTGTCCGAAGGTACTTGAATTACCGCTAAGTCGGTGAGAAACGTCATACCCACGAACGTGAACCTCTTTGACGGAATTAATTCCGACTTCTGCGTGTTGGGTATTAAACCCAATCGCAGAATGGTCCGCCAGGCTAGGGACAGATCGTGAAGTAAAAGTACACGATCCGTCCTGTGGAGAAGCCAATCGTCGAAGTATTGAAGAAGTCCTTTCCTGCGAAGGAAGGCTCCCACAGCACTGATTATCTTAGTAAACACTCGAGGGGCGGACTTGAGGCCGAAGGGAAGAGCCCTGAATTGGAACACTTCTCCCTCTATCACAAACCGAAGGTATTTCCTCGAGGAGGACGCGATCGGGATGTGATAATAGGCGTCTGTTAGATCTAGAGAGACCGCCCAGTCGCCTTTCCGAATTGCTACTCGGATGGAGCGGGTCGACTCCATTTTGAATTTCTCGACCGGAATCAATAGAAATCTATAACCGGTCTCCACCTGCCGTCTTTCTTCGGAACAAGAAAAAGACGGCTGTAGAAACCCCGAGAATTGGGGTTGAGAACCCTCTCTACGGCATTCTTTTTCAGAAGTGATGAAATCACCTCCGACATGGCCGGATGACGTGATGACATGTCGATCGGCACGCTTGTCAGAGGAGGGGGGGGGGGGGGGGGGGGGGGGGGGGAAATGAAGGGAATCAGATACCCTTCCTGTATCACAGATGAAATCCAACGATCCTCTGTGATACTTTCCCACTCCTCCGTGAAAAATGACAGGCGGCCCCCGACTGCAATCTCCGACCTTGGGATTGTCATAGAGAGGAGCGAATCCCTAGGGCTGCGGCTTCGGGTTCGTGTTAACTCTAGCAGGCTGCCGATGCTTAGTACCCTGATAAGGGCGCTTCGGTTTTTTGACCCGTGGAAGGGGTTTGTTTAGGCTGAAACGCCTTTACATCCCGTTTTGGCTTCTTTGCTGGGTTGGGTTTCTTAGAACTACCCACATTCGCAGAATACGCTGAACGTTTCTGGCCCTGCGCAAAAGCCTTAGCTGCGTTCGCCGAAAGGCGTCGAGACTGTTCTGACGCATCAGCAACCGTCACTGCAGCAATCCTTCCATCAAAGAGTTGTTTCGACTCCAATGGTGCGGCCCTCAGGCTGTCCTTGCTAGCACTTAGCAATGAGTTAGGAGCAGCTAGCACTGCGTCCCTCCTCATGGACAGTATCTCTGTGGCGGTCTGAAGATTCAGTGCCATGAGATGCCTGTTGCCTGTGTCGAAAGCTTCGAGAATTCTGTTAGCCCCTAGGCTAGAGATATTCTCCTCTTTTAACAACAAAGACAGAGCGACTGCGAAATGGTTGTCATGAGATGACACCATTACACCCAGTCTTGCTCTGGCCTCCCACTTCTCTAGAATCTTAGCAGAGACTTGAACAGAAGCGGGTGCAGTTAACCCCAGTTTAGCTGCATCCCCGTCTAAAGCTGGCACTTTGACAGGGAAGAACACCTTAGACGTAGAATACGGTTTAGGATTGACCCATTCCTTAGAAATGGGTCCTGGGACCGACCAGCCTGAAGGTAAAGCCTCTAGAGACCTGGTCGACTGCAATTGGTCTAACAACCTGCCCAAGTTGTTAGCTTGAGGAAGTAATTGCACTGGCGTAAAAGCCTGTACATTAAGTTCCTCTAGGCTCGAAAGGTTTTTCCGACGTGGGGGAGCGTCAACCTTAGGGCATAAAGTATTCGGCACCACCCGAAATACTTCGTCAATAGCCTGCTGAAAAGACCAACGCTCTACAGCTGGCTCCTCATCGGAAGGAGACCTATTTCCCTCATCATCGTTAGACGAAGATGTAGGGTTGTGTGTACTCCTCTGAGGTTGACCACTCGGTCTTCCAACCGGTAGATCAATCTCCGACTCAGACATGGATAATTCAGAATAATCCATGTTCTGCCGAAGATTTTGTGAAGCAGGCCCCCTCTCCGCAGCAGAGGGCGGCCGTACAAAATCTTCTGCCGGGGCCGAACTAACCGTATGGGACGGTTTCGACCTCTCGTTCACAGAATGACGCAATGTATTCTGATCCCGAGGTTGCCTATAATCGGACTGCCTATCAAGTAGGTGTCCCCCCGAGAGCAGTGAATTCCCATGAGATGGGTAATGCTGATCCCGGTAGGCCGTTGAACTCTGTCTAACACCTAACGGTTCCATATTATGGACCGGTGGCTGGTATTGAGGAGCAGCATATTGTCTTGCGACATACACTGTCCCCCCAGGGGAAGAAAAAGATTTTTCGTAACCCCCATACCCGATGGAAGACAGAGGAATAATCGAACCCGGTGCAATACCAGGGTTAAAATTATTCTGATTCTGTAGTGGAGCAGAGATCGATCGGTAATTAGAATCAATTCGGTCTATCACCACAGAACCCGTGCCTGGACGCGCCATGTTTACATAGTCGTCTGGCAGTGTAGACGAGGCATTGAAAAATGCCCTACTACTCGGTTGGCCTGTGTTTACATAAGACACTGGTGTTTGTGTCGTATTCACAGGCGTGACCGATTGGCCCGTAGCACCATAACGAAATGGGCTACTGACCTGATGCGGCATGTCTCCATGCGCGCGATTTTGGCCAGTCGTCGAATCAATTAAGATAGTCTGACTGCCAGGATGAATCAACCTTTTGCCTGGCTGGGTCCTTGCAATCGGACCTTTGCCCTGTCGCATCACAGATACGTGAGCGACTACCTGGTCTAGTCATGGCAACGTGACTGACTGGCCCAGTCCAGTCCAACCTGGACTGACTGGTGACAGGTCGCGTCATTAACGAATGACTCCTCTCCGGTTGCCCGGTGACCTGACGTGCCTCGGTATTTGGGTTTTGTTGCTCAGCCCAACAAAACCCAGGTTGACTATGCATAGGCAGGAGTGAAGCTGCACTATACAAAGTCTCCGGAACACTACGTCCCCCGACGTATGTAACCGGTACTCTGCAGCTGTCCGAAGACCGCTGTAGCCCAGAGTATGGTGTCGGATTGGTACAACCTGCGGTTTCCCGGAAAGCTACCAAAGGCACTCCTTCTTTCGAAGGCCCAGCCCTGACACCAGGCGACAGATGGTGAGGTTCAGCGGTTAAATGATCCAGCTGAGCATTTTCCCCGCTGTTTCCGTACGGTTTCTGAAGTTTCCCGACGGAGCAACTCTCACCCAAAGCTACCATCCGAATTTCCTCAGCGCGCGGAAAAACGGCTGTGTTGAGCGGAGAAGAAGGCTCAGCATTGCCCTTCGACTCGCTCAACACCGTTGCAGAGTCCGGTTGGGAGAACCCCTCGAACTCTGCCTCACTCGATGAAGATAAAGGCACCCTCTTAGGGGTCTTCTTTATCTTCCTGCTTTTACGAGTCTTACTCCGCACGACCTTTTTCCAAATGGAAATAGGCCATGTCGAGCAGTACTCGCAAGGTGAAGCCTGTGTGCATTTGGTGCACACAACGCAGGTCGGATGCGAATCCCATAGGTGCACAGCATGACCACATGGGCTCCGCATCCCTTCACCAGTAATTGACAGACATTATTCAAAACTCACCAAACAGTAAATAATCCGTATATAATCCGTTTATAATCCGTTTTTCTATATCCACGCCACGGGGACACCGGTAGCTTGGACACGTATATTGAAATAAATTTTGTTTCAAACTTTTTTCACAAATATTGAATAGAACAGTCGATAATGCATACAGCAATAGTTAATGTACTATCGCTAACGGGGTAGGGAAAAAGTATTGAAAACAGCACGACTTCCGCACCCGAAGACGGTAACTGAAATTAGCGGGTGGGGTAATCCACGTGCTTCTCAGAGTATCGTCCGCTACAAAACAATAAATACAGCAATAAAGTAAATAATTTACGGCTGTGACGTTAATGCAGACAAAATATCTTTGGACAATTAAATGATTATAAGGCAGGGCCTTATAAAACAAAAGAGTTAATTGGAAGAAGAAATAATAATATAAATTTTTCTTATCGACTACTCCGGTGTATCCAAAAATGAAAAGTGACTACCCGCTCACGTGCGCGCCTGTACTTCCGGGCGGCCGTGTATGTCACGGATACGTGAGGTTATACTAGCGTGGGCGTTTTTTTTTTGATAATTAAGGTGTATAGAGATGATATATCAGGTATTAAATGACTGGTAATGTATTTTTGATATAAAAATAGATACAATATACATAAGACATTTACAAATGATTGCAGACGTATTGACACCTATACGGTGACAACTTTTGAAAACACTAGTAGCACGAAAAATGGATGAGCATATGTATAAGAATAATACTATATGCGTTCCCTTTGGCGAGTTTCATATTACAGAAATCGCTTTCATCTTGATATTTGTTAACATGATATCTGGTCCCAATAAGAGACGCAGAAATTGACAATGTATACATAAACTACATTTACAAATGATTGCGGACGTTTTTTGACACCGAGGCTATGCAGTGGACGACTTCTGAAAACACTGGTAGCAGGAAAAATGGATGAGCAGTAAGAAGTAAGAATATTAATATATGCGTTGTCTTTGGCGAGTGTTTCATATCACACAAATAAATAAATCGAAATTAAATAAATGGTCATTGTATGGATAGCATGGAACTGTTTACGCACTTGTTAACAATGCTAAATGAAGTTTACCGTTACACCCGGTGTCACAAGTGTGTATACATTCAACATACAATGGCATTTATTCAAAGACTGCCGTTCAATAAATAAGAAAATGACAAGCTCTACATATGGGAAAGAGGGGTCAAATTATCATTTATCGTAACATAAGAATTAATCATAACATGACATTTAAGAACCGTCAACATATTTATTAAAATCATTAGAAACAGATACAATATACATGAAACATTAAACTAAACAAATAGTCGTTGTATGGATAGCATGGAACGGTTTACGCACTTGTTAACAATGCTGAATGAAGTTTACCGTTACACCCGGTGTCACAAGTTTGTATACATTCAACGACATTTATTAAAATCATTAGAAATAGATACAATATACATAAGACATTTACAAATGATTGCAGACGTATTGACACCTATACGGTGACAACTTTTGAAAACACTAGTAGCCGAAAAATGGATGAGCAATGTATAAGAATAATACTATATGCGTTCTCTTTGGCGAGTTTCATATTACAGAAATCGCTTTCATCTTGATATTTTTTAACATGATATCTGCTCTCAATAGGAGACGCAGATATTGACAATGTATACATAAACTACATTTACAAATGATTGCGGACGTTTTTTGACACCTAGGTTATGCAGTGGATGACTTTTGAAAACACTGAAGAAGATTAATATATGCGTTGTCTTTGGCGAGTGTTTCATATCACACAAATAAATAAATCGAAATTAAATAAATTGTCATTGTATGGATAGCATGGAACTGTTTACGCACTTGTTAACAATGCTAAATGAAGTTTACCGTTACACCCGGTGTCACAAGTGTGTATACATTCAACATACAATGGCATTTATTCAAAGACTGCCGTTCAATAAATAAGAAAATGACAAGCTCTACATATGGGAAAGAGGGGTCAAATTATCATTTATCGTAACATAACAAGAATTAATCATAACATGACATTTAAGAACCGTCAACATATTTATTAAAATCATTAGAAACAGATACAATATACATGAAACATTAAACTAAACAAATAGTCGTTGTATGGATAGCATGGAACGCGGTTTACGCACTTGTTAACAATGCTGAATGAAGTTTACCGTTACACCCGGTGTCACAAGTTTGTATACATTCAACGACATTTATTAAAATCATTAGAAATAGATACAATATACATAAGACATTTACAAATGATTGCAGACGTATTGACACCTATACGGTGACAACTTTTGAAAACACTAGTAGCCGAAAAATGGATGAGCAATGTATAAGAATAATACTATATGCGTTCTCTTTGGCGAGTTTCATATTACAGAAATCGCTTTCATCTTGATATTTGTTAACATGATATCTGGTCCCAATAAGAGACGCAGAAATTGACAATGTATACATAAACTACATTTACAAATGATTGCGGACGTTTTTTGACACCGAGGCTATGCAGTGGACGACTTTTGAAAACACTGGTAGCAGGAAAAATGGATGAGCAGTAAGAAGTAAGAATATTAATATATGCGTTGTCTTTGGCGAGTGTTTCATATCACACAAATAAATAAATCGAAATTAAATAAATGGTCATTGTATGGATAGCATGGAACTGTTTACGCACTTGTTAACAATGCTAAATGAAGTTTACCGTTACACCCGGTGTCACAAGTGTGTATACATTCAACATACAATGGCATTTATTCAAAGACTGCCGTTCAATAAATAAGAAAATGACAAGCTCTACATATGGGAAAGAGGGGTCAAATTATCATTTATCGTAACATAAGAATTAATCATAACATGACATTTAAGAACCGTCAACATATTTATTAAAATCATTAGAAACAGATACAATATACATGAAACATTAAACTAAACAAATAGTCGTTGTATGGATAGCATGGAACGGTTTACGCACTTGTTAACAATGCTGAATGAAGTTTACCGTTACACCCGGTGTCACAAGTTTGTATACATTCAACGACATTTATTAAAATCATTAGAAATAGATACAATATACATAAGACATTTACAAATGATTGCAGACGTATTGACACCTATACGGTGACAACTTTTGAAAACACTAGTAGCCGAAAAATGGATGAGCAATGTATAAGAATAATACTATATGCGTTCTCTTTGGCGAGTTTCATATTACAGAAATCGCTTTCATCTTGATATTTGTTAACATGATATCTGCTCTCAATAGGAGACGCAGATATTGACAATGTATACATAAACTACATTTACAAATGATTGCGGACGTTTTTTGACACCTAGGTTATGCAGTGGATGACTTTTGAAAACACTGAAGAAGATTAATATATGCGTTGTCTTTGGCGAGTGTTTCATATCACACAAATAAATAAATCGAAATTAAATAAATTGTCATTGTATGGATAGCATGGAACTGTTTACGCACTTGTTAACAATGCTAAATGAAGTTTACCGTTACACCCGGTGTCACAAGTGTGTATACATTCAACATACAATGGCATTTATTCAAAGACTGCCGTTCAATAAATAAGAAAATGACAAGCTCTACATATGGGAAAGAGGGGTCAAATTATCATTTATCGTAACATAAGAATTAATCATAACATGACATTTAAGAACCGTCAACATATTTATTAAAATCATTAGAAACAGATACAATATACATGAAACATTAAACTAAACAAATAGTCGTTGTATGGATAGCATGGAACGGTTTACGCACTTGTTAACAATGCTGAATGAAGTTTACCGTTACACCCGGTGTCACAAGTTTGTATACATTCAACGACATTTATTAAAATCATTAGAAATAGATACAATATACATAAGACATTTACAAATGATTGCAGACGTATTGACACCTATACGGTGACAACTTTTGAAAACACTAGTAGCCGAAAAATGGATGAGCAATGTATAAGAATAATACTATATGCGTTCTCTTTGGCGAGTTTCATATTACAGAAATCGCTTTCATCTTGATATTTTTTAACATGATATCTGCTCTCAATAGGAGACGCAGATATTGACAATGTATACATAAACTACATTTACAAATGATTGCGGACGTTTTTTGACAACTAGGTTATGCAGTGGATGACTTTTGAAAACACTGAAGAAGATTAATATATGCGTTGTCTTTGGCGAGTGTTTCATATCACACAAATAAATAAATCGATATTAAATAAATTGTCATTGTATGGATAGCATGGAACTGTTTACGCACTTGTTAACAATGCTAAATGAAGTTTACCGTTACACCCGGTGTCACAAGTGTGTATACATTCAACATACAATGGCATTTATTCAAAGACTGCCGTTCAATAAATAAGAACATGACAAGCTCTACATATGGGAAAGAGGGGTCAAATTATCATTTATCGTAACATAACAAGAATTAATCATAACATGACATTTAAGAACCGTCAACATATTTATTAAAATCATTAGAAACAGATACAATATACATGAAACATTAAACTAAACAAATAGTCGTTGTATGGATAGCATGGAACGGTTTACGCACTTGTTAACAATGCTGAATGAAGTTTACCGTTACACCCGGTGTCACAAGTTTGTATACATTCAACGACATTTATTAAAATCATTAGAAATAGATACAATATACATAAGACATTTACAAATGATTGCAGACGTATTGACACCTATACGGTGACAACTTTTGAAAACACTAGTAGCCGAAAAATGGATGAGCAATGTATAAGAATAATACTATATGCGTTCTCTTTGGCGAGTTTCATATTACAGAAATCGCTTTCATCTTGATATTTGTTAACATGATATCTGGTCCCAATAAGAGACGCAGAAATTGACAATGTATACATAAACTACATTTACAAATGATTGCGGACGTTTTTTGACACCGAGGCTATGCAGTGGACGACTTTTGAAAACACTGGTAGCAGGAAAAATGGATGAGCAGTAAGAAGTAAGAATATTAATATATGCGTTGTCTTTGGCGAGTGTTTCATATCACACAAATAAATAAATCGAAATTAAATAAATGGTCATTGTATGGATAGCATGGAACTGTTTACGCACTTGTTAACAATGCTAAATGAAGTTTACCGTTACACCCGGTGTCACAAGTGTTTATACATTCAACATACAATGGCATTTATTCAAAGACTGCTGTTCAATAAATAAGAAAATGACAAGCTCTACATATGGGAAAGAGGGGTCAAATTATCATTTATCGTAACACAATGCTGAATGAAGTTTACCGTTACACCCGGTGTCACAAGTTTGTATACATTCAACGACATTTATTAAAATCATTAGAAATAGATACAATATACATAAGACATTTACAAATGATTGCAGACGTATTGACACCTATACGGTGACAACTTTTGAAAACACTAGTAGCCGAAAAATGGATGAGCAATGTATAAGAATAATACTATATGCGTTCTCTTTGGCGAGTTTCATATTACAGAAATCGCTTTCATCTTGATATTTGTTAACATGATATCTGCTCTCAATAGGAGACGCAGATATTGACAATGTATACATAAACTACATTTACAAATGATTGCGGACGTTTTTTGACACCTAGGTTATGCAGTGGATGACTTTTGAAAACACTGAAGAAGATTAATATATGCGTTGTCTTTGGCGAGTGTTTCATATCACACAAATAAATAAATCGAAATTAAATAAATTGTCATTGTATGGATAGCATGGAACTGTTTACGCACTTGTTAACAATGCTAAATGAAGTTTACCGTTACACCCGGTGTCACAAGTGTGTATACATTCAACATACAATGGCATTTATTCAAAGACTGTTGTTCAATAAATAAGAACATGACAAGCTCTACATATGGGAAAGAGGGGTCAAATTATCAGTTATCGTAACATAACAAGAATTAATCATAACATGACATTTAAGAACCGTCAACATATTTATTAAAATCATTAGAAACAGATACAATATACATGAAACATTAAACTAAACAAATAGTCGTTGTATGGATAGCATGGAACGGTTTACGCACTTGTTAACAATGCTGAATGAAGTTTACCGTTACACCCGGTGTCACAAGTTTGTATACATTCAACGACATTTATTAAAATCATTAGAAATAGATACAATATACATAAGACATTTACAAATGATTGCAGACGTATTGACACCTATACGGTGACAACTTTTGAAAACACTAGTAGCCGAAAAATGGATGAGCAATGTATAAGAATAATACTATATGCGTTCTCTTTGGCGAGTTTCATATTACAGAAATCGCTTTCATCTTGATATTTTTTAACATGATATCTGCTCTCAATAGGAGACGCAGATATTGACAATGTATACATAAACTACATTTACAAATGATTGCGGACGTTTTTTGACAACTAGGTTATGCAGTGGATGACTTTTGAAAACACTGAAGAAGATTAATATATGCGTTGTCTTTGGCGAGTGTTTCATATCACACAAATAAATAAATCGATATTAAATAAATTGTCATTGTATGGATAGCATGGAACTGCTTACGCACTTGTTAACAATGCTAAATGAAGTTTACCGTTACACCCGGTGTCACAAGTGTGTATACATTCAACATACAATGGCATTTATTCAAAGACTGCCGTTCAATAAATAAGAACATGACAAGCTCTACATATGGGAAAGAGGGGTCAAATTATCATTTATCGTAACATAACAAGAATTAATCATAACATGACATTTAAGAACCGTCAACATATTTATTAAAATCATTAGAAACAGATACAATATACATGAAACATTAAACTAAACAAATAGTCGTTGTATGGATAGCATGGAACGGTTTACGCACTTGTTAACAATGCTGAATGAAGTTTACCGTTACACCCGGTGTCACAAGTTTGTATACATTCAACGACATTTATTAAAATCATTAGAAATAGATACAATATACATAAGACATTTACAAATGATTGCAGACGTATTGACACCTATACGGTGACAACTTTTGAAAACACTAGTAGCCGAAAAATGGATGAGCAATGTATAAGAATAATACTATATGCGTTCTCTTTGGCGACTTTCATATTACAGAAATCGCTTTCATCTTGATATTTTTTAACATGATATCTGCTCTCAATAGGAGACGCAGATATTGACAATGTATACATAAACTACATTTACAAATGATTGCGGACGTTTTTTGACAACTAGGTTATGCAGTGGATGACTTTTGAAAACACTGAAGAAGATTAATATATGCGTTGTCTTTGGCGAGTGTTTCATATCACACAAATAAATAAATCGATATTAAATAAATTGTCATTGTATGGATAGCATGGAACGGTTTACGCACTTGTTAACAATGCTAAATGAAGTTTACCGTTACACCCGGTGTCACAAGTGTGTATACATTCAACATACAATGGCATTTATTCAAAGACTGCTGTTCAATAAATAAGAAAATGACAAGCTCTGCATATGGGAAAGAGGGGTCAAATTATCATTTATCGTAACATAACAAGAATTAACGTCAACATATTTATTAAAATCATTAGAAACAGATACAATATACATGAAACTAAATAAATAGTCGTTGTATGGATAGCATGGAACGGTTTACGCACTTGTTAACAATGCTGAATGAAGTTTACCGTTACACCCGGTGTCACACGTTTGTATACATTCAACGATATACACAAGACATTTACAAATGATTGCAGACGTATCGACACTTATACGGTGACAACTTTTGAAAACACTAGTAGCACGAAAAATGGATGAGCAATTTATAAGAAGAATACTATACGCGTTCTCTTTGGCGAGTTTCATATTACAGAAATCGCTTTCATCTTGATATTTTTTAACATGATATCTGCTCACAATAAGAGACGCAGACATTGACAATGTATAAAATAACTACATTTACAAATGAGTGTGGCCGTTTTTTGACACCTATGCTATGCAGTGGACGACTTTTGAAAACACTGGTAGCAGGAAAATGAATGAGCAGTAAGAAGTAAGAAGATTAATATATGCGTTGTCTTTGGCGAGTGTTTCATATCACACAAATAAAGAAATCGAAATTAAATAAATGGTCATTGTATGGATAGCATGGAACTGTTTACGCACTTGTTAACAATGCTAAATGAAGTTTACCGTTACACCCGGTGTCACAAGTGTGTATACATTCAACATACAATGGCATTTATTCAAAGACTGCTGTTCGATAAATAACAAAATGACAAGCTCTACATATGGGAAAGAGGGGTCAAATTATAATTTATCGCAACATAAGAATTAATCATAACATGACATTTAAGAACCGTCAACATACAACTACATTTACAAATGATTGCAGACGTAGTTTGAAACCTATGCAGTGGACAACTTTTGAAAACACTTTGGTAGCAGGAAATATGGATGAGCAATTTATAAGAAGAATGCTATATGTGTTCTCTTTGGTGTGTTCATATCACAAACATAAAGCAATCAAAATTAAATAAATAGTCATTGTATGGTTAGCATGGAAGTTCCAGGAACTGTTTACGCACTTGTTAACAATGCTGAATGAAGTTTACAGTTACACCCGGTGTCACAAGTTTATATACATTCAACATACAATGACATTTATTTAAAGACTGCCGTTTTAGAAATTAGAAAATGACAAGCTCTGCATATATGAAAGGGGTTCAATTATCATTTATACTTTTGTAAATTATTGATCTTCATTAGATGGAGAAAATAAAGATAAATAAATTCTTATAAATTGCTCATATTTTCTCCATATAATGAAGATCAATAATTTACAAAAATATAAAGACAATGTGAAAAATAAAAAGAACGGAAAAAATGCATATAAATACTAATATAATACAATTGTACATGTATTATGCTTTGTAAATACCACTGTCCCCTCAAGCTGTCAGATTAACATGCCTTGTTTTTTTCTGTGATCATACGATAAACAAACCCATATTTGCTTTGCGCATGCAACCTGTTCAAACCGAAGGGGAATTGTGGATTATAATTTGCCAACGACTATGAGACCCCTAATAGAATACTTCACCGAAACGAGATGTGTTCAATAAAGGACAGACATATATTAAGTAATTATAACATTACAAATGCATCAGGTAACTGATAAAACATGAAACGATATTGAGTCGTCTGCGTGACCTAGTTATCCTTTTCTCCCAATGATATCAAGAGTTTGTTCACGGTAAGTGGTTTACTGTTATTGCGGCAGAATCAGTCATCTGTATAATCTGGCTGCTGCATGTCTAACAATTCCATGCAGTGTGAAGAAAAATAATAACTTTGTTATAGAAAATGTCGTTGTCATCATGTAAAACGTGAACTAAATTAGTATTTAAACCATATATATATTCCTGACCGTTCAAGGAACGTAACAAGTTACATAGAATCAAAATGTCTTACAATTCGTTCAAACGAGTCCCTGCAGGTCTGAATCATAGCACAGTTAATCAAAATATGTTCTGTTAAGTTAGTGCATATGTCGATAGTACCACATCTCGAGCAAGTCGATTCTGTAGAAGACGTATATGAAATCAACTGTGCCACGTAGAAACAAGCACGCAGCACACCAGGATTGTCTTGCAAAAGACCAAACAGGACTATCAGAGAATGTCTTTTGTGTTTGCCTATACAGTACAAATTATTCAGAGCAAGTTCTCGTATCCATTCATTTATGTAGTAATTAGTCCCTTTTCTGTGAATATGCTTTTTCCATATGAATTTACCGGGGAAAGTTCCATAGTAACATACTCTTGCAAAACACAATACAGATCATATTTGTGTAACAGGGTAGATACATCGGATATAAATCCTGTTTTAATAAACGTAATTTGAAAAGAACAAAGGCGTAGTAAAAACATTTTTTGTTGAACAGTCCCTTTCTAACCGGCACAGCTGACCCAGGAACATAAGCTTGTTCTTTTCAATCTCCGATTCAATTAGACCAAGAACAATGTATGTTCTTGATCTAATCTGTAGTCCCTGAATTTGTTTAAGGCAGAGTCGATGTGACCTTTCCAGGGTCAGACGATCCCGGTCAGAAAGATCGTGTAACAGCTCACACCCAAAAAGGTCCCTGGAGAGAACTACAGAGTTATATTTTTTTTTAGACTAGTTATAAGATTTAAACCATTTCTATGTAATCCCTCTTTAATCATACCGAATTTCGATCCACATGTTTAATTATCGATGTTGAACTGCTGTATTTGTCACAAAGAATGCCTAAGTGGACGAACTCATCTTTCTCTTGAATTTCTTCGTTACCAACAAACCAGGACGGTGACCTGTGTGCAAATGCTCGCTTAAATTCGTTAAGTGACAATGGCGCACTTAGTTGGATTATATTGGAATCTCCATACACACGAATACTGATGGCACATGTTGATCATATCTTGTAAGGATTTACTAGACAACGATACAACTGAGATATCATCTGCAAAGGACGGGGCACACAAACTAGACCCTTCTATGGCTTTCATCTTGATATTTTTTTAACATGATATCTGCTCTCAGATCCCATAATCTGATAAATCATATTGTCAATTCTATATTATCATTAGATACACTATATAGTACCCACTTCCTCGAATTTCATATTTTTTTCCAGATCGATAATGTTGCTGACTAATGTTATTAATCTCGTTATTTCTTCTGATTTCTAATTGTCCTGGGAATCTATCGGTTTATCATGTAGGTTACTGTACTTCGGACGTTTGATCTTCGTTGAATTGGTGCATACAAAGCGGGTACAAAACCAGGTTTGGGTAGCATTGTCGGGTGTTTAATCATCCAAGCCAAACTGAAAGTACATACGAAGTATCTCATATTATGCAATATTACTTAAAGATAAAAAGGTACATGCTTCTCTATACGTCCACATGACTCGATTGCAACGACATTTGAAACGTTAAGGGCTTCCACTAGCTTTTGAAATGAAGTTATTTTGAAACAAAATGGTCAAAACGTTAATCATGTCCATGCACCAAATTATGATATTCATTTTACTTTAAAAACTTTTCCCACAATGACAACATATCTGTGGAATACAACCTTAAAACACCTGGGTAAGAATATGGACAGCATCTGAACATGCCAATTGAATAGAGTTGAAAACATTATTGTAAAAGGAAATTGCTGATGCTGAGCATTTCTCCATTCAACACAATATTTAAATTGTCATTTTTATCAGTCACGAAAACCCATGACATTTTTGTGACCAACATTAGCGTACCTATCCTAGTTTACCATGCAGTTGTCCGACGTCTGATCGTGAGATGTAGTATGGATACACAAGGTGGATTTGTACGTAGGTTGACTTTCTCGATAGCTTTGGACTATTGCAGTACATGTATATCCTCTATATGTCACTAAAAATAAGGAAGAAAATGAATATGGCTATATGCTATTGCCCTTTATTACTTTTTCTCCTCGGTTCAACTGCTCAATTACCCAATGGGTTTTAATAAAACAAAATTGATTGCCATCAAACACAATTAAAAAAGCTCTATTTTCTAGTTTTAACCAAGAAAATCCAAAAATGAATAAAACAAGAATAACCCGAACCATAACATTGTCATTTATATATAGGTGCCATTTCTAAATGACACCTAAATATGACAAACTATTACCATTTCCGATCAGGGCGGCTTTCTTGGTATTAATCACATTCAGTGATAGTTCTAGTTTATTATTGAAATGTACCTACCCTAACTACTAAATCTTTGTTACATCTGTAAATTTACACTTTTTCTATCGAGTAGATTCACCGACTTGTAGAACAAAGGCAGCAGACGACTTTGAAACCAAAACTATGGGGGAATATCATTTACCAGTATTACTGGTCCATTTAACAACCCTAAATGTCAAAGAAGGTTTGCCATTACCAACTTGTAAGGTATTTGGCATGACCTGAGCGGGGATTGAACCTGCAATCTCCAGCACCACAGACTCGCTCGTTGTTGTTTGTGATTATATGGTCGATTTAAATCGGCTAATCATTTAAAATCACCTTGAATGTCACTATGGTCAATGTTATGGAGGGTGCCACTATGTATCAAATGAATCGCACAATATCTTCAAACGTATACCCTATGCATGTTAGCTATCATTCTCTCAAGCCTATTCAATAATTATGTTTTAAAGGGCAAATATTAACGTATTTGAAAGGGGTTAACCCTATTCATCATGCAGACGACATTTGAAAGTAATTCTTATCCCAAAACCATAAATACCAATTAGGGAATACCATTTTTAAGGATTGTAGTGACCAGGCATAGAGATCAGACCCCGTTGTTTGGTGTTTCTTGCTGCTTACTCGCCGAGCTATGTGCGATAACAATTACAAAGTTATCTATTATTAATTTCACTTTGAATTTACATTTAAAAAGAGACATTTTAAGCTAACTTTCTATTGTACTTCATTTAAGGGTGTAACTGACAAACAGAAAATTAACTTTATGTCACCGTAGAAATGCATGCATGTACCATTTAAAGGATCACTTTGCAAATGAATCGCACACTATCTTCAAGCAAAGACCATAGGAATTTCAGTTATTTCACAGCGCTTCCTGGGTAATTTACCAGAATTACTACTCCTTATGATCCATGTTATGATGTCACTCTGGTCAATGTTATTTATGTTTAACACCGAATTTAAACAGTATTTCGCTTATATCTGGGCATAACTAATGCTTATTCATGATAAATGCAGGGGCAAATTAACAGTACTAGGCTAGGAAAACAGATTAATATTTAGTGGAATTCAAAGCCTTCATTGCATAATTAACTATAATCCACATGTAGATCTCAAGGCTTTCTGAAGCCTCTGAAGCATTCGACTTTTGACATAAGGAAAAATCGCAAAATATCTTCAAGTCAATAACCTATGAATTTCAGCTATCATACTCTCAACCCTATTCAATAATTATGTTTTAAATGGCAAATATTGATGTATTTGAAAGGGATCATCCCTATCCATCATGCAGACGACTTTTGAAAGTAATGATTACCCCAAAACCATACACACCAAGGAGGGAATACTTTTTTTAAGGACTGTAGTGACCAGGCATAAAGATCAAACCCTGTTGTTTGGCGTTTCTCGCTGCTTGCTCGCCGACATATGTGCGATAACAATCAAAGTTATCTGCTGATTATTAATTTCACTTTGAATAGAGACATTTTAAGCTAACTTTCTATTGTACTTCATTTAAACCGGTGTAACTGACAAACAGAAAATTAACTTTATGTCACCGTAGAAATGCACGCATGTAAAATTTAAAGGATCACTTCGCAAATGAATCGCACAATATTTCAAACAGGACCGAAGTAATTTCAGTAATTTCACAGCGCTTCCTGGGTAATTTACCAGAATTACTACTGTTACTACTCTTTATGATCCAGGTCACTCTGGTCAATGTTAAGTTTAACAGCAAATTTAAACAGTATTTCGATTGTATGTAGGCATAATTAATGCTTATTCATGATAACTGCAGGGGTAACTAACAGTACTAGGTTAGGAAAACAGATTAATATTGAGTGGCATTCAAAGTATTCCTTGCAAGAGCACCGCGTACGGCACAGACGCTCGACTGATAGGGAGAAACAGAAGAAAAAAGCTGAGCTGAACAGAAAACCTTAACCGGACGACCAACCGCCGCCAACAAAAAAACCTTAACCGGACGACCACGCCAGGGTCATGACAATAGCTCTCGTCTTTTCAAAAGTCGAGCTAAAAAATCGCACACTATCTTGAAGCCAATAACCTATGAATTTCATCTATCAAACTCAAACCCATTCAATAGTAATGTATTTGAAAGGGCAAATATTAATGTATTTGAAAGGGATGAACCCTATCGTCATGCAGACGACTTTTGAAAGTAATGCTTACCCCTAAACCATAAACACCAAGGAGGGAATACCATTTTTGGGATAGGGGCGTTTCGCCACTATCTCATTGCTAACCCGCTTTCGAAAAGTCGGATTACGGCTTAATTGATTTCCTACACAAAAATCGAGTTTTGATTGGTTATAATCTGCCTCTTCAACGATTTCATTGGTTCGACCGAATCTCGAAAAATCCTCCGCTTGCCTTAATTCATGAGACAAAATAGTTCGAAACCGTGAAACACACTCTGAACTATGATTGACCTCAATGTCAGTGGTGTTAGGTAACGTCGACCTTGCTGTGACCCAGTCGACTTACAGAGAAATGTGCAAATCACTGTAAATACAAGTATTGAAAGGAGTTGAAACCATTGTGGCAAAAGTAGAAATTGCCTACGATAAGCAATTTCTCCTTTTGTTACAATGTTTTCGATTGTCGTCTGCTGCACATGCGTCTGTAAGCGTCTTTAAGCGGAAAATGGCAATTCCTCCTTTTCACACAATGCTTTCAAACACGTTTCAAAATTAATTCTTTTCATATTTGAACGTTTTACATTCTTTCACTCGACACATTTTGAATAACATGCTAGAGATGAATGAATGATAAAGAGGAATTTTGCCTTGCATCAAGGGGAAAAATATATAGTTGAAACCTTTGTGGAAAAAGAGGAAATGGGTCACGATAAATAATTCTGCAGCCGTCTGCTGCACATGCGTCAACAAGCGACTGTAAGCGGAATAGGGTTGAACCGTTTCCGTTATACCTACTTAGTTACATACGAATGTTGAAAGTGTATTTGCAAACGGAGCAATTGCTGACAGTGAGTAATTCCTCCTTTCCAAACAATGCTTTGAAAGATTAATCATAACATTTGTCTGCAGTTATTATTTATAACCTTTGTCCCTTTTAGACACATTTGACTCACCTTAAGAGATGAATGATAATCAGCAAGTTTGTCTTTTTCCACAATGTTTTCATCACTATTCAAAATAAGTTAATTTCAACATTGATTGATGGGGGTTAACGCCGTTGTTAACATTTCCTCAGTTATACCACGGCGGCCAGTTCACCTACAAATGTATTTCCTGGTTTTCTCACACCAGTAATCCACACAACAATCTTCCCAAGCAACTGGCTGCTTTTCCACAGACTTAGCCCATTGGTGAAATACGAATGACGCATGTCGCATTGACTTTTGTAAAACGTCGGAAAGAAATTTGGCCGAAAATGTCAACATACACAATCTTGCATAATCCGCAAGGTCATTATTTATTTTATAATTGAGGCGCTTCTAGCGATTTTGGGACAAAATTTATAATGTTAATTGAAGACTCAACGTCCGTCAACGTGTAATCTAGTCCTAGATGTATATGTTGACAAATGAACTAGAAATGTAGTATAAATAGGTTTTTGTAAATTAACCATGTACGGTCCCGTTTCGGAGACGCATCGAACAAGTTTTCTGTAATCAATACTTTATGAGTTGTCTGTCTGTAAAGCTTGGAGGTATAATCCGGCGTCCGGCTGGCTGTCTGCCTGAATGTGCATTCGTCCGTCCGTCATGGATTGCATGTATTGGTCAACGAGTTGTTACAGTATGGCAGATTTATTTCAAAGTGGTCACACTTATACCGTGTGATCAGGAGAACGGCCAAGTACTAGGTACATAACTCTGGTCTGGTTATTTTAGTTATCTCCATTTTCCTTATTTAGTTCAGCGATTGTCTCAATTAATTTCAAATCTATCCATTTCAAACTTTGTTTGTAGGTAACTTATGACCTACAGATATGCCGTGCACCATTACCATAACTTCAGCATGCTGCGTTTAGAGTGTATATTTTTGTCTTTCCATGTTCTCACTTATTTTTGATTTTCGCATGCAATACATGCGTTCCGGTAAAATGCCCTTGTTCGTTAATGAGTGCTTCCCCAAGCTGTGTACTTTGTCTGGAGCGACTGACTGTCTGTCCCTCTTTGTGTTCATCCATCCGTCCGGCTGTCGGTTACGGTTTGCATTAATGGGTCAAAACTTTGTTTCTGTCTTACGGATCCATTTCAAAGTCGTCACACGTATACATTTATTCATAATGGTTTGTACATAGATAATTTGTATTATATTGTTTCCTTTTCTTCTGGGAAAGCGTTTCTAGTCATGTAACTCTTCTCGCACTATTCCCAATGTTTTCAAAACGTTTTAACCTAACCTCAATATATATTGATTTCAAAAGTCTATTTAAAAAAAAAAAAAAAAAAAAAAATGTACAACCTAGTCTGTCACACGTTAAAACCTTACATAAAATATTTAAAAAGATTTAACATCATAAATATTTTTTCAAATGCTTAGATAAAGAAAAATACATTCTACATATTCCATCGGAACTTCTCGGAAAAGGCTTTCTTGTATACAACCTTATATTATGTAAAATATTAATATGTATATTGGCTATAAATATGTTATATTTAATGCTGAATAAAGATATGTAATGTAATGTAACATTGGGATTAGGCTTTCAGCGCTTTGATTAAGAATTGTAGTGACCAGGCATACAGGTCAGACCCTGTTGTTTGGCGTTTCTCGCCGAGATATGTGCGACAACAATCACAAAGATATCTGCTGATTATTAATTTCACTTTGAATTTACATTTAAAAAGAGACATTTTAAGCTAACTTTCTATTGTACTTCATTTAAAGCTGTGTAACTGACAAACAGAAAATTAACTTTGTCACCGTAGAAATGCACGCATGTAACATTTAAAGGATCACTCCGCAAATGAATCGCACAATATCTGCAAGCAAGACCGTAAGAATTTCAGTTATTTCATAGCGCTTCCTGGGTAATTTACCAGAATTACTACTGTTATCCATGTTATGATGTCACTCTGGTCAATGTTATGTTTAACACCAAATTTAAACATTTCGCTTGTATGTGGGCATAATCAATGCTTATTCGTGATAACTGCAGGGGTAACTAACAGTACTATGCTAGGAAAACAGATTAATATTGAGTGGCATTCAAAGCCTTCCTTGCATAATTAACTTTATCCCACATGTAGATCTCGAGGCTTTCTGAAGCCTCTGCAGCAATCGACTTTTGATGTTGTTGCAAAACTAAAAATCGCACAATATCTTCAAGCTAATAACCTATGAATTTCAGCTATCATACTCTCATCCCTTTTCAATAATTATGTTTTAAAGGGCAAATATTAATGTATTTAAAAGGGATTAACCCTATCCATCATGCATACGACTTTTGAAATTAATGCTTACCCCAAAACCATAAACACCAAGGAGGGAATACCATTTTTAAGGACTAGTGACCAGGCTGACGATCAGACCATGTTTGGTGTTTCTCGCTGCTTACTTGCCAAGCTATGTGCGATAACAATCACAAAGTTATCTGCTGTTTATTAATTTCACTTTGAATTTACATTCATAAAGAGACATTTAAAGCTAACTTTCTATTGTACTTCATTTAAAGCTGTGTAACTGACAAATAGAAAATTAACTTTATGTCACCGTAGAAATGCATGCATGTAAAGTTTAAAGGATCACTTTGCAAATGAATCGCACAATATCTTCAAGCAAGACCGTAGGAATTCCAGTTATTTCACAGCGCTTCCTGGGTAATTTACCAGAAGTACTACTGTTACTACTGCTTATTATCCAGGTTATGATGTCACTCTGGTCAATGTTATGTTTAACTTTAAACAGTATTTCGATTGTATGTGGGCATAAGTAATGCTTTTTCATGATAATAGCAGGGGTAACTAACAGTTCTAGGCTAGGAAAACAGATTTTTATTGAGTGGCATTCAAAGCCATCCTTGCATAATTAACTATATCCACATGTAGATCTCGAGGCTTTCTGAAGCCTCTGCAGCAATCGACTTTTGACATTGTAGCAAAAGGAATCAAAGCGCTGAAAGGGTATATGTAAGTTGAAAAGTTCCCAATACACAAAGTCTTTAATTGATACATTGGACATCTATTGAGACAATATCCGAAGAAATGAAAACATGAGTTTACACCTAAAAAAACAGATCAGATTTGTGTTCAAAATATTGTATCGATCTCCTAATCCCAATGTATGTATACGTGTGACGACATTGAAATGGATCCGCGAAACAGAAACACAGTTTTGACCCATTAATGCAAACCGTAACGGACAGATGGATGAACACAAAGAGGGACAAACAGTCAGTCGCTCCGGACAAAGTACAAAGTTTGGGGAAGCACCCACTAACGAACAAGGGCATTTCACGGAACGCATGTATTGCATGCGAAAGTCATATAAAAAGTGAGAACATGGAAAGACAAACATATACGCAATCCCGGACGAATGCACAATCAGGCAGACAACCGGCCGGACGCCGGATTATACCTCCAAGTTTTACAGACAGAGACAATTCATAAAGTATTGATTACAAAAGACTTGTTCGATGCGTCTCCGAAACGGGACCGTACAAGGTTAATTTACAAAAACCTATTTAGACAACATTTCTAGTTTATTTGTCAACAGATACATCTAGGACTATATTACACGTTGACGGACGTTGAGTCTTCAATTAACGCAAATGCATATACATTATAAATTGTGTCCCAAAATCGCTAGAAGCGCCTCAATTATAAAATAAATAATGACCTTGCGGTTATAATTCGTGTGTATGTTGACATTTTCGGCCACATTTCTTTCTGACGTTTGACAAAAGTCAATGCGACATGCGTCATTCGTTTTTTACCAATGGGCTAAGTTTATGTGAAAAAGCAGCCAGTTGCTTGGGACGATTGTTGTGTGGAGTACTGATGTGGGAAAACCAGGAAATACATTTGTAGGTGAACTGGCCGCCGTGGTATTACTGAGGCAATGTTAAAAACGGCGTTAACCCCAATCAATCAATGTTGAAATTTACTTATCTCTAATTTGTAGATTTAATTTCTATTTCCTATTTTGAATAGTGATGAAAACATTGTGGAACAAGAGTTGTCGGAGGACAATATAGCTCGCCTATCAGGGATATCGTCTATCAGGGCCTACTTCAGAACAGTTATAGCATGGGTATAAAGTCCAAAATCCAAAAGTGGAATAATTCAGTTGAAATTGAATTTACAAAAGAAAGACAAGAATTACGCGTAATTAAATGTCTCACTGTGTCCCCTGCTTTGACTATCAAGGCAAGTGTAAAACACAAAAAGTAAACAAAACTCTAACATTGAGCTAAACACAATTATTTTTAAACAAGAAATAATAAAAAAAAAAAGTTCAAAAATACAAGAAATTTAAAAAAAAAAATTGAGCTGAACACAAAGTTCCAAAATTCAAGAAAAAAAATAAAAAATAAAAAAATAATGCTCAAAGTTCAAAAATACAAAAAAATGAAATTAATCCAACAAAATATGAAGAAGCTATGCCCAATTTTCAAAATCCAGCAAAAAACAAATGTTTTACCCCAAAAAATATGAAAGCCCTAGAACCAGTACTTATTGAGAAAAAAAAAAAAATCGAAACTTTAACGTTGAGCTAAACGCAAAATTGAAAAATACAAGAAAAGAAAAAGAAAAAAATCCAAATGTTTGAAAAAATCCATTCCAGAGTTATGGGACTTGACATACAAGGTCCCCTAATGACCCTGAATAAGTGTGTGAAGTTTGAAAGCAACAGCATACACAGTGTCTGAGAAAAGGCCTTGCACGCAAAGGTTTGACCAAATTTCTAAGTCCAAAAAGGGGCACAATTCAGTCAAAATCCATTCCAGAGTTATGGGACTTGACATACAAGGTCCCCTAATGATCCTGAATAAGTGTGTGAAGTTTCAAAGCAACAGCATACACAGTGTCTGAGAAAAGGCCTTGCACGCAAAGGTTTGACCAAAATTCTAAGTCGAAAAAGGGGCACAATTCAGTCAAAATCCATTCCAGAGTTATGGGACTTGACATACAAGGTCCCCTAATGACCTTGAATAAGTGTGTGAAGTTTGAAAGCAACAGCATACACAGTGTCTGAGAAAAGGCCTTGCACGCAAAGGTTTGACCAAAATTCTAAGTCCAAAAAGGGGCACAATTCAGTCAAAATCCATTCCAGAGTTATGGGACTTGACATACAAGGTCCCCTAATGATCCTGAATAAGTGTGTGAAGTTTCAAAGCAACAGCATACACAGTGTCTGAGAAAAGGCCTTGCACGCAAAGGTTTGACCAAGCTGGCAACGCGGACGCCAACGCCAACACCAACGCCAACGCCAACGCCAACGCCAACGCCAACGCCGGGGTGATAACATAAGCTCCCCTATTTCTTCGAATAGGCGAGCTAAAAAGACAAACTTGCTGTTTATTATTTATCTGTTAAGGCGAGTCAAATGTGTCTAAAAGAGGCAAGAGTAAAAATAATAACTGTAGACAAATGTTTTCGTTATCTAGGTTATAGAAAAAATTTGATTCATGTTTCAAAGCATTGTTTGGAAAGGAGGAATTGCTCATTGTCAGCAATTGCTTCGTTTGCAAATACACTTTCAACATTCGTATGTAACTAAGTAGCTATAACGGAAACGGTTCAACCCTTTCCCGCTTACAATCGCTTGTTGACGCATGTGCAGCAGACGGCTGCAGAATTGATTATCGTGACACATTTCATCATTTTCCACAAAGGTTTCAAACTATATATTTTTCCCCTTGATGTAAGGCAAAATTGCTCGTTATCATTCATCTCTAGCATGTTATTCAAAATGTGTCGCGTAAAAGAATGCCTATAGTAAAACGTTCAAATATGAAAATAATTAATTTGAAAATACAGAGGGGAAAACTGTGCCACATAAGTGTGACAAGAACTTTTCATGCTTTCCTGTTTTGAAACATATCTGCTTAGAAAATATAACAATAGTGTCAAGGAGCGCACGCCATTGCTCGTCTGTTGAAAAGTCGAAAAGTGGGCATTTCTGAATAATCATTAATATTTCTCAGAATTTATTATGAGCAATGTCTTCTTTTGCTACAATGTCTTCAGAGAGATAACTTACCTGTCACATCAAGTTAAGGAACTGTATTAATTCCTTGTCAATCAAACTTATTTAATCCTGTTTAACTTTAGAGCACGAGTGTCTTTTTCAGCGTGTAGATGTACAATGAACATTTAAAGCCTAGTGAGTGAACTGAACGCTAACATTCCCGCGAAATTCGTCTTGAGCCAATCAGAAAATTGTTGTTTATGCAAATTAAGATGTTTCTTGGTTACCATGCACGTGAAATGTCTTAATCCTTTTCATCATTTAGACTGCGTTTTACGCCTCTGCAGCAGACGATTTTAAAACAGGATAAATTGCTCATGTTTATTATTTTTTCCTTTTACCAAAATGTTCATCTCTATTCATCGAGTGTCCAGATATATTATGTGATAATATTCAATAACCCTTTCCCATATATGTCAAATATGCAGCTGTCAACTTTGAACGTATTTAAAGTCTTCGGCCGAAAAGAAAGTTTTAAACCGTGCTTATCTCTTTCCATCAATTGTGTAGAGTATAGTTTATAAAGTTAAACACACCATTAACATTACGTGAGTCTGTCCAAGCAATGTGAATAGTAAAGCTCAGAGCAGACTGAATCTGTTCAGCTTGATCAAAGCCTCCACATAATAGTTTTAAAATGGTATTTGTGACATAGACAGACAGATAAATATTCTACCATTTCCTACATGTAGACGCGCATTTATATTTATTTCATGCAGGGACACCTCCAAAAAAGAGGGCTCTTACACAATTGCAGACGAGTAATTATATGAACCATACCAAAGTGCTTATAAACTAATCTGTTTCCTTACACTCCTCAATGCATTTCAACATAAAAGTTCATCATTTTCATAAGGAAAGCATGCCATCCATGGTATTGATACTAATTATAGCAACACTAGTGCTGCTTCAATGAGTCTCAATACAACCTAAATAAACACTACTGCAAAGTGTACTAGTCCAAATCGAATAAAGCAGGACCACAGGATTGACCACAGTGTAAGTAATTAACAATAAGTGAAGACATAGATCACTGTTACAAATATTGCATTATGATTGGATATGTGTACATGTATGCAGCAAATAGTGTAGATCAAAACATGTACTGAGCAAACAGTATAGATCTAGATGAGTTACAATGCAATTAAAAGATTATTCAGATCTTCACTTTTACATGTAATTGAAATTCAACCGACATGTAAAAGTAAAGATCCGAATCAGCTCAATATGTATTCCTGCTACACATCTGCAGCATACAAATTTGTTAAATAGCTTTGTGGAAAAAAGAAAATGTTATCATAATGAGCAATATATTTCTCTTTTTGCAAAACTGTTTAACACATTTCATATGTGTTCTCTTATGCATCTGCTTTAGAGTTGTTGTATATGGGAAAGACCTCTAAATATTGCAGTCTTTAGTCTTAGAGATGCATCAGATGTGTTGTATGTGAGAAAGGGTTAGCCTCTAATGTACTTGCCTATTTTTGTTCATTTTCGCATGAATATAGAAATATGATAAAGAACTGCTGGAAGGTGATTTTAGAGTGATGTCAGCCAGGTGCAGATGGAATAATGAATTGTATGCAAGGTATGAACAGATCATGGCTAGGATATATGGATAGGAACAAACGAGAGCAAATATGTTGGAAAATAAATGAATGAAAGAATTTAAGTATTTAAAACTTCTTTATTTTGCTGCAGTTTCGGAATAGGTAAAATTGTATAAAAAGAATAAATCAAACAAATATAATAAAAAACACAAACACTTGTTGTTTAGTTTATACGGTTATACTATATAATTTCGGAAGAACGCATTCATCAGTAGAATACAATAATAAAGAAAGAATAAAAACTTCAAAATTGTTGACAGCTGAACATTATATTATATTCATAATAGTTAGCAAATACTGTCAAGAAGTGAGGAGTATTGCATACATACAATTCATTTAGAAATTGCATTGAAACAAAATATATTTTTGGTAAAAAATATAGAAAGAAATTTTTGTAAAAAATATAGAAAGAAGTTATAGAAAGCATTATTTCATATTTAGACAGAAATGTACAGGAAAGAATAAAATTCAGTCATATCCGTCAATAGCTAATGCTATCTTTCTATGCGTCTGTATAAGGACAAAGATATATAGATAGATATTCTTTATTTCTTCCAAATTTGAAGAGCAAGTACATTTTAAACATTACAAAAGTGAGAACATAAATATATAGTTAAAACATTGTAACAATAGGAGAACTTGCTCGTCATAAAAAATCTATGATAGCCACTGTCATTCAAATTTGCTTTTCACAAGCGAACAAATGCTATGAGTGCTATGAATGAAAATATGAAAACATGAATTAATTTTACATTTGCAACAATGTTCGATAAACTGTCTGAATGAGGATACAACGTAGAACGTAATGTTTTCTCCTTGCATGAAAGCTTAATTAAGTATAGGTGTGCCCTCAATTTAAATCAATTCTCACATAACAAGAACATTAAGAAAGTGTTGTAAAATCTAAATAATATCATGACATCTCACGATGATCAGATTTTTATAGAAATAATTTTATTTGAGTCAAGCGTAGATTCAAACACTTCAAAATATTTTACAATTTAAAACAATTAGATATTCGGATAAAATCTGATAGATTGAAAAGAATTGTTAAAAAAAACAAAACCCGATGCATATTAAAACCAAAGGCTTCTTTTCCCACAACATTTCTTTTCAAGAGCTACAATATCTAAAGAGGCAACATGTTAGGGTGCTTATCTAGTATGCACGAGTTCGATTTTACCATACCAAATCAGAAAAAGTGATTTCCACATCTTTCAACTTTCTCCCGGTAAATCAGTCGGTAGCGACGCGGGCTGTCAATCCAGCAGTTGTAAGTTCGAATCGAAGCTCGGCCAGCATTTTTTCCGTCAATGTGACAAGCGTCATTCATCTTTCACCAATGGGCTAACAGTCTTTTTGGAAAAGAAGCCAGTTGCTTGGAAAGAATGTTGTGTGGATTACTTGTGTGAGAAAGCCAGACAACACATAGGTGAACTGGCCGCAGTGATATGACTGAACAATTGTTGAAAACGGCGTTAAAGCTTAATCAATAAATCCTTTTTATATAATCATTCTGTAATTTACCATTTAGAATGCCCCCCCCCCCCCCCCCCCCCCCCAACCCCCTTATACATATTTAGTCGAGTAGTCGTTCGGGAGAACACACCATTCGTGAATTACCAGATAACTAACACTTCTCCCTAGCACACAACTATTGACAACATTGTGATAAAACACAAGAAATTTATCCCAGGACTCCAAATGCAGCAGACGATTTTGAAAATATCTGAGAGGGTTTTTTTCCTTTTTTCCCACAACGTTTCAATTAGTAAATATATGGTATTTTATGTAAACACATAAAATATTTTATGAATGTTTCAGGGTGATATGGTTGTGTCCCTTTAAACCTGCACGATAACTATAAATAGTTCAATTTACATACACTAGGGTATCAGCAACCAATCAAATCATAGTACGCAGTCACGTGCTTCTCTTCGCCATCTTTATAATTTTCTATATAATATATATAAACAAGAGAAAGTTGATGCAAGGCATCAATGTCGCCGGAAAAGACTGCATTGATTTATTTATGTATTCTTGACTTTCCTTAGTTTATTCAAACATTAGGAACGTAGTAATGAAAACATTTGCTTATAAATTTTATATACATACCTATACATTAGGGTATCTATAAAAAATTAACGAAATGTGTACACATTTATCTGGCTTAAATTTAATTTTGCTGTTGTTACTTATTTAAATAATAGTATTCATTCATATAATTTCAATGTTTGTCAATCTTATTCGAATCACAAGGTAAATATCCTGGTATTGCTTTAAAGGGAGGTAATTTGAAGAAAACAAAAGTCTTCAAAAGGAGAAATATATCAGCATTACCGTCTACAGTTTAAATTGTTCTATTGTTTGTGGATTTAAAAATGTTCTTTTTTTCTTATTTCTACATGTACAACGAAATATTGCGGCTTCTCTTTGACGCTTTGCGTCAAACATTCGTCTTGTACTTGTCTAAAATAAAATAATATCACTCGCTTTTTCATATCGAAATGCGCATGCGCGAAAATCGATGTTAAAGGTCACGAAACTACACAACAGAATAGGGTCTATATTTAGCTTAGAAACAGTTCCTACTTTAGATATTCATGGATTAACATTATTAAATGAATTCTACACAAATCAAGACATCTCTTTGAACATGAAAACAACATTTAGTAAGTTAAAATTGCTATTAAAAGGAGAATCCGAAATTGACCTCAATGATGACACATAAGAGTCTGCATTAGGGGGTGTTGGTTCACGTCTTGAAGGGACCACTTTTGTCTTCGTAAATAAGACAAAAAACTTAAATGCGAGTGAAATAAAAAAAACTGCAAACATTAAAAAATCGGAATATTTATTTCATTTTAGATGTGTCATTTATTAGTGTTCGTAAACAACCACAATTGTAATATGTTCAAATCATCTAGATTTGTTTCTTTCTAATAATAAGCCGCCCTCCCATGTGATTTCCGAAAAGCTATTAAAAATAGAAGTCGCGGGCTTCTGCCCGGCGACTAACTAGAGGAAATATAAAGAATATAACTGAAAGTCGTAATTAAGGATAGATTAGCATATTTTTGGGAAACTACCCTATGACACGGTATGTCCTCGAATTGACCTAGTTCGTGCAATGTATATCTGATCCGGTGTATCGGTGTTGTTCACAAAAGCGTGGCGCGTAAGAATATACATAGTAATGTTTACTGCAGAAATATTTGTATTTTTTAAAATAAAATTCACTTTAAAAGACGCAAATACATTTTCAGATTGAAATAAAGTATAAACTCTATATTCTTCGTTCAACTGATTGTAAATGAAAAGACTATTAGGTAGATTTTACTTTGAATTCATCGCACTATATTGATTAGCGTATGTATAAAAAAGTTTCTGTAGAATTAAATGTTATAGGGCATATTCCATTTGGGTCAGTGTGCAATCCCATAGGAAGAAGATTATTACATATATAATAATCACCTTCCAAAAACCACATATATAACCTAATAAATTTAGAACAGTTAATTCAAACAGAGACAAGAGAAAGTTGATGCAACGCATCAATGTTGCCGGAAATCCATACTGCAGTTATGCATACACTTACATTATAGTAGTTGAATAAACAGTTATCAACTGAGGGAGGAACATCAGGGGTGGGGTCAAGTGAACATGTATCATAACTTGCATTGTTTTGTTAACGAAGTGAATGATAATTGAAGCCTTTCATTGTTTATGATCAATCTCCATTCCAAAGTAGGTTGACCATACACACAGCCAACTAATTATTGATCATAAACAGTAATGGAAATGAGTAATCTTGCCAATCATTAGTCTTAGTATGTATACAGTGCTTTCATTAAGGAATAAGTATAAGATTTGTGAATTCCACATACACTTTTCAAGATGTTTGTCAGTCTATTTGAATTTTATTATTTTTCTCAAAATGATATTAGCTTGTCATCCTAATTATATCATACTTTAACAAATGTTAAAATGTAGTCCAATATTTATAAATTAGACTACCTTCGAAATATAATATCAGTTAAATTTCATTGAAATTTTTGTATAATTTAAACTTAATTTCGAACATAAACTGAACCCTACAACATGTTGATTTATTGTAATTATTTCCTTCCTTTTTTATAATGAAAATAACCAACAACTCATGTTTTAAAATTATATTATGATGAGCGCTCGTGTGTCAATGATGCATAACAATATGCAGATCGGAAGCAAAATGCCTTTAGGGAATCTAATGACACATTTAAAATTGTCAAGGACGAAATAATTGTGTACGAAAGACCCGATTCTTTCTTATTCGCAGAGGTGTCGTTCTTGAAACTCTCTTTATAGGCAGAGAGTGTTCGTTCAAAGTCATTTTTCTATTAAAACCAGTTTTATCTCGGTTTGTTCTTTTCTTCATTTGTTTCGAACCAAATAAACATTTTAAATCACCTATAATTTATTATTTGTAAGTGATTGTAAATGGCGGCTCTCTGCAAAGGAGATTGATCTACGCGGTTGTTATTCGCGAGTCACACAATCAACAGTTTTAGCTTAGAAACAGTTCATATTTTAGATATACATGGACAAATATTATAAAATGCATTCTTCACAAATCAAGACATCTCTTTGAACATGAAAATAACATTCAGTAAGTTAAAATTGCTATTTTAAAGGAGAAATTGACGTGATTTTTATCTCGATATTGGCACTGCAAGTCTCATAGGGACTGTTTTGTAAATAAAACAAAACAAGAGGGCCATGATGGACCTGGATCGCTCACCTGAGTTATATTTTTTTCACTCTAGCCATATAAGCCCCGTCCATTGGCGGCCATAGTTTTCGACTAATCAACATGGCTTGAAGGAATCTGATAGAGGCTCACCCTAGGAACGTTTCTACAAACTTATTTGAAAAACGGATTGACTCTTTCGGAGAAGATTTTTTAAGTTTTCCATATAACCATATAAGGCAAAATAGCCCCAGCCTGTGGTGGCCATGTTTTTTTACCCATCAACATGGCTTAAAGAAATCTGATAGTGTGTCAACCTAGGACCATTTCTACAAAATTATTTAAAAATTCGCAGGAGGAGATGTTTTCACTATAGCCATATAAGGCAAAATAGCCCCGCCCCCCTGGCAGCCATGTTTTTCGACCAATCAACATGGCTTGAAGGAATCTGATCGAGGGTCACCCAAGGAACATTTCTACAAAATTATTTGAAAGTCAGCCAACCAGTTTAGGAGAAGAATTAAAAACCAGAATTCTGCATGGATCCCAAAAATTTGAAGGAATTCTGGTGAGGACATTGAGAGGATGCTTTCTGTGAAGTTTCATTACAATTGACCAACTGGTTACAGAGGAGAAGATATTGACGGACGATGGACAAAAGGCGATCACAATAACTCACCTTGAGCACTTTGTGCTCAGGTGAGCTAAACAAGAGGGCCATGATGACCCTGGATCGCTCATCTTAATTATACAATGTACCGCAATGCAAAACACATCAAGACAATTATTCTGAATGCAACCTCCAGTGTTAACAAGATTTTCCTTCATTTGGCCTAGTGATCTATATTTTTTTACCTGATATGACCCATATTCCAATATGGACCAGATATCATCAAGACAACATTCTGACAAAGTTTCAACTTGCTCAAAGTAAATATGCGGCCTCCGGAGTTTGAACAATATTTTCCTTTATTGACCTTGTTTCTGACCCAATATGACCCATATTCGAACTTGACCTACATATAATTCAGAAAAAACATTCTGACCAAATTTCAAGCTGCTGTAGCAAAAGATGCGGCATCCAAAGTGTTAACAAGATTTTCCTTCAATTCAGCCTAGTGACCGGCCTCCGGAGTTTGAACAATACTTTCCTTTATTGACATTGTTTCTGACCCAATATGACCCATATTCGAACTTGGCTTAAATATCAGTTAGATAAACATTCTCATTAAATGTCAAGCTGCTGTAGCAAAAAACGTGTTTTCTAAAGAGTTAACAAGATTTTCCTTCAATTTGGCCTAGTGACCTAGTTTCTGACCCAATATGACCCATATTTGAACTTGACCTAGATATCTTTAAGACAAACATTCTGACAATTTCAAATTTCTGAAGCAAAATTTGCGGCCTCTAGGGTGTTAACAAGATTTTAACTTCAATTTGACCTAGTGACCTACTTTTTGACCCATCATAAGTCATGTTCGAACTTGACCTACATATCATCAAGATTAACATTCTGATAAAGTGTCAACATGCACAAGTTGAAAATGTGGCCTCTACAGTGTTAACAAGATTACCCTTCAATTTGTGAAGCAAAATATGCGGCCTCTAGGGTGTTAACAAGATTTTAACTTCAATTTGACCTAGTGACCTACTTTTTGAACCGACATGACCCATGTTCAAACTTGACCTACATATCATCAAGACAAACATTCTGATAAAGTTTCAACATGCTCAAAGTGAAACTGTGGCCTCTACAGTGTTAACAAGATTACCCTTCAATTTGGCCTAGTGACCTAGTTTTTGAACCAGCATGACCCATATTTAATCATGGCCTAGATATCATTCAGCTCAACATTCAAGCTGCTGAAGCAAAGTATGCGGCTTCTACAGTGTTAACAAGATTTTCCTTCAATTTGGCCTATTTAGAACTTGACCTAGATATTTTTAAGACAAGCATTCTGACAAAATTATAAACTGCTGAAGCAAAAATTGCGGCCTCTGGAGTGTTAACAAGATTTTCCTTCAATTTGACCTTGTGACCTACTTTTTGACCCGACATGACCCATGTTCGAACTTGACCTACATATCATCAAGACAAACATTCTGATAACGTTTCAACATGCTCAAGTTGAAAATGTGGCCTCTACAGTGTTAACAAGACTTCCCTCCAATTTGACCTAGTGACCTAGTTTTTGACCTCATATGGCCCAGTTTCGAACTTGTCCAAGATTTGATGGAGATGAATGTTCTAATAAACGTTCATGAAGATTGGATGCAAAATGTAGCCTGTAGAGTGTTTACAAGCTCAAATGTTGACGACGCACGACTGACAGACGCCGGACAAAATGTGATCACAATAGCTCACCTTGCACTTCGTGCATAGGTGAGCTAAAAACAGAAATGCAAGTCAAAATAAAGAAACTGCAAATACTTAAAACATCAGAATATTTATTTCACTTTAGATGTGTCATAACTTAGTGTTTGTAAACATACGTAATTGTAATATGTTCAAGACATTTATTTTTTTTTTTCTAATAACGGTAATATTACCACCCCCCCCCCATGTCATTTCCAAAAAGCTATTAAAAATAGAAGTCGCGGGCTTCTGCCCAGCGACTTATAATGTACTTGCCTATTTTTGTTCATTTTCGCATGAATATAGAAATATGATAAGCGTGAAAGTGGCCGCCATTTTGTTTAAAGAAAATCTTCAAACCAAATCCTATTTAGTAGTTTTATTAATTATTTTCTGAAATAATAATATTTTGGTCACATATATACCAATACATATTAAATTTACTTTTTATAACTTAAAAATCAAATAAAACATTGTATTAATTGCTCAGTAATGACCAGATTCTACCAGTCTCCGCTGTCACGCATATCATATGTCTTTTTCAAACGTTTATTTCTTTGTACAAAAGTACAATAACAACTACAAATAGTGAACAATGTCACACAATAATCACTTCCTCACATGCATTTTGGAAACATTGTCGCAGAAAGAGAAAATGCTCATTAGAAGCAATTTCTACTTTTGTAATTTTAATATTTTTAATAGAGATATTACATATATTGTTCCTGTAGTTGTAAGGATTCGTTGTAAGTAGGATTATGGTCTGATTTAAGTTATCCCTATCCTCCAAACATCATGCACGGTTGCAGGTATAAATCGTAACCAAAATCCCGATCGACAAATATATCAAGCCTGTCGGATCTTTATTTTTCTTTTGGTGCAAAATCCCAAGGATTGTTTTACATGTGACATGGCCCAGTAAATAGTGCAGTCATGGCATGCTTGTAAAAAAAACGTTCAGGCAAAGTAATATGTCATGTAAGGCTCTCAGGCCTAGATAAGTCAATAAAATCATTATAAACATGACTCCTCTACTTAAACCCTATAATGTTGATACTCATAAGATTCCTCTTCCAAAGGCAATAAGTACCTGCAGCAAGAGGAATGCTTCAAATATAAAGATTGAAGTTTGAGTTTACACGAGTCAGTTATCATTTTCAACAATACACAGTTTCTTAACATATAAAGGTACTTAAAACAACAAACAAATGACCCCTACATAATTATATAAATATTGTAACTCTCAATGTACAAAAACAAAAAAGACATTTCGACCAGATTTTATAAAGATTAGTTTACATAATTCTACAGTTTAATCACTTTTCCAGCACCCTTATAGAAGATTTGTTCCTGAACAGTGAAAATTCAGATGGGCTGATCTTGTGCTACACTGGTTGCAATTGTGGAAAATCCCATTCATTGCATTGAATCTTTAATTAATATGTAAAATGAAAACAAGAATGGAATTTCTTAAACTACAATGTTCCCTTAAAAGACTACTTTAAATGCCTCAGTCTGTATCAGACTGTTTTAGAACATAATCCTTTATAACAGTATTTCTACTTTTTCTATAATGTATTCAACTTAATAGAACCGAAGAATGGAAATGTTGCTATTAATGTACCTTTTTCCCCTTTTTCCAAATATGTTTTGAAATGTGGTCAAAATCATACATTTGTCTGCCCATTGTTTATGAGGTATAAAGCATGATGAAAACTGTTTTATATTTTTCGTTAAGTATATAAAATACTTTATTCTGATACAGATGAAAACTGTTTTATCTTTCTCGTTAAGTATATAAAATACTTTATTCTGATACAGATGAAAACTATTTTTATCTCTCTCGTTAAGTACATAAAATACTTTATTCTGATACAGATGAAAACTATTTTTATCTTTCTCATTAAGTATATTAACTACTTTATTCTGATACAGATGAAAACTGTTTTATCTTTCTCGTTACGTATATAAAATACTTTATTCTGATACAGATAAAAACTGTTTCATCTTTCTCGTTAAGTATATAAAATACTTTATTCTGATACAGATGAAAACTGTTTTATCTTTCTCGTTAAGTATATAAAATAATTTATTCTGATACAAATAAAAACTGTTTTATCTTTCTCGTTAAGTATATAAAATACTTTATTCTAATACAGATTAAAACTGTTTTATCTTTCTCGTTAAGTATTTAAAATACTTTATTCTGATACAGATGAAAACTGTTTTATCTTTCTCGTTAAGTATAAAATACTTTATTCTAATACAGATGAAAACTGTTTTATCTTTCTCTTTCAATATAAAATATACTTTATTCTGATACAGATGAACACTTCTATCTTTCTCGTTAAGTATATACAATACTACAGTCAAACTTGTCTTAGGCAGCCAACCAAGGGAGTCAAAATGTGGCTGCTGAACACAGGTGGCTGTTTAATACAAATAAAGGAGAAATGTTGTTTTGGTTATCTTCAAATGTCTGCTTAATACATTTAGTTAGCTGCTTAACAGAGGAGACCGCTAAGTATGACTGTATATTCTGATACAGATGGTCTTTGAAAACAGGTGATATATTTAATCCAATTTTTTTTATCATATCTTAATTAATTAACCCTTTCCCACATACAACAAGTCTTCAGCAAACAAACTTTGAAAATATCTGAGAAAAAATATGTAAAATCTTTATAAATTAATGTTGTTTTATTGGATATAATTGTAAACCTTTTGGCAAATGAAGGAATTGCAACAATGTTTTTCAAAAGTCCTCTACTGCTAATGTGTCAACATGCATATGCAGGGTGGAAAGTGTAAAGCAAAATTATAATTCTACTATATACCAGATACACATTTTCATTTTGCCAGAAGACTGTAAACATACATCTGCTAAATTATTAATCTAATAATCAAATATTTATAATAGAACAAAATCTGACTAAAATGGTAAAAAACAATAACAAGAGGACCATGATGGTCCTATTTCGCTAACCTGATTTAATGAATTTTTAAAAGTAATTTTATAAAGTTTTTACTCGATACATGTAAGGAAAGCAATCCCCTCCCCCGGGGGCCATATTTTTCAATGGATCAGAATAATTGGAACAATCTCAATACATAAAGAGTCTACCAAAGTATATTTGAGGCAAAATTGTTTTCAAATTGGGCCTGTACTATTAAACTATATAAACATAATTATGAAGGAAAGCAATCCCTGTCCCCTGGAAGCCTTGTTTTTCAAAGGATCGCAATAATTTGAAGACTTTTTCGAGGGTCACCCAAAACACATTTGTGCCACATAATTTTCATATCATTTCAGTACTTTTAAACAAGAGGACCATAATGGTCCTTATTCGCTGAAATCACAGTTTTCAATATGTATACAAGGAAAACAAGGAACATCCCCTGGAGGTCATATTTATCAATGGATCCTAATAATTTCAACATTCTTTTTAAACAGGCCAATAATTCTAGACAAGAAGATTTTTTAAGTTTTCACTATGTTCATATACATATATGGAAAAAACATTTGTGCCATATTATTTTCAAATCAGACAAGAACTTTTGGACAAGAAGATTTTTTAATTTTTCAGTATACTCAAATAAAGAAAACAAGCTCTGTTCCCCGGTGGCCATGTTTTTCAACAGACCGAAATAATTTGAACAATCTTGGTAGAGGAACATTTGTGCAAAATTATTTTCAAATCGGGCCAGTATTTTTGGACAAGAATATTTTTAATATTTTCATTATACACATATAAGGAAAAAAAGCTCCACCCCCTGTCGGCCATTGTTTTGAACGGATTGGGATAATTTGAACAATCTTGGTAGAGGGTAACCCAAGGAACATTAGTGCAAAATAATTTTAAAATTCGGGCATGTACTTTTGGACAATTGATGATTGTTTGGTGTTTTATGCCGCTTTCAAACTTTTGTACAAGAAGATTGTTAAAGTTTTGGCATATTCCCCCTTTTCTGATGCCGCAGCAACCGAAGATCTGGATGGAACTCTTTGAACAACTTTTAAACAGGACCACCTAAGGAACATTTCTGTGAAATTATTTTGAAATTGGTTCATTGGTTTAGGAGTAGAAATTGTTTGTAGGAAAATGTGAACCGACAGACGACGAGTGATCACAAAAGCTCACCTTAAAAGAAGATTTTATAAAGTTTTCAATATATATACATACATGGACCACTCCCTTGCAACCATGTTTTACAACGAATGACATAATTTGTAAAATATCACTTGAAAACTATCCAAGAAACATTTGTGCTAAATTGTTTTCAAATCAGGCCAGAACTTTTGGACTAGATTTTAAAAATGTTTCTCTATGAATAGAATAAGGAAAACAAGCCCCACCCCCTAGTGGCCATGTTTTTTGAATGATAATAACCATAATAATTTGAACAAACTTGCAAGAGGGTCACCCAAGGAACATTTCTGCTGTATTTGGCCAGACGATTTTCAAAGTTTGGCCAT
The DNA here is from genome assembly GCA_031761405.1 of Serripes groenlandicus. Lineage (NCBI taxonomy): Eukaryota > Metazoa > Mollusca > Bivalvia > Cardiida > Cardiidae > Serripes > Serripes groenlandicus. The sequence continues at coordinate 41,584,608 of JASEVX010000004.1, forward strand.
TTTTCCATGCTTCTGATGCCATCTACATCAAATTAAATTTGTTTGATCACTTTTGAAAGAGGACCACTCAAGGAATAATATTCCTGTGAAGTTTTATGAACATTTGCCTAGTGGTTTCAGATGTGAAGTTGTTTGTAGGAAAATGTGAAAGCACAGTCAGACGACAATGGACAGTGAGTGATCACAATAGCTCACCCAGGACTTCATGCTCAGGTGAGCTAAAACAAAAAAATAACACTAAATATTTTACATGATTATATAAAGCTAACAGGATGAGTTATGTAAAAGTACATATATGCTTGTAATGAAAGGGTTTTATATATCTAGCACCAATATTTTGTGACACAGTTGTTTAAGAGAAAACTGTTAGCCACACTACAATGACATTTGGTGGTTTTAAATTCTCATAATGGCAAAATTGTCTGTGTGGTCATAATGAGGCACAGAATGCTTTCAGAATGTTTTTGATAACAGGATGACCTTGATAAGACTGCACTGGTCGAGGGACACTCTGGTTCTTCCCTGCTCACAAATGTTACTTTCATAATGATTCTTATCCACACAAAACTTGGCCAAATACTCTCAGTAATTACAATGCCTTCTAACTACTGTTTATTATAAGTTGTAGCAAAATAAACAATCTGCAACCATCTATGAACATTTGCAACTTCTTCATACCATTTGCAGATAATGTGAGCACTCTTTATAATGTCTAGCGGTCAAAAACTTAAATATTAAATACCAGTTTACACTCTACAAAGGTGGATAAGATATACTGCTTTGACATTCCGTCCTATCTGGAGCCATATCTAAAGCATGGCTAAATGGATTTAATTAAAAACTATATGAAAATGTTAACTACCATAGGGAAATGTCAGACAGCAAGTTTCACAAAGATTGCTTCAAAAACACCAGTGTGTCGGTACCCGAGTTTGTACTCTTGAACTTATATTGTTTTTAAATTATACAATATACTTCCAATTTCCGATAACATTGCTTGCATTTAGATATATTTAAATCAGACTATTACATATTATCATTAAGTTAACAAATTGGTCACATAATATTCACACCCAAATGGTAGGCCATGTTTTAACAAAACAAGAGGGCCATGATGGCCCTGGATCGCTCACCTGATTTTTATTTATTTTTTCACTTTAGCTATATAAGCCCCACCCCCTGACAGCCATAGTTTCAGACCAATCAACTTGGCTCGAAGAATTCTGATAGAGGGTCACCCTAGAAACATTTCTACAAAATTATTTGAAAATGGGCCTGACTCTTTTGGAGGAGAAGATTTTTTAAGTTTTCACTTTAGCCATATCATGCAAAATAGCCCTGCCCACTGGTGGCCATGTTTTTTGACCAATCAACATGGCTTGAAGGAATCTGAAAGTGGGTCACTTAAGGAACATTTTTACAAAATTATTTGAAAATCGGCCTGACACTTTCGGAGAAGAAGATTTTTTAAGTTTTCACTATAGCCATATAAGGCAAAATAGCCACGCCCCCCTGGCGGCCATGTTTTTCGACCAATCATCTTGGCTTGAAGGAATCTGATAGAGGGTCATCCAAGGAACATTTCTACAAAATTGTTTGAAAATCGGCCTGACACTTTCGGAGGAGAAGATTTTTTAAGTTTTCACTATAGCCATATAAGGCAAAACAGCCCAGCCCCCCTGGCGGCCATGTTTTCGACCAATCAACATGGCTTGAAGGAATCTGATAGAGGGTCATCCAAGGAACATTTCTACAAAATTGTTTGAAAATCGGCCTGACACTTTCGGAGAAGAAGATTTTTTAAGTTTTCACTATAGCCATATAAGGCAAAACAGCCCAGCCCCCCTGGCGGCCATGTTTTTCGACCAATCAACATGGCTTGAAGGAATCTGATAGAGGGTCATCCAAGGAACATTTCTCCAAAATTATTTTTCATTATAGCCATATAAGGTAAAATAGCCCCGCCCCCCCTAGCGGCCATGTTTATCGACCAACCAACATGGCTTGAAGGAATCTGATAGAGGGTCATCCAAGGAACATTTATACAAAATTATTTGAAAATCTGCCAACCAGTTTGGGAGGAGAAGAATTTTTTTCATTTCGTTGCCATGGAAACCAGAATTCTGCATGGATCCCTAACATTTGAAGGAAATCTGGTGAGGTCATTGAGAGGATGCTTTCTGTGAAGTTTCATCCCAATTGACCCACTGGTTACTGAGGAGAAGAAGTTGACGGACGCCGGACAATGCACGATGCACGCCGGACGCCGGACAAAAGGCGATCACAATAACTCACCTTGAGCAAAGCTCAGGTGAGCTAAAAACATGTACAACTTGTATTGTTGGTGTAAACATTCAACCGTTTCATGATGTTTCATTACAAAAGTTAGTAACAACTAAATATATAGTAAACTGGGCTTGTTCAGTTGTTACGTTTTCTTCATGCAACAGTTTAATTAACACATACTATAACCACCAATGGTCTTACAAGTCCTAGGAAAAGATTAAACATTGTCAACAAAACAGATTATCTTGCAACAGTGTTTACTGTCTAATCTATGTATTTTGATTCCTTATTTGAGATCAAACAGATACAGATGTATTTTATGGCATCTTTAGCAGACAGTCTGCAAAACATATTCATTTGGAACATGGATTTGTCACAAATACTTGAGTACCTTAAAATTTCAGCAAATTTTAAAAATAAAAATAAAATTGAATGTATCCAATGTTGTGATGTAAACCATGCATTATTTCTAAAACACTATATTTTGTGCATTCTTGACTAGAGTCTGTCTGGTCCAGCAGAGTCCTCGTGATGAGACATAGAGCGCAATAAAGACTTCCTTCTTGTAATGTCAGTACTCTCGACAGTTTCCCCTTCATCTAACTGCATCTTGGCAAATTCTAAGAAAACCTGTAACAAAAAATAAACATTCATTGTGTACTGGATATGATTCCTCAGCTTTTAGACCCTTCCCACATACAACAAATCTGCAGCAGACGATTTTGAAAACATCTTTTACAAAAATGTGAAAAATCTCCATTAATGACAGTTTAATTATTAGATAGAGTTAAAATAATTGTGGCAAATGGTGAAATTGCTCATCATGAGTAATTTTACATTTGCCACAATGTTTTTAAAAGTCGTCTGCTGCATATGCGTCAGAAAGCGTCTGTATGTGGGAAAGTGTTAAATCATCATATGAAGGAAAACATCTACAAAGTTGGAAGTAAGTTTCATACATAGTTGAAGACAGTGTGTGGCAAAGGAGAATTAAAAGTTGGAGCTAGTTCCCCTTTTGCCCGTAATGTTGCCAAAGTCAGTAGGTCAATGGTTAATTGTTTATTAGTGAAAAAAGGAAAATTATGTTCATCTTAAAAAGTTTTTAACTAGATAAGATTCATGTTGCTAGTTATATATAAACAGATGGCTACAACTAGTTATCTGGTAACACAAATCTTATCTAGTTAACTTATTAAGTGGAATTCCCAAACCTATAAGCGTTGTACAATACAGAATGAAAAGGTAACAGGTTGCAGTTTTGGGAACTTTCAAGCCTGTTTTTAATCTTAAGCTTCGTGAATATTAACTAAGTGGTAACACAAATCTTATCTTGTTAACTAGTTATTATGTTACTTATTAAGTGGAATTCGCAAACCTTAACTAGATAACCTGTTACTATTGTACAAAATGGCATTTATATGCCACATTAAGAAACTTTTCTCTGGTGCAACTAGTTGCATTTTTACATGTACATGTATACCGTGAAAACATTACCAGTAATTTATCTTTTTTGTCAAACCTAGCCTTATATATGTAGGAAATTTAACCTTTAAATTCAATCCCACATACAATAAATCTGTGACAGATGATTGAACACATATAGGAATCTCTACATAAAAGTACATTCAAACCTGTGCTTAAGACCACCTTTATATAGCAATTCCCTACCTTTAGCAAGCATACTTTAAATTTCCCAATTACTCATATTCTGCATAAAATGAACCTGCAAATAAAGACCATATTATTGTGTTCCCATGGGTGGTCTTTATATACAGGTTCCACTGTATTACTACTGAAAGTAGTTGAAAACATTGTGACAAAAGTCGTGTGACCAGCTATATAATTTGATTAGCAACGTTATTTGAATATCGTCTTCATCACATCCCAACATACACATTATATGACAAAGTCATACATACTTGTTCAAGTGTGGACTGACTGAAACTGTACTCTGCAATATCTAACGTTGATTTTCCTTCCTCTAATGCAGTGAACACTTTAGCAAGGGAGGTAACACTGGATTTAGGCACCTTATACTGAACTCGCTCACTGAACTGTTCCATAACAGAAGCATCCGAAAAGAGGTCCAAGACAAATACTTTGATGGCATCCATCTTTTGTTTCAGGATGGATGGGTCTTCTTCCGGCTTTATCTTTAACTCCAGAAGATATCCACTTCCATATTTGCTCTTTAGATGCTGAGTGGAACCAATACATCTACAATAAAAACCGGGGAAGATGCAAAACAAATGAATAATGCTACTAGGATCAATCACATTATCAACCATTTAAGAAAAACATTTATAATGTTTTTAAAAGTAAATTACTACTAGACAGAGGAGAATTTTGCTGGGGAAAAAATAAAGGAAACATGCTTCTAAGTTGACTTGACTGCACTTTTGCAGTTGATATGGATTCAACCATGTGTTTCTCTCTATATATATACTAATGTAGCCGCCCGTTCTATTTTTTGAGGTTCAATGGTGTAAGGTTGATTGTTAGTGTTATGCAGACTGGTGCTGCTAGTTGTAACTATCAGGGCATGTGATTAAAATACACAGAATATGCAGGATGAAAGTGTTTCAGTGTTTCTGATCATATCAATCAGGTTCAGAAATAATAGACCATTTCCCTCTAAAGAGTTAAAACTGTTGAACAAAACCGGCCAGGGCTGTCAAGTCAACTTTAAAAGAAGCATGTCTCCACATTTTTATCCGATAGGGGTCAACACTTTAGAAAAGCCAGACAATCACTCAATCGTTTTCCCATTTTTAACCCTTTCCCACATACGACAATTCTGCAGCAGAGGACTTTGAAAACATATTGGCAAAAATGTGAAATAGCTCAATAAATGAGAGTTAAATCATTTAACAGAGTTGAAAATATTGTGGCAAAAGGGGAAATTGGTCATCATGAGCAATTTCCCCTTTTGTCACAATGTTTTCAAAAGTCGTCTGCTGCAAATGCGTCTGCAAGTGGGAAAGGGTTAACCAGACAAAGGGCCAGAAGAACTTAAATCACTTTCCTTACATATTTACTGTATTTTCAGTGCTGTTTATTTACCAAGGTAATTATGTGATATAAATGTGATATAAATGTTATATAAATGAAATGCTGTGATATAAATGAAATTATATAAATGAAATACTGTGATATAAATGAAATTATATAAATGAAATACTGTGATATAAATGAAATACTGTTGAAAGTAACTTAAGCCTTTCCCACTTGTAGACACATTCTGATGCATCTGCAGCCAATGACTTTTGAAAACATTCAAAATAAGCAATTTTACCTTTTGCCACTTTGTTTTCAACTATTTTCTGTAATTATACTTTCATTTATAGAGATTTTCCATGTTTTTGCATGATTGATTTCAAAGTTGTTTGCTGCAGGTTTGTTGTATGTGGGAAAGCGTTAAAACACCTTTCAAACAGCATCAAACAATTACCTTTTTCTGGTACTTACTCAATTTTTCCATTCACCATGATCGCAATTCTAGAACACAAGGCGTCCGCCTCCTCCATGTAATGGGTGGTAAGGATGGCACCTCTTTCTGAGTTCTGGAAACTGTTTGATATTGTATCCCTATAAACAAAGAAAAAACACTTTGATCATTTAATATTCAATGCAAAAATGTGTCTTTGTAAATGGCAAACAGAAACAATCAGGCCTTTTTTAAACCATTACAATCCTTCCTTTAACCATTTTGCTGATAAACACAATTGTTGACACCAATACAATAGAAACCACTGAAAACATTTAATATGTGAACATTAAAAAACCCAGCTAAAATGAGCAATTTCTTAATTCCCACCCGCTTCAGGCCGCCATGTTTCTTTTTAGCTCACCTATGTAGGAAGTGCTCAAGGTGAGCTATTGTGATCACATTTTGTCAGGCGCCCGTCAGGCGTCCTTCGTGCATTCTCAACAATTGCCTTATTAACACGCTACAGGCTACATTTTGCATCCAATCTTCATGAAAGTTTATCAGAGCATTTATCTCCATCAAATCTTGGATAAGTTCGAAACTGGGCCATAAGATGTCAAAAACTAGGTCACAAGGTCAAATTAAAGGGAAATCTTGTTAACACTCTGGAGGCTTTATCAGAATGTTTGTCTTGATGATATGTAGGTCAAGTTCGAATATGGGTCATATTGGGTCACTAGGCCAAATTGAAGGGAAATCTTGTTTACACTCTGGAGGCTGCATTTTTAACTTCAGAATGTTTAAACTTTATCAGAATGTTTGTTTTGATGATATGTAGGCCAAGTTTGAATATTGGTCATGTCTGTTTAAAAACTAGGTCACTAGGCCAAATAGATGGAAAATATTGTTAACACTATTAAAGCATGAAGTATCTTGTAGAGGGTCAACCAATAAACATTTCTACAAAATTATTTGAAAATCGGCCAAATTCTTTCGTAGGAGAATATTTTTAAAGCTTTAACTATAGCGATATAGAGGATCACCCAAGGATTATAACTACAAAACTATTTGAAAATAAAAGCAGCATAAGGCAAAACAGTCCCTACCTCCTTGGCGGCCATATTTTTCAACCAATCAACATGGCTTGAAGGAATTTGAAAGTGGGTCACCCAAGGATTATTTTTACAAAATTATTTGAAAATCATCCAACCGGTTTGGTAGGAGAACATTTTTTAAAGTTCATTTCTTTCTGCTGCCATGGAAACAAAAATCCTGCATGGATACAAATATTGAAGGAATTTTGGTGAGGACATTCAGAGGAAGCTTGCTGTGAAGTTTCCTTCCAAATGCATCACTGGTTACAGAGGAGAAGATGTTGAAGGATGGACGAATGCCAGACAAAGGGGGACAACATCATCTCACCTAAACCACTTTGTGCTAAAAATCCAAAGGACGTCGGCAAGCTGGCTTCTATATACCCGTTAAACTTTGTATTGGTGTCATAGTTCAATGACAGGGTAGAAGGCTATGTGGGAAACAGAGCAATTTGTTCACCATGCCTTCAGTGTCATAATGTTTCCAAAAGTCATTGGCTGCAGGGGAATTGAAAGGTAGTTCCATCAAGGAACTTGTTAACCCTTGGTCTGATAAAAGATGTGGAAGACTTTTGAAATAAAAATGGAACAAGACCTGACCCATATTATTCAATGTTGAATACATTATATTCTGAAAATTATTCATCAATATCAAGTTAGAAATGTGACCTGTAGAGAATACACAATTGTTTTCTTAAATTTGACTTAATAAACTAGCTTTTTAGAGGAAATGGTCAATATTCAAACTTGCCCTAGATATTGTCGAAATAATCATTTTGACAAAGTTTTAAAAGTTAAAGAATGTGTGTCTACAATGTATATCTTAATTTTGGACTAGTAACTTAGTTTTTGAGCCGATATAACCCGTATTTGAACTTAGCCTAGATATCATCAAGATAAATATTTAAAGAGAATTTCATCCTTTTTTAGTCAAATATGCGGCTTCTACAGATTTTCTTAAATTTGGTCTTATTACCAATTAGCAAAAAATGTAGCCTATTCAGTGTCAATAAGAATTGGCCAAGTGATCAATAGTTCAAACCTAGCCTAGACATAAACAAGACAAAAACTCTAACAAAAGTTTGAAATGTGGGCCCTATTGGGTACAGAAGATCTTTTTTATAAAATATAATTAACAGTTTACAATTAGGCAAACTTTCAAATGAACTTTCATCATTTTGGTGTCAAAACTCTTAGGTGTCCAGAAGATGAACCATATTCAAACTTGCTAGAGATATCACCTAAACAAACATTCAGCATAAGTTTCATGAAGATTACATGAAAATTATGACCTCATGAGTCTCTAAAAGCAAATTGTTGATGATGTGCAACAGATGAAAGACACAGGGTGATCACAAAAGCTCATCTTGAGAACTTTCTGCTCAGCTGAGCTAAATTGGGCAATAAGCCAGTAATTTCTCCCTTTGCGATATTGTTTTTTAACTATGTTTGAATATCATATTTTAGAAGCAGACAGTCTAAAACTACACAAGATAAATGTTTAGCCAATTACTTACCATAGAAACCTTTTAGACTGTGGATCCATGCCTGTTGAAGGTTCATCTAACAAAACTATCTTCGGTCTTCCTAGCATACTCATACCATAGCTCAACTAAAATATTTACGAGAAAAATGGCAATGCAAAGAAACTAGTTGTTCAATGTAATTATTTCCTTAATCAGGTGTATAAGAAGAATTCTATTTGCAGCATTCTTGACCTGTGAAATCTGGTTAGAATTATCAAACGTATCAAAGATTTTGAGATGAAAATAAAGTTTTAAGCCTGCCCTCATACCAGAGAAACACCACCACCGTTGACAGGTATCAACTTGTGTTGAAAACCTTTATTAAAACACTGGGACATACAGTAATCATTACTACACTTTATAGGACACCAGTACAACACAATTTGGGAGGCATTGGCTATATGACAAAGTAATGACATAATGATCCTAAGGTCAACCTTGGCAGAAGAACTGGTTAACCCTTTCTCACATACACTTGAACTGAGGCAGATGACTTTGAAGTCACCCAGGCAAAAATATGGAAAATATCTATAAATAAAAGTATAAGTATGGAATAGAGTTAAAACACTTTAGCAAAGGAAGAAATAGCTAATTATCAGCAATTTGTAATTGTGTCAGTGTTTCTACATGAAGTACTGAATTAAAACAAATTCATCAGAAAAAAACAAAATAGTTTATTGTTCATGGCATAAAGCATGAGCTTACTAATTGCAAGATATTTGATGCAAACATGTTGAGCCTACAACGTGGGATGGAAAAAGCTTGACCCTTTGACTATAACACAGGGCATCCAAATGCCTGCAGCAGACAACAATTTGAGAACTTTGTGTAACAAGTGGGGACTGTATAACTCCATTGCCATACAGCAAAATGAAATTGGCCTAATGCTTTTGAAGGGAAAGATTTTTAAAGTTTACACTAACGCCATATTAAGCACTACATCTGTTGGCAAGTTTTTAAGACCGATCAATATGACTTGAACAAATCTGTAACAGGGGGAACATTTCAATGAAATTATTTGAAAATCAGCCACATATATTTGGAGGAAAAGATGTTTAAAGTATTCACTATAATGAGTCACCAAAGAAACATTTCTAAAAAATAATTTGACAAAGGGCAAACCACTTTGGGAGGAGACGATTTTAAATGGTTTTATTCCTTTGATTGCCATGGAAACCTTAATTTTGCAAGGATCCAAGAAATTTGACAGAATTTAGGAGAGGATGCTACCTATGAAGGTGATCCCATTTGGCCCAGTAGTAATAGAGAAGGCCTTTGAAGCCAAAAGTGTATGGACATACAACAGACAATTTGCCATGACATAAGCTCGACTGGCTTTCAAAAGTTGTTTGTTGCAGGGTTTTTTCTAAATCCCTCTAGAAGAGAAAGGGGTTATAGTAAATTATGTGATGAAAATTGTTCATGAACTATTATACAGGCAATTTATGATTCCTCTACAGCAGATTTCTTTTGAAAACATTGTGACTAAAGGAGAAATTGCTCAAAACAAGCAATTTCTTCTTTTTCCTTAATGTTTTCAACTTTTTATTCAGTAATCATACCATTATTTACAGAAGTTTTTCATGTTTTTGCCTTGATGGTTTCAAAGTGGTATGTTCCTGATTTGTTGCATGGGAAGGGTTAATAACTTAACTTACTTTTCTTTTGGTTCCTCCAGATAACTTTTTGGCATGTTTGTCTTTATGCTCAACCAGTTTCAAATTGTCCAAGAAGCTTAAATGAATCAAAAGTGCCATTAAGAGACAAAGTATAAGTAATGGGGCTTATTTACGACTTCGAAATTGAAAGCATTTGTAAAAAGGAATGGAACACCAAGACAAATGATCATATAATTCTAAGATAGAGAAGAAAACATTGCTGGAAAGTTGACTGTTTTAAAAAACTAGAATGGAGTTTTCTGCGGAGCATGTGTGTCACCTGCACTTGCTCATTGAAAGTGTGACAAGAAGTGTGACGGACAGATGCCGGACAAAAAAAAAGTAATCCCTAAGTGCCTACCATGCTACACAGGGTGACACAGTAGTATCTGAAATTTCTGATGTAATAAGCAAAATTACAATTGATGGAGTAGTTAAATATCAAAACCAAAAGAAATTATGCTATTTATAGAGATTAGGATTTAAATTTAGATGAAATATGTGTATAACATGATTGCTGATATTTTTTTAACTGTGATACAGAAAATAAAAGCAATATGAAAAGAGATGAAATATCCTTCTGCTCATTGAAATGAGCTGCATCAGGCAAAAAGAGGTCTTGTTGCATCCTGCTTTTGGTTCATATATATAGAAACATGCTATTAACCCTTTCCCTCATATAGACGCTTTCTGATTCCTCTGCAGCAGACAGCTTTTTGAAAACATAGTGACAAAAGAAAACAAGCAATTTCTCCTTTTGCCACAATGTTTTCCACTTTTAGTCATAGGTTATCCATTCAATTAAAGAGATTTTTTATTTTTTTGTCAAAATATGTTCACAGTCTTCTGCTGCAGAATTGTTGTATGAGGGAAAGGGTTAAATTACCAGTAGAGTTTTGACTCTAGTTTTCAATCAGAAGTTACATATTTCATTGCTATATATATAGACAGCTACTTTAACCCTTTCCCACATACAACAAATCTGCAGCAGACAACTTTGAAAACATCTCAACAATAAAGTGGAAAATCTCCCTAAATGAAGATATACTTATGAATGAAAACATTGTGTCAAAAGGAGAAATTGCTCGTTTTGAGCAATTTCTCTTTTTGCCACAAAGTTTTCAAAAGCTGAGACGTCAGAAAGTGTCTACATGAGGGAAAGGGTTAAGTCTTGTTTGTCACCCTGTGGAAAATCTATGGCATCATGAAAAAGAAATCTGAGTTGTAACAAAATGTGTCTCTAATCTTAAATACTCACAAATTTGTCACTTCAGAATGGTTTTCAGATGGTATTCCTCTGATTTTGGCAAAACAGTCTAAATGTTCCTTCAGTGTAATGGTGTCCCAGAGTGCATCATGCTGTGGACAGTACCCCATGGCTTGGAAAGCATGTGACATGGATGAATTTATATCATGGCCACCAACTATCACCTGCAAAAACAATCACCTATTTATTAACTGTTTACCTGATATGTTTTAAGGCTCGGAAACTGTCTAAGGACAAAATTGCAACACCTACTTAAAAGGACATACAATTTTAAAAAGGTATTGAAAAATTGTGGCGAATTGTGGCGAAGGAGATATTGCACATTTAGAGGTTTTTTTCCTTTTCAGAAAATGTTGTCTGAATTTATCTGTATTATTCAAAGAGTTATGAGTTAACCCTTTCTAACAAGCAAACACATCTGAAGCAGACAACATTTGAAACATATTGTGGCAAAAGAAGAAATTGTGCATTATAAATTTCCATATTTTGAACTAGATGCTTTCAAAGTCGTATGCTACTGACTTGTTGAATGTGGCAAAAGTTTAATTTTGGGACACAAAATGGATGAAGAAGAACTTCCATCAAAATTTTGATTAAAAGATATTATTTCATCCAAACCCTTTTAAATACCAGATTTGATTGACATTAGACAACATTAGGGGGGAAACAGAAATTAGTAATCATACACAATGTGTATTCTTTTCCTGTCTCTAAATGATTTTTCCCTTTTCTTGCAAACTATTACTAGTGTATTTTCAGGTATGCTTGATTATAGAATATGAAAACAAGAGCTGTCAGTAAGACAGCGCACTCGACTATTAGTTACTGAGACTTTGACTAATGTAGTTGCATGCCAAACTTTAACCAGAATTTCTAAGTCAAATAATAAAGGGCAATTATTTGCATCATAAGCACGATGGAAGCATTTTATAAAGTTTCAATGCAATACATCTAGTAGTTAATGAGATATGGACTCTTAATGTAGTTGCACGCACATTTTTAACCAGAATTTTTTAATAAAAATAGGGCCATAACTTGCATTATAAGCAGGATAGAGTTATCTTAGGTGTGATATTTTGGAAGCATTGTAGACTGTTTCAATGCAATACATCAAATAGTAACTGGGATATGGACTCTTAATGGTGTTGCACGCACAACTTTAACCAGAATATGCAGAATAGCTTTAACTTACTTGCTTATTTACATAGATGTGATAGTTGGGAAGCATTGTAGAAAGCTTCAATACATCAAGTAGGAACCAATCTATGATGTAATATATGTACTCGCATGCAAAACCCTAACCAAGGCATGACGCCGATGCCAGTGTGAGTAGAATAACTTTCATATTCTCTGAATAGTAGAGGTTTCAATGTTGGAAAAGAATAAAATGTTTATTTTCTAGCAAATGTTCCATTTTCATCTGAGTTTTCCATATTAGTCTTTTGCAGAGGCAATATATGTTGTCTGTATTAGAGAAAAGGATTTAAGTGTATCCTTTCCCTGATACAGACAACATTTTATGCTTATACCGCAGACCCTTTTTGAAACATGATGAGAAAAGCAGATATAGCAGTTTTTGTGCAATTTCTTTTCAGAACACAAAATGTTTTCAGTTCTGGGACAAAAGTTCCTGTTCCTATAATTTTCTCTACTGTTTCAGATCAGACAAAACTAAGAATTACAAACCCTTCCTCTGTCCGGTCCTACATCAGCTGTCATCATATTTAAAGTGGTTGTTTTTCCAGCACCATTTGGTCCTAGTAACCCAAACACCTCTCCTGCGTCAACTGCGAAGGTTGTATCATGGACAGCAACCTTAACCTTCATCTCTTTGGGCGTCTTTTTACAACATCCCTCAGACTTGCCTTCTTTGTTCCCAGCTTTCTTGAACTCTTTTCTCAAGTCCTCTGCTATGGCCACAGGAAACTAAAAGGAGTAAAAGAACAAGAGATTTTAAAGTTTTTACTATACACATGTAAGGTAAACAAGCTCCACCCCCTATTGGCCATATTTTTAAATAGTTCAGAATAATTTGAACAATCTTAGTATAGGGTCCACCAAAGTACATTTGCACCAAATTATATTCAAATCCAGCCAGTACTATTTTGGTTAATAAGATTTTTAAAGTTTTGACATCTTCCCCTCTTTCTGATTCCGCAGCAACCAAAGTTCTACATGGAATTAAATTATCTTAACAGTTTTGAAAGACGGACTGTCTGAGGTACATTCTTATGACATTATTTTGAAATTAGTAGTTTCTTGTAGGAAAATGATACAGAGGGACAGACAACCACGCCCCTGGACATTGAGTGATCACAATAGCGCATCCGCACTTTGCACTCAGGTGAGCTAAAGACACTTTGGGAAAACTTAACCCTTAACATGAAACACAAACAATATATGAGCCAGGTCAAAAATCTATTTTAAATATTAATTGCAATACCTATCAAACTACATACTGTATCATTTGGTTAAGAGTGATAACCTTTTATCAGAGGCCTCAAAGATGGTTGTACAATTAGATAGCCAACAGGGATAGTCTTGATTAGACTGAGAAAAGATGAAGTTTAATCTACATCTTTGCTGGTTGCAAAATCCCTAAGGTAACATTTTAAATGATGTGGCTCTTATCATTTTTCATTTAAACCTTTATTAGGGGTAAAACAGCTGCTGTGTTTCATTGACAATTCAACCTGACTTGGTAGAGGGCCATCATTTGAACATTTCTTTGAAATAATTTGAATATCAAGACAACATCTTCTGAGAAGAAGATGTATAAATGATTCACTTTAAGCATAAATGGTAAAAACCCCATTTTTAATGATCATTCAACATGACTTGAAGGAATTCTGCACAATAATTTGGCCAAATAGTTTAGGAGGAGAAGGTTTTAAAGTGTTATTCTTTTGTTGCAATGGCAACCATAATTCTGCATGGATCAAAATGTTTAGAAAGTATTTAGGAGGGGACATTGAGAGAAAACTTACTGAAGTTTGGTCAGAATTGACCCAGTATTTACAGAAGCAAAAGTACACAGACACACACACCAACATTTTTGTGATATTATAAGCTCATTCCATTGTTTTAGATCAAAGAATTAGCTCATAAAATAACAAGAGTGCCAGTGTCGCCACAATATACACAGCCACAAAATATAAAGATCAAGATTGGTCCTTTTAATTATTGCTTTTAACATGTCTGTATACATAAGCTCAAAATGAAGTCTCTGAGACCAGTTAGCTTAGCTGGAAGAGACAGGGACCTAGGAAGAGTTGCGTTCACAAGCCACAATATCAATCAGCTACAGAGACTAAGTTACAAGGGACATAAATCTTGCAAAAATAAAAAAACCGGAAAATCGCCGCTTCATGCACATCTACCCATTATAGTCATGGTATTGACCAAGTTTTGAAAAGATTCGGTCAGAAACATAGGAAGAGTTGCGTTCATAAGGCTGCAATATCAATCATCTTCAGAGACTAAGTTTCAAGGGACAAAAATCTTGCAAAAATAAATGAACAGGAAAAATCGCCGCTTCATGCACATCTACCCATTATAGTAATGATATTGACCAAGTTTTGAAAAGATTCGGTCAGAAACATAGGAGGAGTTGCGTTCACAAGGCTGCAATATCAATCAGCTACAGAGACTAAGTTACAAGAGACATAAATCTTGCAAATATCAATGAACCGGAAAATCGCCGCTTCATCTACACATTATAGTTATGACATTTACCAAGTTTTGAAAAGATACGGTCAACAACGTAGGAGGAGTTGCGTTCACAAGAAATGGATGTACGGACCGACAGACGGTGAAGATGACGCCAATATACGACCGCCTCCGGCGGCGTATAAAAATGTATTGTCAGAAAAGCAGAATGAATCAAAGTATCAATTTGTGATAGGCTCCCCCTTAGCCCATAAGGATTAAATGTTGGTGCGGAAAGACAAACAGACAATGTGCCATGACATAAGCTTGACTGGTTTTCAGCCATTGGAGCTAAAAATCAATATTACTCTGTACTTTGATAGTGTTGAAAATATTGTGGAAACAGGAATAATTACCCATCATGAGCCGTTTTTACTTTTCTCACAATGTTTTCAACAAGGGGTCCATGAGGCCCTGGAAAACTCATCTGAGAATATGCCTTTTAAGACAAGATAAATATTTATAGGACATAAAATTAATATGGTCATTGCAACTAAAAGTTTTCAAAATTGAATTGTAATTTAAGAACAACAAGTCTACAGGCCGTGTTTTGTTTTATCTTATAAAATAATTTGATCAAATCAAAATGGTTTGAACAGCTTTTAAAAAAAAAGAATATTTCTTATGTTGAAATCAGACAAAAGTATTTCAATATTGAAAAGAATGGACACAAGATGGCATCAGAAAAGGTGTTAAATGAGAACATTTTAAAATTCTTTGGCTCTCTGAAAGTGCCAGTCTGATTTCAAGACAAATTTGCAGTAACCTTCCTTAGCTGATCCTATATCAAAATTCTTCAAGCCATATTGTTCGGCTGAAAAACATGGCCAACAGGCAGAAGCAGAAAACGATAAAATGATAAAATTTTGAAATTCTTCTTCTCTGAAGGAGCTTGTCTGATCAAACTGAAAAACATCACTAGGTGGCATCAACACCCAATTCTACAAGGTAAAAGAACCAGTTGGTACAGAAGGAATCCCTTGTTAAGTTCACTAAATAAGACAGTGGGCATGCCAGAAAATGTTCTCTCGCTGCGGTCACACATTTCTAAATGAGAATATAGGCCTCATTTTAGATTCAGGGCTGAGTTTCGATATCAAATCTATCTGTACCAATGAACTGTTTCTTTATCTGCATCAGTAAAGCGAAGATACATGAGAAACCACTCACGTCTTAATAATATCCTTATGAATATTCAATTTTATTCATGTCTCATTGATAGTGAGACTAAGGTAGTGCATGAATACTTCATGAGACTAGAGCATGGTGGGTTTCCCTTGAGCCAGAAACATTTCCTTATATAGTTCTGGTAATTCACCCAGGGATCACAGAATTTGTCCGTACAGTTCAATAAGTATTATATTCGCGTTGAACACAGAGTAATGCCTCTTAAAGTGAATCAAGCAAAAACACTACATTACCTCTTTCCCAATAACCTCACTTTGGAGCCCCATGACCCGCATCCTTTCAGTCGAAACATCCTCATCCTCATTGCGGTTTGTTGTTCCGGGTGCACTTTTAGGCTCCACCATGTTTGGGTTGCCCTTCAAGAAACATGTCTCTCTAATGTCACCCCCTGTCTTGTAAATGTCGAGAAGACGCAGCAAGAAGAAAAAGATGAAGATGTGCAGTATGGACTGAAAATATTCAAGATAATATGTAGGGATATAACATTTGAAAGCTTCATGGAATATTACTAAATAATACCAACAAGACGCATGAATCCAGGGCCGGGATCTGGTATAAACTAGAGGGAACATTGACGGATTTCATTTATTCCATAAATTATCCGTCAAATTTCATAACCCATCCCTGATAAATGTGAATCTTCCTTGCATCTGATAGAGAATTGGTAACATCCACTACTTGCATTAAATGTAAGAAAGAGTTATCAAACTTGATTATTTACATATGTTTTTTAGTTGGGAAGCATTGTATAAAGTTTAAATACAATACATATAGTAGGTACTAAGCTATGATGAAATATATGTACTCGCATGTAAAACATTAACCAAGGTGAAACCATACGCCAATGCTGACGCCGACTAGGGTGAGAAAAATAGCTCTTATATTCTCTGAATAGTCAAGCTAAAAGGGACCATTACTTGCCTAATATGCTTGATAGAGTTATCATACTTGTTAACATAGTTGTGATGGTAGGGAAGGGTTATATAAAGTTTCAATGCAATGCATCAAGTAGTCACTAAGATATGGTCTCTTAATGTAGTTTCACGCAAAACTTTAACCAGAATTTTTAATTTAAAAAAGGGCCATAACTTGCTTTAAATACAGGATAGAGTTATCTTACTTGATAATCTAAATAGGTGTGATAGTGGAGAAGGGTTGTATAAAGTGTCAATGAAATGCATTGAGTAAATACTGAGATATGGACTCTTAACGTAGTTGCACCAAAACTTTAACCAGAATTTCTAAGTAACTAGAATGGAGAGCTCCGCGGAGCACGTGTGTCACCTGCACCTGCTCATTGGAAGTGTGACGAAAAAGTGTGACGGACAGAAAGACGGATGGACGCACGTATTGATGGCGCGTATTTGTGGGGTTAACCCCACAAGCATGCAATTCATTCCGAAATTAACACCCTTTTACAGAATGAAAAACATTAATATGCAAATGAGATACCCGTTATAAAAAATAAAAATAAACTATTTATTTAAGTGTCTTTATAAGGGTGGTGGGTGAGCTTTAGGAAAACACCAAGTACTCGTCTGTATGTACGGACAGACAGACACCGGACAAAAAAAAAAGTAATCCCTAAGTGCCTACCATGCTATGCAGGGTGACACAAAAAGAGGACCATAAGTTGCATAAAATGCAGGATAGAGTTATCAAACTTGATTATTATTATAGATGTGGTAGTTGGGAAGCATTGTAGAAAGTTTCGATGCAAAAAATCAAGTAATTAATTATCTATGATAAAATATGTACTTGCATGCAAACCTTTAACTAAAATGTGACGCGGACCCAGACACTAACGCCAGAGTGAGTAGAATAGATTTCATATTCTCTGAATAGTCAAGCTAAAAACTGTACTCATTGCCCTATAATATCTAGGATGGAGATTATATTTCATGGGACATATGTTCGTTCTACTTTCTCTTTTTTCACTGTCTTCATAAATCATCTGCTGCAGTCATTCTAGGTCATTCATTTCAATGAAAGACTACAGGTACTTATGGACTTAAATGTACATGGGGATGACTTACGCAAATATATGCTGTTGGAATGTTGCTTTCAACTTCAAAATATTCACTGGTTTTAATCTGGTCTGTAGTGAATGTCCACAAATGTCCGAAATAAATCTGTAGAGAAATAAATAATTAATCATGAATTATTTAATAAACTTCAACAATGAAACATCTATACAAGAAGTCTATGATGGTCTTGTATTGCTCACCTGATTTAATAGAACTTAAATAAATCCAATGTTCTTATTCTTTACATATAAGAAAAACCAGCTCCGTGCCCTAGTGACCATGTATTTCAACAGTTTATAATTGTTTGATCAATCTTGGTAGAGGGCCACCAAATGAACCTTTATGAAAAATTATTTTTAAATCTGGCCAGTACTTTTGTACAAGAAGTTTTTAAAATATACATATAAGAAAAACCAACACAGCCCTTCATGTTTTTTTAAGGATTGGATTAAATTGAACAATCTTTGTAAAGGGTCACCCAAGGAAATTTGTCTGCCAAACGATTTTAAAATCAGGGCAGTTTTTGCACAAGAAGATTTTTCACTGTGTATATATATATATACATGTACATACAAGAAGACCATAATGGTCCTATATCACTCACCTGTTTTAATAAAACTGAGAAAATTTCAATGTTCTTACACAAAATATATAAGAAAACAAGCCCTACCCCTAAATAATTTGATTTTTTTTTATTAGAGGGTCAGCAAGGAGCATTTGGGCCAAATATTTTTTAAATCGTTCCAGTATTTTTGGCTAAGAAGATTTTTAAAGTTTTGACTATATACATATATAAGGAAAACATGCCCCACCTCCTGGTGGCCATGTTTTTCAACAGATCGACATAGTTCGAACAATAAATTCTTTTTTTAGACAATAAATTTATTTTTAGACAAGAACATTTTGACATATACCTTATAACGAAAATGAGTCCCCTGGCAACCATGTCTTTTAACCCTTTCCCACATACATTGGAAGCAGACAATTTTGAAATGTGTAGTCAAATAGGTGGAAACTCTCAATAAATGAAATAACAATTAATGAATATAGTTGAAAACATTATGTCAAAAGGAGAAATTGCTCATCATTTCTCATTTTGCTACAATGTTTTCAAAAGTCGTCTTCTGCAGAGGCGTCCGAAAGCATCTGTATGTGGGAAAGGGTTAATGGATCGGAATAATTTGAACACACAGGAACCAGTTTGCCATTTTTTTCTTTCAAAAAAATACTTTTGGACCGAAAGATTTTTAATGTTTTTACTATATTAACTTTTAAGTGAAGCAAATGCAAACCCTGGTATCCATGTTTTTTAACAGATAAGCATTATATGAACAAACTTGATAAAGAGTCACCAAAAAGAACACTGTGCCTAATCATTTTCAAATCGGGCCAGTCATTTTGGACAAGAAGATTTTTTAAGTTTTACCATATACATATATGGAAACTAAGCCCCTCCCTGGCAGCCAATTTTTTCAACGGATCAGAACAAATTTTAAGTTGGTCACCGAAGAACAAAATTGAATGTGCCAAATGATTTTCAAATCAGACAAGTATTTTTGTTTAAGGTTTTTTCTTTCCATTGCCATGACAATTTTTTTTTCGATGAAATTCAATTCATTAAACAATTTTGAAAGAGGACCTAAGGAAGATTCCAGTGAAATTATTTGAAATTAATTTAGTAGAAGTATTTGAAGTCGTTTGTAGGGAAATGTGAATGGACAGACAGATGATGACAATGGATGGCGAGTGCTTAGGACAGTTATTTTTCAATGGATCAGAATAATTTCAACAATCTTGTTTGAGGGTCAAAAAGCAAAGAAACATATTTTGCAAATTATTTTCAAATCAGTCAAGTTCTTTAGGACCAGAAGATTTTTAAAGTGTCTCCTTTATTTATATAATATAGTCCACAAAACAGATTGTAAGGGGGGAATATCACCTGTACCTACATTATTTATATTGTACTAAACAGACTGAAGGGAGAAATATCAACTGTACCTACATTATTTATGTAGTATAGTCCACCAAACAGATTGTAAGGGGGGAACATCAACCACACTTACCTTATTTATAAAGTATAAGTGCACCAAACAGATTGTAAGGGGGAACTATCAACTGTACCTACCTTATTTGTATAATATAGTCCACCGAACAGATTGTAAGGGGGGAATATCAGGCAACATATGGTGTGGATTATCTTTGCAGCCTCTGCACTAGCTAGCATATCTATTATAGAAACTGCGATGTAGGGCACATAACCAATCTGTAAAAAAAAAATTGTTCAGTAAGGCAAACATTTCAGACTTAATATTAAGCGAAGATGCAGATCAGTCTGTGCCTAAAACCCAGTCTGATCAGGTTATTCCGTTCCTTGTTCACCATCCAGTGTAACAAGCATCTTCAAAGCATCTAAAAAGTGATAATGAATAAAAAGGGACTATTCAAGTTAGCATTTTGATGGTAACTGATTAATAAAAACATCTCTAGAGGTCTATTTTCTAATGACATGGCTCAAATAGAAATAGTGCTATCCATTACTTAAAGTGGCATGTTAAGCAATTTCTCTTTTTGTCACCATGTTTTCAACTCTATATAATTAATTATTGTACTTTCATTCAAAGGGAATTTCCGATTAATTCCGGGTATGTTTTCAAAGTCGTCTGCTGCAGATCTGTTGTATGTGGGAAGGGTAAAAAATAATACTGTACTTTTAGAATCATCAAAACATCTAGATCATTGGAAACATAGGCTTTGGACAGGGTTGAACATTATGATAAAGGGAGTATTGTGCTTCTTTTTAAAAAAATCACCTTTTTCCATAATGATAACAAAAGGTATCAAATGTGACATGTGGTTGGAGCAGGGCAAATGAAATCAAAGTTAGCTTACTATGCCTTGTAAGTTTGGCTGGACTGCTTCTGCTGTTTCTGTTTTGTCGAACATGAAGGAGAGGAAATAGGCAAACAGAATGTTGGAAGGGATGTAACAGAAACACAGTAAGATAATGCTTAAAGCTGCACCGGGTGTGGAAAATGCTTCAACCTATAAATAAAACAAAATCAAAGATTCAACTTTTTTGAAAACATGGTCAATTAGATAAGAGTTTGTAAAACACTATGTCTACAACTATACGCTTGATTGTCCATTTAAAAAATATTTGCATCTCACACTATGTTAAAACCAGCTCCTCTTTTCTGAATAAACCCATTTAAAAAAATTAAAGCTGCATAGATGGTTTGGAAGTTACAGCATGTCACAATAAGAGGGCCATGATGATGGGGCCCTGGATCGCTCACCTGAATTATGCAATGTGATTTTTTATGCCTTCCTCATATATTTTATTTTTACCAACCAACATGCCTTGAAGTAATCTTGTAGAGGGTCACCATAGGAATATTTTGACAAAATAATTTGGAAATTGTCCAGATCCTTTTGGAGAAGAAGATTTTTAAAGTTTTCACTATAGCCATATAAGAAAACACAGCCCCATACCCTGGTGGCCATTTTTTTTATCAATAACCATGGCTTGAAGAATATAATAGAGGGTCACCAAAGGAACATTTCAACAAAACAATTTTGGAAATCAGTCAGCCAGATTTGGAAAAGATGAATGTTAAAGTTTTCAGTATAGCCATATAAGGCAAAACACCCTGACGGCAATGTTTTTAAACCAATTAACATGACTTTAAAGTATCTGATAACGGATCACCCCATGAACATTTCTACAGAATTATTTGACACTTAGGGAAGGGAAGATCTTTTTAAAGTTTTCCCTATAGCCATATATAAAGGCAAAATAGCCTTGCGTCATTTTTCGCAAAATAGTTCATTCTTCTTGGCGAGGGTTAACAAAATCAAATCATCTTCACCCCCTAGCGTCCATGTTTTTAACCAATCAACATGGCTTGAAGGAATCTGATAGAAGGTCACTCAAGGAACATTTATACAAAATTATTTGAAAATCGGCCCACCAGTTTGTGAGAAGAAGAATTTTAAAGGTTTATTTGTTTGGTTGCTATGATAATTTTTAGTATTTTGACCTTGTTTGAAGTGAAAGTGAAAAACCAGTGTTGTCCCAGCGCAATTTTGTTCAAAATGATGGCAACCAATTTTGCGGGTCTGAATTATTTTTTGCATAATGCATAACCCCCAGATTTTCTTTGCATTATTTTAAATCTTACAGGTAACTCTTTTCAATGATATAGGGTGTTCTACATGAGAAATGCTTAGAAAGAGTGACAATTGAGGGTTGATTTGGGTTGATTTACAAAAAAGGAATGTATTTGGTGTACACTTCGACGAATTTCTAATTGGCCACCTAGTTTTAATCATATTTTAGGAAAAGTATTAAGAGAAAAATACAAATAACCAAATATAAGTTTAATACAATTTATTCCTAATATGTAAAACAAAAATTCATTGAAATTTGATCACGGGAACAAACTTAACAGAGAGGGTTAACATTGGCACTCTTAAAACAAAAACTGCAATATCAAATGATGTGGTATTTGATTTCATTTCAATACTTTGTATGTCATCATGCTGAGGCAATTACAGCAAGGCACCTTGTCCTCATTGAAATAATGTATCTGTGAAGATACTGTTGTGGACAAATCACGTTGTATTTGATTTCGTTTCAATACTTTGTATGTCGTCCTGCTGAGGCAATTACAGCAAGGCACCTTGTCCTCATTAGAACAATGTATCTGTGAAGATACTGTTGTGGAATGGCCGCACACATCTGATGAATAACATGTTTGAGCTCCCTGAGATTTGGTTGCAGCGGCTGGGCACACACCTTGCGCTTCAATAGGTCCCACACTTGCTCGATCGGATTTAAATCCGGACTTTTGCAGGCAATTGGAGTGTTCGCACGTTGTTTGCTGCAAGCATTACTTGTGTGCTTCTAGCCGCGTGAAATGGTGCGTTTATAACAACGCGTAACATACCTGTCTGATGGGGGTGCCGGCATGAATCATTCCGACGGCTTGAGCGCCTTCTGCAATGCTCATTCTCGCCATATTTAATGTTTTTCATAAAAGACAATCCACGAAGAATACATTCCTACCAAATACGACAACTACCATGTCATGCACGAGGAACGCGAGCACATAGGCTATTTTCTCACCTACCGATCCGCATGGATGATTTTGTTCATGAATACATGTTTTCTTTCTGTAAATCAATTTATTGGTCTGTACAATTTTTAGATTTATTGATTAAATATGTCGCATAATATATTATTTTATATGGTGGCCAATTAGAAATTTGTCGAAGTATATTGTGACCTAAAGTGCTTTTTGCTGGAAAAAATTAAAGTAAATTTTTCACTTATGGGGTGGAATTTAGGCTCATGGAGGTATTCAGCCATTAGGTAATAGCCACTTTTAATTTTGTTCATAACAAAATGAGGTTTTCAAGCTATTTAAATTTTACCTTGATTGTTTAATGGCCGAAAACATGCATGGATATGAAGTTTGGTAATTTCTTTAAACATGTCGCACAGTAAAACCAAAAATTTGAGGTGTTTCTTTTTTTTCTTTCTTTGAGATCTATTTGATGCGCAATCACACAAAACTTGACGGACTCAAGACGCAAAACCTGGGTTAGGATGGCATAGGAAAATGGAAATTTCTTTGAAAATAATTGCTAATATTTGCTTTTTTTCTTCCTTTTTGTTATCATAATTTGTAAATAAATACAAAAAACAGATCTTTGAGGGCAAAGAAAGAGTCTAAAAGAGCTAAAGAGTAAAAAAAAAAGAAAGGTAAATTTTGTGTCATCTGCAAAGGTCTTTGAATACAGTCAAACTGGTTGAAAAATTATGAAACTGGTTGCCTAAAATGGCTGAGAATAATGCATAAATATCAAGTTTGATCATTTCTATGATTAATTGACACATGTAAAACCTAGATTTGGGTGATATCAAATAATTTAATTTTCTTTGATAATTATTGCCTAATTGTCTTGTGCATACATTTTATATCATACTTCGTAAATAAATAGAAGACACAGATCCATAAGGACAAGAAAATTGTCATAAAGGTTAAATTCTCCAAATACATCTGTGGCCATACAGTCAAATAGTTCCTAAAAATGAGAGTATATCTTCACCAGAATGCACTGAATATATTACATTGAGTATATATTAATTGTAAATGTGTAAAGGATAAACAGAAATGATTGATTTGATCAGTTTTAATATTGTGACCTTGTTTGAAAGTGAAGTATGTGAAAAACAAGTTTCGTCTCATCCATTTTATTCCAAAATGATGGTTACCATTTTCACAATGTGTGTCCTTTAAGGAAAATTTGCAAATCAGTTAGGGAAAAGTATTTGTTCAACCTATCAACATGGCTTGAAGGAATCTGATAGAGAGTCACCCAAGGAACATATTTAAAAAATAATTTGAAAATCATCCAACCATTTAGGGAGGGGAAGCTTTTTACTAGGAACATTTCTACAAATTAATTTGCAAATCTGCCAACCAGTTAGGGTTACCAGTTTTATCTTTAAACCAATCAACATGGCTTGAAGGAATCTGATAGTCACCAAAGGTACACTTTTACAAAATAATTCGAAAATCAGCCAACCAGTTAGGGAGAATAGGATTTTTTAAGTCTTCATTAAAACCATATAAGGCAAAACAGCCCCAAACCCCGGTGGCTATGTTTTTGAACAATCAACATGGTTTGAAGGAATCTGGCAGAGGGTCAACCAATAAACATTTCTACAAAATTATTTGAAATTTGGCCTACCAGTTTTGGAGAAGAAGATTTTTAAAGTTTTCAATTTAGCCATATAAGGCAAAACAGCCCCGACCCCAGGTTGCCATATTTTTTTTTACTAATCAACATGGTTTGAAGGATTTGATAGAGGGTGACCCAAGGAACATTTCTACAAAACAATTTGAAATCCACCAACCAGTTTGGGAAGGGAAGAAAAGATTTTCTTTCGGTTTCCATGGAAACCAGAATTTAGCATGGATAATTTTTGTGTAGGAATTGAATAAAGGACATTGAGAGAATGCTACATATGAGGCTTTATTACAATTGGTCCAGTGGTTACAGATATGAAGTTGTTTGAAGCCAACAGACAGACAGACATAAGCTCGACTGGCTTTCAGCCAGTGCAGCTAAAAACAAATCAATTATTCTTCAAGGTATTGTTTTCTACAACTTACCCCAATAGCGAATATACAAATGACACATAAAACTGCCGGTATGAAGAACACGATAAAGTCCACGGTAAAATAGGTGGACCAATACATGGCAAAGGACACACCAGACACCCGCAACTGGCTCCTGGCTTTACACTGAAATACACAAGTTAATCATATAAAGAAGATGGTCATGATGGCCCTATATTGCACACCTCATTTAATAGATCTTCAATAGTTTTCAATTTTTTTATTCTATACACATAAGGAAAACAGGCTCCACCCCCTGGTAGTCATGTTTTTCAACAGATCAGGAACTATCTTGGTAGATGGTCACTCAAGAAACACTTGCGTAAGTTGCTGGAACTTAATTAAGATATCGTTCTATTTAATACCAATTAACTACGGTAATGTCACTTAACAAGTTCTGGCCCAACACATTTTGATGTCGACGTCAACATACCAGTTTATGATAACTGTATTGTGAAAATCACTTGTTGCTTTTTCTAAATATTCTCCATTGAATAAAATAAGACTTGAAAAATGTCCAAGAAATGATTCTAGAAAACAGCGTCTAAATGATTCTGTCTGTAAGTAATGTATAGACACTTGGACTGTCGAGGCATCATATTATCAAGCAGCTAGCGAGAAGACAGATCATAAGAATAACTGATTGAATAGGGAATATTGCAATCTACATAATAGCGCAATTTTACTGAAATGCTTCAAAGGATAGAGAAATAGGAACACTTTTCCGCAACTTTTTTGAAAATCCCTCGTAATATAATTAACAATGTATCATAAAGATTCTAATTTGGTACCAGAAACGTAGCTTATTTTTCAGTCAAATCTTGTCACTGAAATGCTCACAAATCTATATTACAGGAACAAAAATTTGTCTAATAGCAGTGTAACTGAAGTCACTTGTACTTAGGTTAATCCAAGAAACATCGTAAATTCGGCAGTAAATGAGCAGGTTCTCCGTTATTTTAACTGACAGGAATTAGATGTATCAACACACTTTTGTAGTTTAAGCCTGCTTTTTATATAGCAATGGTTAACAGTCGTTGAGAAAAGGTGTGAAACTAACTTCCTTTGAAATAAAAGGTTGAGACCATATGTGTTGTTAAATGGTTTGAATTGGCATTGATTGATGTATATAGATATTTAACAATTGACATGTAATGCCTCAGACACAATTGCTCTATGGTGAAAAACAAGTATTCCAAAATGATGGTAACCATTTCCGCAATGTGTGTCAATAAAGGAAAATCAACAGGGCTTGAAGGAATCTGATAGAGAGTCACCCAAGGAACATATTTAAAAAATAATTTGTAAATCATCCAACCATTTAGGGAGGAGAAGATTTTTACAGTCTTCCTTACAGCCATGTAAGGCCAAACTGCAAAACCCCCTGGGGACTTTATTTTTTATGGTCAAAAACCTTAGGCTGCCAAAGGGACGCCCAAAGGCGAGAGTGCCTCGTCACTTCAAAGGCCGTATGGCAGCCGCAGGATTTCTGTCTACACAAATTCAAAAGACGCTGTGCGGGTACCCTATTATATGTGACTGCTACAGTATGGGACCGTGGGAATGCTGTGGCGGCCCTATTTGCAATAGATAATTTAGATCCCACAGCTGCCACGTTAGATGTTACTGAGGATTTAGAAAGATGACATATTGAGAAAGAGTAACAAAGATTAATCATGAAATATTAAGAAGTGTATTTGACAAACATTATTGAACAAGATCGTTCAATGGAACATGTGTCATAATGGACGGACAAAATAACAATGAAAAGAGAAGATAACCTGAGTGCTAGTATAGTAGCAAATGTGTAACTGCTCATATTTGGGAATATCATTCTGGATTAAACAAGTAGAGGGTTACTAAAGATACAGTTCTGTATCATGTCATCAGGCAAAAGCTGTATTAAGAGTGGAATTATAAAAGTTTTGTCATTTTGCACCCTTTTTGATGCCTCCTGGCTGCCATGTTTTTCAACCAATCAATATGGCACGAAGAAATTTTGTAGGAACTCAAGGAACACTCAAATTATTATGGAATCAGAAAAGTGGATTCAGAGGAGTATTTTTTTTAAAGTTTAAAGGTATTTTCTCCCTTTTTTGATGCGACAGCAACCAAAGTTCTACATGTATATAAAAATCTTTGAACAAGTTTGAAAGAGAACCATCAAAGGAACAATCTTATGAAGTCTGGTAGAAGTTTATCCAGTGGATTAAGAGGAAATTTCATTTGAAGCTAAAAGTTTATTTCTTTTATGGTTCCGCCTGGTTTCTATGTCTTTTAACCAAGCAATATGGCTTGAAAACATGATGTAGCAGTTTTGAACGAACAATTCTGCACAATTATCTTTTTATCAGACAAGCACTTTCATAAGACAGGAATTTTAAAAATTTGTCTTTTTGCCCCTTTTCTGATGCCAAATGGCTGCCATGTTTTTTAACAATTTAATATGACTTGAACAACTTTTGTAGAGAGTCACTCAAGGAACATTTCTACCAAATTATATTCAACGAGCTGCTTCAGAGGCAAAGAATTTTCCACCCTTTCTGCTAGAGCAGCAACCAGAGTTCTTCATAGAATTAAATTATTTGAACAGTTTTGAAAGGAACATTCCTATAAAGTTTAGTTGAAATTGGTCCAGTGGTTTAGGAGAAGATGTCATTTAAAGCTAAATGCTTATTGATGACGAAGGAGTTGGAAAAGAGAAATCGGAATAAAGCCTTTAGCTCAGGTGATCTTAAAATAAGTAGACTTCAGTTATTTTATGTGTATTCAAATTGTATAATTGTTGCAACTTGGAAGTGAATCTGCCAAACAGTAACAGAGTAACAACCAATCAATGCAAAGCATGGATGAATGGATGGACAGACAGACAGACAGACAGACAGACAGACAGACACCCAGACAGACAGACACCCAGACAGACAGACAGACAGACAGACAGACAATGCAGAAGTGATCCCTTAGTGTCTTACAGACAAGCAACACAAAAAGGAGATCATTATTAAGAATATTTAGGAATATAATTAACATATTTTGACTATAACAATAATATTACAGCATTATCGATATTTAACCTGATATTTATGTGTTGTCTGGTTTTTTTAAAAAGAAATGGAATGAAGTATTTCAACATCTTGAAAATTGTAATATATCTATAGGTTCTACCTATTTATGAAAAAACCCGCAAGATAATTATAAACAAAAATTAAAGAGCATACTTTGGCCATAAAAAAGGATTTATAAGTAATTGACTAGACAATAATAATATTAATGTCATGTTTCTTGCATTATTAAAACATATTTGGAATTCGTATTGCTGTTGTCTATTATTTGAACAGAAAATAATAAAGTAAAGACTTTCAGAAAATCAAGGAATACATATATAATGAACGAGGTTAAAACATGAGGGCCAAGATGATCCTTAATCAATCACCTGCATTTTGGCAAAGAAGCAAATAGATCAGCCCTTTTCTGATGCCACCTGGCGACTGCCTTTTTCAACCAGTCAATATGACTGGAACAAATTATGTAAGGGGTCACATTTCTGCTAAACCCTTTCCCTATTAGAGACGGTTTCTGAGGCCTATGCAACAGACGATTTAGGAAAAGATTGTCGCCACAAGAACAATTGCTTCTTATGAGAAAGTTATCCTTTTGCCACAATGTTTGATAAATAATTATACTTTGAATGAGTAAGTCAATAGCTCATGTATAGGAATTTGGGGTCTTTCATGTTGATACCACTTTTTTGCAGTAAACGACGTCGCTCCATTGACGTTACGCCAAAATGAAGTGTAACGGAAATGACGTCACGTCCTTCTTTGGCTACGATACAGTCAAAATTTAGTTTCGGGCGTAGAAGGCTAATGCTGTTGTTTTTTTGACGAACGGGAAAACATATTTCTTACAGATTTCCATTTATTTTTAACTTTTCGTACAAATGTTAATTGCCACATAACACAGCACTTAAATGATCTTAAATATCGATTTAAAATAAAATGATTAAAAAGACGACAATAATTTTCAATCCGTGTTTTTCTGCTCATTTTATACATACCCAAAATACCGATTTAAAAAAAAAAAAAAAAAGCTGACAATAATTTTCAATCTGTGTTTTACGTCTGCTTTTTATACATATCCAAAATGGCGGCCCCCATGGATTTTTCCAGTTTCATTTCAGAAAGCTTCATGGGTTATTGAAAAAAAAAAAAAAAAAAAATCTCACACCTGTTAACTATAAGCAAAACAAACCATTTATGTTTTTTTTTCGTATAACTGAAAAAAACCATTTATGTTTTTTTTTCGTATAATCTTGGAAAAAGAGTTGAATATATTTTAGGAAGAGATAAATTGAGCAATTTGCCCTTTTTAAAAAAATGTTCAAAAGTTGACTCCTATAAAAGGTGCTGTAAGCCATCTATAGGCGGGAAAGGGCTATTACCTCTCTGTCGGTGACAACATTTGGTCCAAATGCTCCAGGAATATAGGAAAACGCCATTCCAACCAGCAACACAGCTAAAAAGGCTGCATTATTCCATTCTTGTTTTCCTTTACCATCACTTGGCCAGGGGTTACTTGTCACAGTCAAAGATTCATTTGTGGCTACAAATAAAATTATATCCTTAACCTTGCATTTTGACGCCTCAGCAGCAGACGTCATTTGAAAACATTGTGGCAAAAGGAGAAATTGCTTTCCTACATACAGCAAATCTGTAGCAGACGACTTTGAAAATGTCTACTCAAAAATCTCTATAATTGTAGGTATAATTATTACTGAAAAAAGTTGAAAACATTGTGGCAATAGGAGAAATTGCTTGTTTTGATAAATTTCTCCTTTTGTAACAATGTTTTCTAAAGTCGTCTGTTGCAGATGTGTCTATAGGTGGAAAAGGGTTACTCCTTTTGCCACAATGTTACTCTTGATTGAGCTTTATTTTTTACAGATTTTCTATATTTCATGTAGGTGTTTTTAGGGTCTCCTGCTGCAGATTTGTTGTTTGTGAGAAAGGATAAAGAACTTACCTAATGTGATATTTTCGAAATTGTCTCTTAGTAAAACAATTTTGGAAACAAGAAGCCCATGACACCCTGGATCAATTACTTCAGAATATGCTCTTCAAGACATTTTCAATTTTTACAGGACATTAAATTATTCTGATCAATGCAACAATATTCTTCCCATTTACAGTGAATCTATATTTAAGGAGCATTTTTGACTAATTATCTTGAAATAAGACGAGCACATCAGAGGGGAAGAATTTTCAAAATTTGACATTTTCACCCCTTTCTGATGCCACAGCAAGCAGAATTATCATGAGAATAAAAACATTTGAACAGTTTTAAAGAGGACCACCAAACCACCAAAGGTACATACCTGTGAGGTATGGATGTAATGGACCCATTCGTTTTAAAACAGTGTTGACATTTCACAATACATTTAACCCACCTCAAGCACAAAGTGTTCAGGCGAGCTAAAACAAGAGGGCCTGTTTTCCCTTTATCACATACATGAGCAAAACATAAACAAATTATTATAGAAAAATCACTTTTATATAAAATCACACAATTATTCACCCAATGGATACGACTTTTGTGACATTTAAAAAGTAAAGACATACAAAAAAGAACAAGTAACTGTAATTTACAGTTAAGTTTGCTTTATCATATCATTTAAACATGTTTTGTGTGCTGCAATATTCCAGTAACTAATTCTACCATTTATTGATAATTAGTGTGTAGAAGTCAAATCTGATGGATATTTATAATGAACTTGGTTACTCCAGGTGGAGATATTGGCCAAGACAAATTTTGTCGTTAAATGGGGTCAGCCGTCAAGTCAACAGCAACTTAATCTCAGTCCACAACCCAATTGCTTCCAAAGATGCATCTTCATACCAACATCGGTAACCTTAGGTGTGATAGTGTAGAAGATACGTCCCAACAAGTTTTGTCTTTAAATTGGGTCAGGTCAAGATCGGAGACATCCTCCTCCCAAGTTGCATTTTCACATTGATTTTGGTAACTGGGGGTGCAAGAACAAAGAAGATATGGTCTGGACAAACATTTCTTTAAACAAGAGGGTCATGATGGCCCTTGATCGCTCAACTGAATTATGCAATGTGATTTCTAATGCAAAACACATCAAGACAATTATTCTGACAAAGATTCAAATGAAACCTACAGTGTTAAGAAGACTTTATTGTATAAAAAAATGCGGCCTCCAGAGTTTGAACACTATTTTCCTTCAATTGGCCTTGTGAACTAGTTTTTAATTCAATATAAACCATATCATTCTGACAACATTTCAAACTGCTGAAGCAAATATTGCGGCATCTAGAGTGTTTACAAGGTTTTCCTTCAATTTGACTTAGTGACCTACTTTTTTACCCGAAATGACCCATATTCAAACTTGACCTACATATTATCTAGAAAAACATTCTGACAAAATTTCAAACTGCTGAAGCAAAATTTGCAGCCTCCAGAATGTTAACAAGATTTTCCTTCAATTTGACAGTGACCTAGTTTTTTACCTCATTTGGCCTAGTTTCGACCTTGCCCAATTTTGATGGAGAAGAATGTTCTGACAAAATGTGATCACATTAGCTCACCTTGAGCACTTCGTGTACCGGTGATCTCAAAAGAGGTCAGTGGTTTATATCAAGGTTATAGATATCCAATTTTAGTATATGACACATCGTCTTACCAAACTTGGCATACCATAGGCACTATGGCCTGGAGTTCAAGGTCAAGGTGACCAAGTTTTGAGACATCCCACTTCAGCTTCCCAAGATGCATTTGCATACCAAATTTGGTGACTCGAAGAGAAATAGTAAAGGATATATATATGGCCTCTACAAGGTTAGGTGGAAGACAGATGGGCAAGGTGCGAGGTGCAAACCAATATTGTTAACTCTGGCCTATTAAACGACATCCGCTACAGTCGTCTGTATCAGTCATTCAGTGAGAAGGGTTCAAATTTAATGGTGAAAAAAGAAGACATTTTTGTATTGCATATTACCTGTTATTCCTGCAGCAGCTTCTTCAGACTTCAAGAGGATGTTGTTAATGAGATTAATGCATGCTGGGATTGAATGAAGTGCTGAGTCATTGTACCACATCTTGTACTTCAAATCTGTCACCTGTGACAAAAGATGAATTTTCAAATTAAAAAAATAACCAAATCACAAATTCATTAAATCCTCTTTTTTGCATTTTAGTATTGAATACAAGATTGAGAGAGCAACATTTTTATACCAAACAATGAATTATCAGTTGAGCCCGTCCATGGGCAAAAAGCTACAAGTTTCCATTTCTAAACTGTGTAGATTCAGATCAGCCTGTACATCTGCTCATTCTAATCTTAATTAATCACAACTTGACAGAAATTTCTAACAAGCTTATGTAAGTAATATGTGAACAGTGCAGATCTTGATCAGAATGTGCAGAGGTAATGTTTAGATCAGCCAACTTGTTCCTGTTCTCATGGTCAGACTCGTATCATCTCAACAGTTTTGAGGATAAGCCCCTCTATTACCACCAGAGAGACCTTTAGACTTTTTTCACTGTTATTTTCGGGTTGTTCACAGCTTAGCATTAGCCCTTTCCCACATACAGATGCATTTTGAAACATCTGCAGCTTACAAACTTTTTAAATATTACAGCAAAATGATTTTTTTTTCATAATGAGTATTTTTTCCTTACGCCACAATGTTTTCAACCCGATTTGATCAATAATTACACTTTATTTACTGAGATTTTCCATATGTTGACTTTTGCTGTTGATATATTCTATGTGGGAATGTGATAAATAAGAGCAATGAGTACTATAACTTACCCTAGAGCTGGTTGTATCATATGTGTCTATTTGCATTCCAAGATAATGGGGGGCCACTGCTTTGGCCAATAACAGTAGGGAATCATTTGTGTATTGGTTTAGGTACGTTGTTGTTTGATACACAGATGAAATGTTGGTTGTGTAAGACTGGGATCCTGCAGTATCTGAAAATTGTATTACTTGACTGTATCAACCTGAACCCAACATTTATTACAAGAGGGCCATGATGGCCCTATATCGCTCACCTGATTTAATAGAACTTCAATAGTTTTCAAATTTTATACTCTATACATATAAGGAAAACAAGCAACCCCCTGGTGGCCATGTTTTTCAACGAATCGGATTTATTTGAACAACCTTGGTAGAAGGTCGCCCAAGGAGCATTTGTGCCAAATCATTTTTAAATCAGGCAGGTGCTTTAGGACAAGAAGATTTTTAAAGATTTTACAATGCACATATAAGGAAAACAAGAAGATTCTTAAAGATTTTACAATGCACATATAAGGAAAACAAGCCCTGCCCCTGGCGGCCATGTTTTTCAATAGATCGGATTAATTTGAACAATTTTAATAGAAGGTCCCCCAAGGAACATTTGTGCCAAATTATTTTTAATTGGTGCCAGTACTTTTTGACAAGAAGTTTTTTAAAGTTTTAACAATGCACATATAAGGAAAGCAAGCCCTGCCCCTGGCGGCCATGTTTTTCAATGGATCGGATTAATTTGAACAATTTTGATAGAAGGTCCCCCAAGGAATATTTGTGCCAAATTATTTTTAAATGGTGCCAGTACTTTTTGACAAGAAGTTTTTTAAATTTTTAACAATGCACATATAAGGAAAACAAGCTCCGCCCCCTGGCGGCCATGTTTTTCAACGGATCGGAAATATTTGAACAATCTTGGTAAAGGGTGCCCCAAGGAACATTTGAGCAAAATAATTTTCAAATCGGGCTAATACTTTTGGACAAGAAGATTTTTAAAGTTTTAACAATGCACATATAAGGAAAACAAGCTCCGCCCCCTGGCGGCCATGTTTTTCAACGGATCGGAAATATTTGAACAATCTTGGTAAAGGGTGCCCCAAGGAACATTAGTGCAATATTATTTTTTAAATCGGGCCAGTATTTTGGACAAGAAGATTTTTCAAAGTTTTAACAATGCACATATAAGGAAAACAAGCCCGCCCCCTGGTGACCATGTTTTTCAACGGATTGGATATATTTGGAAAATCTTGGTAAAGGGTGCCCCAAGGAACATTTGTGCAAAATAACTTTCAAATCGGGCCAGTGCTTTTGGACAAGAAGATTTTTTAAGATTTGGCAATTTTCCCCTTTTCTGATGCCGCAGCAACCAAAGTTCTACTTGGAATTAATTTCTTTGAACAACTTTGAAAGAGAACCACCTAAGGAACATTCCTGTGAAGTTATTTTGAAATCTGTCCATAGGTTTAGTAGGAGAAGTCATTTGTAGGAAATTGTTAACAGACACCGACGACGGACGGTGAGTGATCACAAAAGCTCACCTTGCACTTTGTGCTTAGGTGAGCTAAAAACAAGAGGGCCATGATAGCCCTGGATCGCTCACCTGATTTTGTTTGTTTTCACTTTAGCCATGTAAGGCAAAACAGCTCTGCCTCCTGGCGACCATGTTTTTTTTTACCAATAACCATGGCTTGAAGGAATCTGATAGAGGGTCATCCAAGGAACATTTCTACAAATTTATTCAAAAATCTTCCACACTTTGGGAGGAGAAGATTTTTAAAGCTTCAACTATAGCTATATACGGCAAAACATCCCCGCCCCCTAGAGCCCTTGTTTTTTGACGAATTAATATGGCTTGAAGGAATCTAAATGAGAGTCACCCAAGAAACATTTCTACAAAATTATTTAACAAGAGGCCCATGAGGGCCTATGCTCTACTGGCATTGATCTGGCTTGTTTCAAAAGGAACCAATATGTTATCAATATTCAAATACCATCTAATTTTGGTGAAGATCAGATAGTAAATGGAAGCTCTATTGTGTTCACAAGCTGTATTATAGCAATTTTGACAATTTCAAGGGCCATAATCCAGCCATGCATGGGTAGATCTGGTCATTTTTTAGAAATGAACCAAACTCTCATGGATATCTAACTACTGTATAAGTTTGATTGAGATACAATCAAAAATAAGGACTGTATCATGTTAACAAGCCCTATTATAGCAATTTTGACAATTCAAGGGCCATAATTCAGTCATGCATGGGGCGGATCTGGCTTGTTTTCAAAAGGAATCAAGCTCTCATGGATATCTAACTACTGTATAAGTTTGGTTGAGATACAATAACAAATAAAGACTGTATCGTGTTAACAAGCTCTATTATAGCAATTTTGACCATTTCAAGGGCCATAATCCAGTAATGCATGAGCAGATCTGGCTGGTTTTCGAACGGAACCGAGCTCTCATAGATATCTAACTACTGTATAAGTTTGGTTGAGATACAATCAAAAGTGAAGACTGTATCGTGTTAACAAGCTCTTTTATAGCAATTTTGACCATTTCAAGGGCCATAATCCAGTCATGCATGGGCGGATCTGTGGCTGTTTTTCGAAAGGAACTGAGCTCTCATGGATATCTAACTACTGTATAAGTTTGGTTGAGATACAATCAAAAGTGAAGACTGTATCGTGTTAACAAGCTCTTTTATCGCAATTTTGACCATTTCAAGGGCCATAATCCAGTCATGCATGGGCGGATCTGTGGCTGTTTTTCGAAAGGAACCGAGCTCTCATGGATATCTAACTACTGTATAAGTTTGGTTGAGATACAATCAAAAGTGAAGACTATATCGTGTTAACAAGAAATTGTTTACGGACGGACGGACGCACGCACGCACGACGGACAAATCACCACGACATAAGCCCTTCTGGCCTTTGGCCAGTAGAGCTAAAAATCAGCCAGACACTTTCGGAGAAGATTTTTCTAAAGCTATATTTCTACAAAATTATTTGAAAAACGGCCTATCAGTTTTGGAGAAGAAGAATCTTAAAGTTTTTTTCGTTTTGTTGCCATGGAAACCAGAATTCTGCATGGATCCCAAAATTTTGAAAGAATTCTGGTGAGGTCATTGAGAGGTTGCTTTACGTGAAGTTTCATCCCAATTGACCCTCTGGTTACAGAGGAGAAGATGTTGACACACGCCAGACTAAAAATGAGCTAAAAATGTATTACTTGACTGTATCAACCTGAACCCAACATTTATTCCAAAAGTGTTTTACTTGACTGTATCACCCTGAACTCAAGATTTATTCAAAAAGTGTATTACTTGACTGAAAGAAAGAGATATCATACCCATATCATGAAAACTTGATATATAATGTTAAAACAAAGTTGAAAACATTGTGGGGAAAAGATATATTGTTTGGGTCTTTTTGTATCTTTTTTCTTTGTTTTCAGAAATCATTTGCTGTTAAGGCATCAACAGACATTTATATCAGGTAATGGAATAAAGAAAGGAAAAACATTACTCACTGACTGTATCATGCATTAGGAATTTTGGAACTGTGCCATAACGAAAACTCCCCTGCCCAGATGTTAAACTAACATAGTAGTTTGGGCTCAACAATAATGGTTTAGTTCGGGCCAGCGTCTTGTCTGCTTGAGTCTTTGTTAGATTCTTTGACACAATTAGGCCACCTAATAGCAAACCAACAGGTAGGAAAAATTTCCAGAATAGCGTAACTCCACGCCGTAGTGTCTGTAATATTCTTATAAAACACAAGGACCGATATCTCTGCATTGTCAGCTCCATGCCCTCAACACATTTGACAGAGTCAGATGGATTTACTGCATTGGATGTTTCAATGTCTACCTGTGTGTGCACTTGTGGAGCAACTAATTTTCTGTCTTCCACTTTGCCATTATGTAGACTGTTATTTTCTTCCTCTGTTAATCTAATATTCTCCAAATCCTCTTCTACAAAATTTATAAATAAGTAAAAAATAATGTGATTATTGGAATAATTTAGTCTGTTGCTAAACAACCTACATCTAAGGGTTATTTTAGTCATCGAAAATGTAACATTCAGAAATTATGTAGTAGTATTCTGATACAGAATGGAAAACAATTTGGGAAAAAGAGGAAGAGCATGGTTTGTGCAATATTACCTTTTTCCTCCACCGAGTATGTTTTTCCAATAAAACATCTGTATGAGGGAAAGGATTAACATAGACTTTTCTAAACCCTTTCCCACATATAACAAATCTGCAGCAGACAACTTTGAAAACATATTGGCAAAAATGTGAAATATCTCCATAAATGAGCGTTTAATCATTAAATAGAGTTGAAAACATTGTGGCAAAAGGGTAAATTGCTCATCATGATCAATTTCTCCTTTTGCCACAATGTTTTCAAAAGTCGTCTGCTGCAAATGAGTCGGAATGTGTCTGCAAGTGGGAAAGGGTTAATACAACATTATTGGTAAGCTAAGGGTAATCACTTTTAGAGCATGTCTAAATAGTGACTCCCTGTCTGAATGCTTTTCATCAATAACATTGCATTGTTATATAGATTGTTCATGTTTTGCTTCAAAACTTGTCTATAAAAAAATAGGGTTTAAAACAGGATAATAACTAAATATTGCGATATTCAATCTGATAATCTGATAATTTGAATATTTAGCCTGATGTACAGAAAAGCAAAATATAGACTTAATGATCACAACTAACCAAGTTTTAAAAACACTTCCTCCAGAGTTGTCATGGAAACTCCATAGCTTTTAATACCATAACTGTTCAAGGTTGACTCTTGCTCTAACTCCTTGAAGAGACCTACAAAGAAAAAACAGTGTCTAAATGTTTCAATCAACTGAACAAATCATTACCTACTGTCAGTTTGCTCAACTCCACCTTTTTCAACAATATTTTCAAAAGTCAATCAAGGAAATTATTAATCTGAAGGCATGTCAATACCAATTAACATTTATTTAAATGTAAAAATCTAACATTTTAATTCAAAACATCTACATAAACATATTGTTATATACAGAGTATATATATATATATTTTTTTAATTTAATAGCTTTATCAATTGACATTTTGTGAGCCGATTCCTAAATAATTGTGACTGGATAGCTTGTTTGCCATGTGTTTGTAAAGGCAATCCTGTAAGCCTCTTGGAAATGGTACAGACAAACACCTACTACATCTATATATGCAATTTGAATGTTATTGATATCTGATCTTCAGATGGTCACTTTTCATATAACATTGAACATATGGTTGTAATATAACCAATCTGTCTGAAGCATTTCAATATACATGTCCTGTAGCACAGTGGTTTAGGCATGCACTCTGGGTGCAGTAAATCAAACAGTCAAATCCTGGTGGCCTTATTGGGGTCTGTTCTGATATGGCTGGTTGGACAGCCATTAGCTGGTTCCATAATGGTACGAAATGCCTACCTGCCATACAGGATAGGGTTCAAGAATAAAACATAATCAGGACAAAAGTAAATCGTAAGTTGGCAGATGTTATTATAAACATTTTCCGAAATACTAAAAATCTGCACCAGACAGCTTTGAAAACAAATTGACAAAATCGTGAAAAATCTCCATAAATGAGAGTTATTTTATTAAATAAAGCTGAAAATATTGTGGCAAAAGGAGAAATTGCTCATCACGATCAATTTCTTCTTTTGTCACAATGTTTTCAAAAGAAGACTGATGCATAGGCGTCATAAAGCATCTGTATGAAGAAAAGGGATAAACAAATACTTGTTTGATACCTGCAAAATTACCAACACCATCATGAGGCATGGTAATATCCAGTTCTTTACCATGAATACGGTTGATCTCGGAGCCAGCCACAATAGTAGACACCATCTGACAAACCCTGTTGGTGTTGCATGTTGGTTCTACAACCATACTGCAGGAAAATACATAAAGATTTGATAAGTTCACGTTATGCTGATATAAAATTTGTCTGCCTAAAAAAAAATCAAATTTTGTTTTTAATATCTTGCAAAAATGGAAGGATAGTTTCAATGCAGTCTAATTTGTTGTGGTAAAAGTCATCTGCTTCAGCAGCATCTCAAGTCATCTGTATCTGGTGGTAAAACTTTCCCACTTAAAGCCTCATTTTGATGCATATGAAGGAGACAACTTTTGAATGTGCTTTTAACTTTTATCAAATTCTTAAATCTTCATTTTAAGAAATGTTTGATATTTTTGCATACATGTCAGTCATTCGTTGCAAATCTGTTGCATAAAGGAAATGCAAGTTAAATGAGAGTGTATGATAATATAATAATACTGCCTGAAGATTGGTACATAATAACTCTAGAGATATGTCCATAGGAATACAAATCAAGTCAATGGCATAAAGCTATGGTTGCAATCAATCCGTCATCACAGTGACAATCTGCATGAAATGTTGTTGATTTTTGACATGCATTATCTGACACATACATATGAATTCAAATCTTGACCAATGTCAAACAAAAACTTTATTTCATGTTTAAGTGATGGTCAAGGCCAAACAATGATGATGTCAATCATATAACTGTTATTTATTAAGAAATAGGAGAGCTCAAATAAAATTTCATTGATTTGTGACAAGTGTTATCTGAGATAATGACTTACATGCAAAATTTAACCAAAGCTTTCAAACACCAAATATGTAATGGGTTGAAGGACCGGCCGGTGAAATATCTTTTCACTCCGTCAATGACCAAAGGAACAAAAACATGACAAGAGTAACAAAGAGACAGTAATTCTTACTTTAAATGGTATCCCAGTCCAAATCTATTCTTTAAGAAGAGAGAAGATCCACAACTTCTCAATGATCCTTTATTTACAATGGCTTTTCTGTCTGAAAAGAAAAAAATTAAATGAACATACAGAATACATGAGTTAACCCTTCCCCACATACAGACCCTTTCTTACGCCTTTGCAGCAGATAACTTTTGAAAACATTGTGACAAAAGGAGAATTTTTGGTTTTGTCATTTATAATGTTTAAAACTCTATTGAAAAAATATTTTTTCATTTATAGAGAGTTTTCCTATTTTATTCTAGGTGCTTTCAAAGTCTTCTGCAGCTGAATTCTTGTATGACAGAAAGGGTTAAGCAAATCACTCTTAGAGGTAAGTATGACTTGTCATCTAATGATATGAATTAATATGGGAAACAACCACAGATCCAGATTAGCCTGTACCTCAGCAAACTTGAAGCCTCTAGACCAATAACTGACTACGCAAGTATGCAAAATCATTCAAACTATTCCCATATTAAGCATTTCATCCTTTTGTCACAAACCTTTCAGTCTGTATAATAAGTATAGTTTTATTTATAGAGATTTTCTATATTTTTGCCTCAATGTTGTCAGTTGTCTGCTGCAGATTTGTATTATGACTATGTTGGATTCAAAACTCCTTGTTGCTTGGATCATTTATCTCTAAAACATGAATTGTGAGACCCTTCTAAAATGAAACTGCTGAATAAATGTTTAATCTAGACTTGCAAAATAAAACAAGTAAATATGGGTTTCTGTCTGAGTACACAATTTCATTTATTTTTTATAGAGCTTGAAAGAACTTAATTTATAAAATGAAAATGAGTAACAAGTTATCTACTATGAAAACACCTTAGAAAAAATGTAGATTCCGACACAGAGTTCTCCTTTTTCCAAACAGTTTTCGAAAGTCACCTG
This sequence comes from Serripes groenlandicus, assembly GCA_031761405.1. Lineage (NCBI taxonomy): Eukaryota > Metazoa > Mollusca > Bivalvia > Cardiida > Cardiidae > Serripes > Serripes groenlandicus. Next base: position 41,625,501 of record JASEVX010000004.1, read on the forward strand.
CTGCAGACGAGTTAAATATATTCTTGAGCAGGGAAAGTGTTAAGAAATACCTAAACAAATTAAAGAGGATTTAAGCTCAAAATGTTCATAATCAAAGCACTTGAATTACCAGCGAGAATGTCCGCTTCATCCATAAAGTGTGTAGTTAAAAGTATAATTCTTCCCTTCTTTTTCTCTTTCAATATTGACCATAGATGTCGACGAGAGTATGGGTCCATTCCAGCTGTAGGTTCGTCAAGTATGATTATCTGGATATAAACAAGATAAATAGACATCAATACTAGTCTTTGAGAAACATGATCTTGGGTGTAATAAATATGAACCATGTCTAGTGAATTGGGATCTTCATTCATTTATGAACAGTGAAGACTAAGCATGTGATCAGTCACTCATTTGTCTTCACTTTCCACCTATATATTAAATAGACAGATATATGCATCCTCTGTATATCAAATAAATAGATATACATCCTCAGACAACCAAGAGGCCCAAGATGGACTTGCCTTCCCAAAACAAACAAACAAAACCTGCACCTTTGTGGCAACGTTTTTTTACCACTCAACATGGATTGAAGGAATCTGGTAGAGGGTCACTGAAGGATGATTTATAAAAAGATGATTTGAAAAATCGGCCGGACACTTTCGGAAGGGAAGATTTCAATTAAGCCACATAAGGCAAACAGCCATGTTTATTTACATGGCTTGATGAAATCCGATAGAAGGTCAACCAAGGAACATATCTACATGAAAATCGGCAAGATATAAAGAAGATTTTTAAAGTGTTTTTTTAGGTCACAATAGAAAGAGATTGAACAGAAATTGAAGGAATTCAGTAGAGGCCATTGAGAGGAAGCTACCTAGGCAGTTTCAATTGGCTCAGTGTAGAAGTTGTTTGAAGCAAAAATTAACACAGGGAGCTACATATAGTCTGCATAAATGGTCAACATGTATGTACACCAAATCTTTACATGGGTAGGATTAATTGTTTAATATGGGCAGTGTCTAGAGTTTTTCACTATTATTTCACTATTATTTCCTTGTACATTAATTGTATATAAAGATGAGTATGCTGCTAATGAAGAACAACATCTCCTTTACCACAATGTTTCTTCAGTTTTATTTTAAGTGTCTTTTATTTACATAGATTTTTCTATTTCACCCATGAGGAAAAGGTAAAAGCTGTCATTTCTGAATGGTATAAGTATATCAGCCTGTACATCTGATAAGAATCTTCACAAGTTGACAGAAGCTTCTAAGCCTTCTAACAACCTTGTTTTAATAATACATGTATATGAAGAGTGCATATCTTACAAAAGCCAACTTGTACCGTATTCCACAGAGGAACTCAAATACTGTTGGAAATGTAGTACCTCCATTATCCTTACATCGTATCAACAGTACATATGAGTATGAGTATTTTACTATTTGGTTCATTGACCCTTTCCCACATACAACAAATCTGCAGCAGACTTTGAAAGCATACCCGAAAGAAAAATGGAAACTCCCTTTAAATGAATCTACCATAATTGAATAGAGCGTTTCTTCTTGTGTCAACATGTTTTCAAAAAGCAGTCTGCTGCAGAGGCGTCACAAAGTGTCTATATGTGCGAAAGGGTTTAAGCTTCAAACTGTAATAGAACTATAACTTATTCAAAACTCTTGTCACAAAAAAGACGCCTAACAGAAGAATAGATAATCACAGATATTATAAACGGATGCTCTCACCTTAGGATCACCAATTATCGCTATGGCAACTGAAAGCTTTCTTTTCTGTCCACCACTCAAAGTTTCAGACCTTTCATTAGCCTTATCTTTTAGATCCACACTTTCTAAGGCTGTTTGTACCTGGAATATTTTGTAAATATATAGATTAACTCTTTCCCACATACAATAAATCTGCAGCATACTTCTTTAAAATTATCAAGTCTAAAAAAATCACTATTAATGATAGTATGCTTTTGAATAGAGTTGAAAACAATGGGCAAATGGAGAAACTGCTCATTAAGAGCAATTTCTACATTTTGTCACAATGATTTCAAAAGTAGTCTGTTGCAAAGGCATCAGAGAGCGTCTGTATGTGGGAAGGAGTTAATTGTTTTCTGGATATGATACCTTAGGATCATCTGCTTTGAAAATATTGATAGAAGTATTTTAACAATCTGGAAGTGCATTTTGATAGAAGTATTTTAACAATCTGGAGGCGCATTTTGATAGAAGTATTTTAACAAACTGGAGGCGCAATTTGATAGAAGTATTTTAACAAATTGGAGGCGCAATTTGATAGAAGTATTTTAACAATGGAGGTGCAATCGGATAGAAGTATTTTAACAAATTGGAGGTGCAATTTTGAGTTGAAACCAATTGCTTCTTTCACCAAAATTGTGTTTGAGGTTTTGACTTGTGCTCAAAATGAAGCAATTTCTCCTATATTTTGTTTAACTCTTTGTTACAAAACCATTTCCAGATTCGTAAGTTTTCATCAGATAATTTGAAAACAGACAACTCTTAACCTTTTCCTACATACAGACGCTATTTTACGCATCTGCGGCAGACAATTTTTGAAAACATTGTGACAACAGAAATAATTGCTCACAACAAGCAATTTCTCCTTTTGTCACAATGTTTTCAACTCTATATTTTTAAACTCTTATTTATTGAGATTTTTGCCAATATGTTTTTAAAGTCGTCTGCTGCAAATTTGTTGTATGTGGGAAAGGGTTAAAACAGTATGAATGCAAAAGGTAAATAGTTTCAAGCATTACCTCTTTTTCCACCTGATCTTCTGGCACCCCTTTCAATCCAGCATACAAGGTAAGATGTTCAACACAAGTGAGTGTATCAAAGAGAATGTTGTGTTGGGGGCATATACCCGTCACCCCACGTAATGAGTCCATGTCATTTGGGTTACTCACATCCTGAAAGTGTAAGAAAAATAATACTCTACACTACATTAGAAGTTTAATCTTTCCCCATAATCTGACATCTTATGACCGATCTTTTGAAAAGTATGTGAGAAAGGTAGAAACTGACCCAAAATACTTTAGTGATGTACTTCCATATTGAAAATTGATAGCTTAATTTTATATCAATATTGCATGTAAAATTAAAAATTGCTCATTGTGTGTTCTTCAAATAAACAGTGCTGTTTGGGGGGGACTAGTACAGATACAGAACAATCTGTGCATACCTCAAGTTGATCTTGCCCTGCACTATTTGTAAACTAGTCAATAAAAATCCCATTGGGATTAGATCAGATTGCGTGTGTGTGCAAGCAAAACAACACTTTTCACTTTTTGGTTTTGATAGAGCTCATCAGCTTTTCTCTGTCTTCTACAATCCTTTATGTTTACCACATACAGGCGCTTTCTGTTGCCTTTGCAGCAGACAACTTTTAAAAACATAGTGACAAAAGGAGAAATTCCTCAAAACAAGCAATTTCTCCTTTTGCCACAATATTTACAACTTTTTTCAGTTATCATACCTTCATTTATAGACAATTTTTATATTTTTGCCTAGATGTTTTAAAAGTTTTGTTATACGTGGGAAAGGGTTAATATATTCCCTCAACTTGTGCTGGCCCAATTGCCAACACCATGGGATATCAATCAAATCATTATGATTCCAAATTCCATCTCAGTCCAATGATTGACAGACATTGTTGACATTGCAACAAGTGAATTTCATCTTCCACAAATGGGTTTAAAGTATATGTGGGAAGAGAGTCGGTTGCCTTGGAAGTATTATGTACCATTAACTGGTGTGACAAAGCTAGGAAACACACGGGAAGGTGAACTGATTGCCATGACTGAAAAAGACATGGAAATTCCATGAAACCAGGTTTTCTATAATGGAAGGTGTTTGATTAAGAATTAACAGATCTGTTAAATCTTTCTGTTAATAGTTAATCAAAGCTAGTAACTCAAGTAACAGGGAATATTTCTATTGATGAATAATCATAATTACTTTGTCAATTAAATATATCACAATTCTATCTAACAAATATCAGTTCAATACAGTTCAAGTAAAGTATATTTTCTGTCACTGTGACCTTGACCTGGAAGCTAAACACATAAATTGTGCATATGACACAGCGTCTTGATATGGTGTATATCTGTTCCAAGCTATTTGAAAATATCTCTATGGATGAAAAAGTTATTGTCCGGACAAGAAAAGATGTCTATTTGTTGTCACTGTGACCTTGACCTTGAAGCTACAGACAAAAGTTTTGCATGTGACACATCATATTGATATAGTTCATATAAGTTATTTGAAAATATCTCTATGCATGACACAGTTATGGTCCGGACAAGAAAAGTTCAATTAAAGTCTATTTCTTATCACTGTGACCTTGACCTTGAATCTACAGATTTTTTTTGCATTTGGCACATCATCTTGATATGGTGCATGTTTGTGCCAAGTTATTTGAAAATATCTTTATGCATGGCAAAGTTATGGTCCAGACAAGGAAAGTTGATGCCCGCCCACCCGCCCGCCGACTTCGCCAAACTAATAACCAGATTTTTCCTTTGGAAAACCTTGTTAAAAACAGTTGAAAATTTTATTATCTCCAATCAATCAACTTTTAACCTTTTTGCCACATATATGATTGACACCTTTACAGCAGACATTTTAAAAACATTGTGAAAGAGTGCGAAATTCTCTTTATATAACCTGAAATTGGCGCATTGGTTTAAGAGAAGTTGTTAACAGGAAAATGTGAATGGACGTACAGACAACAATCAAGGACGATAATGATGAATACCGGTAATAACAATACATGTAGCTCATCACACACTTAATGTTCAGGTGAACTAAAAATTTCAGTGCAAGATAAAACTACATGTTTCACTCTGAATGTCTCACTTTCAATTGGACGACACAAAATCTAGGCTAAATCAAATTAATTTCATTTATTTTTTCTGTGATGACATTCTCAATTTCTCACGAAAAACACACAAATATTCTCTATTTACCAGTCCAAAAATGGTTGCAGATCCGGATGTAGGACCAGTCATGCCTGTAAGAATGTTGATCAAGGTTGTTTTTCCTGCACCGTTGTGCCCCAATATGGCTGTTATCTGGTCCTCATAGATTGTCAGAGATAGTTCTACAAAATATCATAAGGAAACAGAGCTTTAGATAAGTGGAGTTATTTTTATCTTTCATGTTTATTAGACATCCAAACTCTATAGTACCGTACTCAAAAGATTTGTTTCAGAGGGAAGACTCTTTTGAATACCCACAGTATAAGGTTAATTAGCCATTTTCCATATTCAACAAATCTATCTCAGAAGACCTTGAAAAAATCTAAGAAAAATGAGGAAAGTCTGATATTGGAATAATGTTCAAAATGTTATGGCAAAATGAGAAATTGCCCATTATGATTTTTTTTCTTTTAGTCATAATGCTTTCAACTCTTCTGCTGCTGCAAATGTGTCTTCCGTTGAGATTGGGTTAGCAGAAATTGTGTGGGACAAAAGTCATTTGATCCCTTTCCTAATAACACTTGCTGGTTATGTTTTTTAACCAATAAATATGGCTTGAACAAATGATGCAGAGTCACTAAAAGAACATTTCAACTAAATTATCCTAAAATCCTACAAAAGCTTTCTTAGAAAGGAATTTTTGTCAGTTGGCCCTTTTCTGATGCCATCAGTCCACCATATTTTACAACCAATTGATATTGCTTGACCATTATTTTTAGAGATTCTGACTCAAGGAGCATTTCTACCAAATTATCTTTTAGAGGAGAACAATTCTAAGTTTGGACACATCCCCCATTTTCTGATGCCTCAGCAACCCAAATATCTAAATAGAATTTAGATCTTTGAACAACTCTGAAATAGAACCACTTAAGACAATTGCTGTGAAGATTTGTTGAAATTGTTCAGGACAGATGACGGACATAGAGTGATCAAGGTCAATCACCTTGAGCCTTAGTGATATCAAAAAGATGCAGATTGATTGGGCATTTGCTAAAAAAAACCTCCAAACAATATTACAGAAATAGCCTTACTTTGGACACCAGAAGGTAAAATGAAAAGACTGATGCCAAAATCACCTTGCGCCACACTGTAGATGGGGAACAGATGGACATTTACAAGACTTGGGGAACCATTTATAAGTTAGCCCAGAACAGACAGGAGTGGAGATTATTTGTTGCTGCCTTACATGACAACCAGGGATAGTGGGAAGTAATTAAGTAAGCTGCTACAGATGACATTTGATGCTCATGCTGCAGATGACTAATAAAAAGAAACCTTTTTGGAAAAGACAAAATTCCGTAAAATGATAAAATTCCCAATTTCCCAACAAGGTCTAATCCAGTTACAAAGTTCTATTTTTAATTTAACTGACATTACAAATTTAACTTCAAACATTACAAATTTATCTATGATGTTTCTTAAGCAAACTATAAATGGTTAAGCAACAAAAATAACTGCTAAAGTTTAAAATCTAATGTATTCATGTATTCACCATTAACAGCTTTGACATCTTCTTTTTCTTTTTTCTTCTTCTTAAAAGTCTTTGACAACTTGTGTATCCTTAAAACGAAAATATAAAGCATTTATTCATCATACAGTTGTGTGGACATAATTTATTTTATGTTTTCATTTGTCCACAATTCCCATAAAGACAACTGGCCCACTTGTTTTCGCTAATCATCTTTACTTTATCTAATTTTGTGTGAGGTCACCTATTGATCATTCACATGAAAGTTTTAAATATCCAGCCAGTTATAGGACCCCATAATAGTGCTTTAATTTTTAACCCTTTCCCTCATATAGACGCTTTCGGACGCCTCTGCAGCAGACGGCTTTTTGAAAACATAGTGACAATAGAAGAAATTGCACAAAACGTGCAATGTCTCCTATTGCCACAATGTTTTCCACTTTTAGTCATAGGTTATCCATTCAATTATGGAGATTTTCTGTTTTTTGACAAAATACGTTCAAAGTCGTCTGCTGCAGAATTGTCGTATGAGGGAAAGGGTTAAAAACTGTTACTTGACATAAGTAGGATCACCAAATCATCATTCACTTGAAAGATACATGTCAAACTTGTATTAAGAGACCACCCAAGGGAAATGCTATAAGTGGTCTCTTAAGACAGGTGGTCTCTTATTGAGGTACAAATGTATTTTTCTTTTTTGGGGTCTTATGTATACTACATTATACATGTATTAGTATTAAAGAATAAGTAACAATAAACATTTTTAAACATTCTAATTTTATATTTTATTTCAATATTAATAATATTTATTTGCAAAAGTGCAAGTTGATAAATAAAACATATATACATTTTATCATAAACTTGATTGTTATTGATTATTTGATGTTTTTGTTTAACTATAACATGAAAAGGATATGTACATGTATGTTCAGTAGAAGAATAGAGCACTACTTCTTACTAAAACAGTCACTGGTCGTATTCTGTTTCAAAGACTGTCCATCTAAAAACAAATTATTTAAGGAGTCATTTAAAGACATTGTCACGTTTAAAATGTTTGAGTGTCCACAGACGCTAATTAAATCTAATAAAAGAGCCGATTAAATAAACGTGCTATCACCATTAGAAAGCAAAAAACAAACACAGATCCAATTAAAGAGATCAAAAAGTCTGAACAAAATTGTCATAATTAATCCCAGACAATCCACAAACTATCCACGGGGTGATTTAACACGGTCAATAATTGCGGTAAAGTGTATTAAGTACAAACTGATAAACCTGCAATTATCGGCTTTTACCACTGTGATACATCTGCAGTATTTGAGAGTCATAACAAAGACAATAACTGTAGCTAAAGTGTATTAAATACATACTGCTAACACCGCAATTATCGGTTTTTACCCACTCTAATACATGTCTGCAGAATTTGACCTCGGGTAATTTTACATGTAACACCTTTAGCTTGATGATAATTTAAACCTGTGTGGTTTACACGACAGTTGTGTAAGATTTATTTGACTGTTAGATTTAAGGTCGCTGAACCGTGGATTTTTATTAAAAAGGGAATGGTTTTAGTGTCCGTTGGTCGCAGACAGCAGGATCTCGCTTATTGCAGGTTAATTTATGACTAAAAAACATCGGGGGAGTTCAATGTGGTCGCTTACACCAGGGGGTCGGTTATACCAGGTGGTCGGTAGTACAGGTTTGACTGTAGTTACAAAAAAATATCATATATCGTGTATTTTGAGACATTCCTCATATTTTTGTGACATAATACCCCAACAAATTGACCTTTGTTGATTATCTATTTGTGTCCCAGAAATATAATGAGATTGATCAATATCAAAATATGCTAATGCTGGTTGGGGATCTACTGAAATACACAACAATTAAGCTTAACAGTATTTTGTGAGAACTATGTATAACAAAAAAATTGTTTTAATGAACACAGGTTTAGCCTGGCTCTATGACTTTAAGTGAAAGTGTTAAAACCAGATGAACTGATGATGGAAATTGACCAATAGGTATCTTCCTGAAAAGGTAAGAGACACAGAGAGTAATCCTGGCAAAGCACTGAAAACATCTGAGGGCTCAAGCAGACTATGATGGTTCTGTATCGCTCATCTTACGAAATAGAACTTAAATATTTTTTCAATTTTCTTACTCAATACAAACAAGGATTGGTCTTTTTTAATTGGGCCAGTACTCTTGGAAAAGAAGATTTTAAAAGTTTTTACTCTATATATTCATGATTTTTAAACAGATCAGAATAAATTTTTATAAACTTAGTAGAGGGTACATTTGTGAAAAAATACTTTTAAAATCAGGCCAGTACGTTTGGACTAGACAATATTAACAGCTTTGTAATTTTTTTAGCTTTTTGGATGATGCAGCAATTAAAGTTCTACATAGGAAAAATATTTATTCAATTGCTCAATTTAAGCAATTTCTTCTTTTCCCTCCATGACTTTCAAAAAATTATCTATATAGTTGTCTGAGTCATTGAAAGTGACAAGGAAGCAATTTAAGCAGCTAACATCAAAAAGAATAAACTCACCTCACAGCTGCCTTTGCTTTCATGGACTGCGGGACAGGCTCTATATCAGGATTTTGGACCTCATCCTGGTCCTCATCCATGGTCTCATCATACATATTATTAGAGAAACTCTGCTTATCCATCTGTTTCTTCTCACTGGACCAGAAGTCCTTAGTACATAAAAACAAAGGCTTATGCCTTGGACCATATTCACCTAGAACGAATTGTGTAAATTAGAGTAAGAAAACAAACCTAACATAAAATGCCGTTTTCAGAGTTATCTGTTTGGGAAAAAAAAAAAAACAAGAGGGCCAAGATGGCCCTGGATCGCTCACCTGATTTTATTTTGTTTTCACTTTAGCCATTTAAGCCCCGCCCCCTGGCAGCCATAGTTTCCGACCAATCAACATGGCTTGAAGGAATCTGATAGAGGTTCACCCTAGGAACATTTCTACAAACTTATTTGAAAAACGGCTTGACACTTTCGGAGAAGAAGATTTTTTAAGTTTTCACTATAGCCATATAAGGCAAAATAGCCCCATCCCCTGGCGGCCATGTTTATCGACCAATCAACATGGCTTGAAGGAATCTGATAGATGGTCATCTAAGGAACATTTCTACAAAATTATTTGAAAATCTGCCAACTAGTTTTAAGAGAAGAAGAATTTTGAGTTTTTTTTCATTTCGTTGCCATGGAAACCAGAATTATGCATGGATCCTACAAAATTTAAAGAATTCTGAAAAGGTCATTGAGAGGATGCTTTCTGTGAAGTTTCATCTCAATTGACCCACTGATTACTGAGGAGAAGATGTTGAAGCATGACGCACGACGGACGACGGACAAAAGGTTATCACAATAACTCACCTTGAGCAAAGCTCAGGTGAGCTAAAAACGGATAAAACATCTGTCAAACTGTAAATAGTAAATAGTTTAGGAAAAGAAGAAAAAAGTTACTTGAGATATTTGTCCTTTTGCGCACAAGTTTTCAATTTGTTGTATCCTGAAATAGGCTACTTGTGAGTTGTGACTACTGTCTGGCAAAGTTGCATAATTTCTAGAAAGCTTTTGATACAGATAAGGGACAGTGTAAATAAAACAAACAAGAATTATGCTTACTTATAGGCTCATCGTACATCAATGCAAGTGTTAAACACAAAGATAAAATGGTGTAGGAAAATGTTATGTTAAAAATCTCACAAATACTAAAGAAGCTATGGCATATTCTCAAAATCCATTGTAATTCTGGTTGTTTCACCCATTATATTACCTGGTACTATTTGATCAAGATACATCGCCAACAAGAAGTAAACAATTGTGTCTATTAACAACATGAGAATAGGTCCATACAGTGGGAATTCACCATCAGATACTGAACTGAAATCCATTCCACCTCGCACATCAAGATAAACAGCCTGGAAATTAACAACAATACATGATTAAGGATATCAAAATAAGTGCAATATTTTAATTCATGTAAATAACAACTTTCGAACAATAAAAGTTCAAAATAAAAAAATATTATCTATAACAAATGTGTTTGAATTTCAATTCGATAATAAGTTATGTTGTCTGAATTGCCTTTGAAATTTATAAAAGAAGTTATTTAACCAAATTATGAATAAAATAAATTTATGAAGAAATACCCTTTCACACATTCAATTAATTTGCAGCAGACGACTTTCAGAAAAGCTACGCAAAGATATGTAAAAGTTTTGTGAATGAAAGTTTGTTAAAAATATTGTGACAAAACAAGAAATTACTCATCATTAGTCATTTGATTTAACAAGTAAAGAATATTTGTAATAAGGTATAAAATCTTTAAACTATTTCGCAAGAGGACCACCAAGCAACATTCCTCTGAAGTTTGGTTGATGTTCGCTCAGTAGTTTAGGAGGAGATGACGTTTGGAGCTTTAAGTTCATTTTACACCTGTGTGATGCCTGGTAGTTATGTTTTATGACCAATAAATATGGCTTAAACAAATTAACTAGTAAGTAGTGGATCGATGAAGGAAGATTTCTACTAAATTGTCTTTAAAACAGACTAGCACTTTCATAAGAAATGAATTTGAAAGTTTTGTCATTACGCCCCATTTCTGATGCCACCTGGCCACTATGTTTTTCAATCATTCAATATTGCTTAAACAGCTTTTAAGAGGGTCACGATATTTGGCATCTCCCCATGAGCAATTACTCCTTTGGCCACAATGTTTTCAACTTTATTTAAAAATTAAGCTATTTTTTATGGAGACGTTTCAGGTTTTTGTCACCATGTTTTCAAAGTCGTCTGCTGCAGAATTGTTGTATGTGTGAAAGGTTAATTAAATGCAGTACCTGATCTATTCCCAAGGATAATGCTGTAGGAGAGAGGATACAGAGCAGCCATCTTCCATAGACTGGTACATCGTATGAAGCACTTCCTGTCCCCTCTTCATAGGTGCGGGTTTGACTAACACTTAGGTAGAGCAAACTGGTTAACATGGTTGACATTGTGGCCATCCCTCCGGCTGTCTGAAATAATCATCAGACATCTAGATAAAGTGTATATGTATTGTTCCAAAATAAAAATGTGACGTCCAAACTCTGCTTATAACAAGAATATGACTTTTCAAAACAAGAGGGCCAAGATGGTGCTGGATTGCTCACCTGAATTATGCAATATAATTTGTAATGCCAAACACAGTAACTCATTTACAATACAAGCTGCACCCCTTGGCGGCCATGTTTTTCAAAGGATCAGAATAATTTGAACAATATTGGTAGAGGGTCAACCAAGGTTCTCATTGTAATTAATTTCTTTGAAAAGAATTTGACAGAAGAAGACCTAAGAAACATTACTGTGTAATTATTCTGAAATTAATCCGATGGTTTAGGAGGAAAAGTTGTTTGTAGGAAAATATGTGAAGGGGCAGACGGACAGACGACAACGGATGTTGGAAGGGTTTTAATCACTAAAGCTCACCCTGCACATTGTGCTCAGGTGAGCTAAAAAGTGTATGTCTCTCCCATTTCACAGTCATACGATCATCTGCTCACATAAGCAAATCATCCTGTGAGGACTCTGGATCAAAGGTTTCTTTAGATATTCAGCAGAAACAAATTCTAATTTGATGGCCAATAAGACCTTGACCTTTGACCATTATTAGACATCTGCCAACATCAGTCCTGTCCCCTGGTGGCCATGTTTTTTGACCAATCAAAAGGAATCTGATAGAGGATCACTCTACAAAATAAGTTTAAGGGGAGAAGGATTTTTAAAATTTCTCTTTTCAGTTGACATGGAAACAAGAACTTTGCATTTATAAAAAATATTTAGAAGGAATCTTTGAAAGGTCATTGAGGGGAAGTTTCAACCTTATTTACACACTGGTTACAGAGGAGAAGATGATGACTGATGGCATGACCAATATTAGAACCTTGCGTAGATAAGGTGATTCATCAAAACAAACTTTCTGACAAAGTTTCAAGCTGCTTAAGTAAAAGATGCGAACTTTATATTTTTTTCTTAAATTTGGACTAGCAACCCAGTTTTTGACTTGACATGACCCATATATGAACTTAGCCTAGATATCATCAAGACAAATATTCTGACAAAGTGTTAACGAGATCTACCTTTAATTTGGATTAATGGCCTAGTTTTTGACCTGACATGACTCACATTCGAACTTGGCCTAGAAATCAGCAAGATAAACAAACTCAACAAAGCACTACCAACGATGCACGCCAGCAGACAAAAGGCAATCGCAATACCTGAACTTTAGAATTTTGTGCACAGTTGAGCTAAAAAAAGAATTTTATTTCTTTAGGGAATCAAGAGATAAGACAAATTTGTGAGAGAAAACCAGAGAAAGTGATGGACCAACATGGTCCAACATCCAAGGCAACAACAACAACAACGGGTGGGGGGACATAATTGAGTCATCATCGTTTGGACAGTTAACGCTTTCCCACATACAACAAAATCTCTATAATTGAATGGATAACCTATGTCTAAAAGTGGTTAACATTGTTGTAAAAAGAGAAATTGCTTGTTATCAGCAATTTCTTCTTTTGTCACTATGTTTTCAAAAAGCCATCTGCTGCAGAGGCATCAGAAAGCATCTATATGAGGGAAAGGGTTAATGAAAAACGAAACCTACATCCAGAGTACTTTTATCTTGTTTCATCTTGTATGATGATAAGAGTGGTTAACCCTTTGCAACATACAACCCATCTGCAGCAGAACATTAAAAATGCCTACTAAAAAATATGGAAATTCTCTATGATTGAAGGTATAATTTCTGAAAAAAATTGAAAACTTTGTAGCAAAAGGAGAATCATTTTGAGCAATTTCTCCTTTTATCACAATGTTTTCAAAAGTCGTCTGCAGCAGATGCATCAAAATGCATCTACCGGTGGGAAAGGGTTAACAAATAAGATAAGAGATAACATTTAATTCAATGAGCAATCATAAAACCTTTACAAGTGTAACCTTAACCCTTTCACACATAAGACATTTCCAGTTATTTTTCATAGTTTTGCCTAGATGTTTAAATATCTTCAGCTGCAGAAATGTTATGTTTGTATGTGGGAAAACATAAACTGATAAGTACTGGAATATCTACTTGTGAACTGGAAGAAAATGCGATGAAGAGAAAGGAATTTCTCCTTCTCCAATAATGTTCTTTTCTGATATAAAGATAAATGTTTAAGATATTACAATTTTCTCCTAATTAGTATTAGACATTAAATATTGAACACAGAAACAGTTTATCAGGTTTTGTCGTGGGCCATGTGCACTAGTCATTATTCTATAAAAATCCTGAGCATCGAGGAGGGAAGCCCTAGCTTCTATGTTTGAGGTTTTTGAACAATCCCAATATGGATTTAACCTATAACCTCTTGCTATCAAACAAATCATGAGCATCAAGGAGGGAAGCCCTAGCTTCTATGTTTGAGGTTTTTAGAACAATCCCAACATGGATTTAATATATAACCTTTTGCTATCAAACAAATCCTGAGCATCGAGGAGGGAAGCCCTAGCTTCTATGTTTGAGGTTTTTGGAACAATCCCAACATGGATTTAATCTATAACCTTTTGCTATCAGACAAATCCTGAGCATCGAGGAGGGAAGCCTTAGCTTCTATGTTTGATGTTTTTGGAACAATCCCAACATGGATTTAACCTATAACCTCTTGCTATCAAACAAATCCTGAGCATCGAGGAGGGAAGCCCTAGCTTCTATGTTTGAGGTTTTAGAACAATCCCAACATGGATTTAACCTATAACCTCTTGCTATCAAACAAATCCTGATCATCGAGGATGAAAGCCCTAGCTTCTATGTTTGAGGTTTTTGAACAATCCCAATATGGATTTAACCTATAACCTCTTGCTATCAAACAAATCCTGAGCATCAATGAGGGAAGCCCTAGCTTCTATTTTTGAGGTTTTTGGAAGAATCCCAACATGGATTTAACCTATAACCTCTTGCTATCAAACAAATCCTGAGCATCGAGGAGGGAAGCTCAGCTTCTATGTTTGAGGTTTTTGGAACAATACCAACATGGATTTAACCTATAACCTCTTGCTATCATTACAAATAGACATCTGAGCTTCTATGGATTGTTGGTAAGGAGAAAATAAGAATATCTTATTCATACAAACTTTAAAAGCCATAGAATTGAAGAATATCAAATAAGTTAAAACTATAATAAAGAGTGTAAATAATAATGACATAGTTTCTGAACCCAAGTCCTTCACATGATGTATTCATTAAATATGTAAAGGAGGTTTACAATCTTTTAGCTATTTATTACTAGCCCTTACAAAGCTGAATGTTAAAATAGACTTGTCTAATGTTAAAATTGGAAGAGGCCATAGCAAATTCTAGGAATATCAAGAAAAACAAGATGTGTTTGTGAAACACTGATGCCCCCCAATGGCAACATCTAGGTCAAAGGTCAAGGTCGCAAGGTATACACATGTGAAATATGGTAGCCTTACCTGTTATTGTTCAAAAGTAGTGGGGAAGGTTAAAAAAAAAATTGAGAATGGCAACATCTAGGTCAAAGGTCAAGGTCGCAAGGTCGAAAATGTTGGTACTGACAGAAAGGTCATGTCACAAGGAATACACATGTGAAATATGGTAGCCGTACCTGTTATGGTTCAAAAGTAATGGCCAAGGTTAAAGTTTTTTTCAGAATGGCAACATCTAGGTCAAAGGTCAAGGTCGCAAGGTCAAACATTTTGGTACTGACAGAAAGGTAATGTCATAAGGAATACACATGTGAAATATGGTAGCCGTACCTGTTATGGTTCAAAAGTAGTGGTCAAGGTTAAAGTTTTTTTCGTGCAGACAGGCCAAAAACTACATCTAGGTCAAAGGTCAAGGTCGCAAGGTCAAAAAATTTGGTACTGACAGAAAGGTCATGTCACAAGGAATACACATGTGAAATATGGTAGCCGTACCTGTTATGGTTCAAAAGCAGTGGTCAAGGTTAAAGTTTTTTTTGTGCAGACAGACGTGCAGACCAACAGACGGGCCAAAAACTATATGCCCCCCGAATCGGAGATTCCGGGGGGGCATAAAAATGTTGAGTTTAGCAGCCCACAGTATAGAGCCTGACCAGATGAGTCGGATGCACCAGCTTACTGGTGGAACTGGCTTCCCTAAATTTGTTACTGTACTGAAGCAGCAACTTTCTGGCAGTTATATCAGCCATATAAATTAAGGATTAATTGAAATGAATTTCTTAATATGTTGACAATATAGGCTCAATACCTCTTAGATGTTCAAAAGTAATGATAAATCAGAACAGATTCCACTCTTGTTTTGTAAACAATTATCTATATGTTGAAACTTTTTTGTCCGATGTTTCCATTGTAGACAACTCGAAAAGTATAATATCAGGTAAATGGTTACAGTAAGATTTCTCTGTCTTTGTAAATGAAACTTACCTGAGCTTTTTTGAACAAAGGAGTCACTAGAAAGGAAATACTCATGATGGACAATCCATATAATTCAATCATGATGAAGAATAAAAACATGTTGCTATTCTCAAAAAATCTGGCAGCGAAAGCGATAATCGTTATGGCAATAGACACTGCTGTGATGATGACAATGTACACTGTGGCCCAAGAGAACCTAGAAGAAGAAGAATTATACGTTAACAACCCTATACATGATACAGATGACTGATGTCTTTGCTCTTAAAAACATTGTAGAACAAGAGGCCCAAGAGGGCCAGTATTGCTCAACGGCCATAAGGCAAAAATCAAATCTCCAAACAGCCCTGCCCCCCTAGTGGCCATGTTTTTTACCAACCACCATGGCCCCTTTCCCTCATACGACAATTCTGCAGCAGACGACTTTGAACGTATTTTGTAAAAACATAGAAAATCTCCATAATTGAATGGATAACTTATGACAACAAGAGGGCCATGATGGCCCTGGATCGCTCACCTTAATTATACAATGTACTGCAATGCAAAACACATCAAGACAATTATTCTGAACGCAACCTCCACAGTGTTAACAAGATTTTCCTTCATTTGGCCTAGTGATCTATATTTTTTTACCTGATATGACCCATATTCCAACATGGACTAGATATCATCAAGACAACATTCTGACAAATTTTCAACTTGCTCAAAGTAAAAATGCGGCCTCCAGAGTTTGAACAATATTTTCCTTTATTGACCTTGTTTCTGACCCAATATGACCCATATTCGAATTTGACCTAGATGTAATTCAGACAAACATTCTGACCAAATTTTATCTAAAGTGCTTACACGATTTTCCTTCAATTTGGCCTAGTGACCTAGTTTTTGACCCTACATGATCCATATTCGAAATTGGCTTAGATATCATTTAGATAAACATTCTCATTAAATGTCAAGCTGCTGTAGCAAAAATGCCACTTCTACAGAGTTAACAATTTGTTCCTTCAATTTGGCCTTGTGACCTAGTTTCTAACCCAATATGACCCATATTCGAACTTGACCTAAATATCTTTAAGACAAACATTCTGACGCAAAAGATGCGGCCTCTAGAATGTTAACAAAATTTCCTTCAATTTGACCTAGTGACCTACTTTTGACCCAACATGACCCTTGAGCGAACTTGACTTACATATCATCAAGAAAAACATTCTGATAAAGTTTCATCATGCTCAAGTTAAAAATGCAGTATCAAGAGTGTTAACAAGATTACCCTTCAATTTGGCCTAGTGACCTAGTTTTTAACCTGGCATGACCCATATCCGAACTTGGCCTAGATATCATTTAGACAAACATTCTGACAAAATTTCAAGTAGCTTAAGCAAAAAATGCGGCATCCAAAGTGTTAACAAGATTTTCCTTCAATTTGGCCTAGTGACCTTATTCTAACTTGGCCTAGATATCATTTAGCTCAACAATCTGACTAAATTTCAAGCTGCTGAAGCAAAACATGCAGCTTCTACAGAGTTAACAAGATTTTCCCTCAATTTGGCCTAGTGACCTAGTTTCTGACCCAATATGACCCATATTTAAACTTGACCTAGATATCTCTAAGACAAACATTCTGACAAAATTTCAACATGCTCAAGTTGAAAATGTGGCCTCTACAGTGTTAACAAGATTACCCTTCAATTTGGCCTAGTGACCTAGTTTCTGACCCAATATGACCCATATTCACTTGACCTAGATATTTTTAAGACAAACATTCTGACAAAATTTCAAACTGCTGAAGCAAAAATTGCGGCCTCTGGAGTGTTGACAAGATTTTCCTTCAATTTGACCTAGTGACCTACTTTTTGAACTTGACCTACATATCATCAAGACAAACATTCTGATAAAGACCTAGTGACCTCGTTTTTGACCTCATATGGCCCAGTTTCGAACTTGTCCAAGATTTGATGGAGATGAATGTTCTGATTCACTTTCATGAAGATTGGATGCAAAATGTAGCCTGTAGAGTGTTAACAAGCTGAAATGTTGACGACGCACGACAGACGGACGCTGGACAAAATGTGATCACAATAGCTCACCTTGCACTTCATGCATAGGTGAGCTAAAAAGTGGAAAACATTGTGGCAAAAGGATAAATTGCACTTATTGTGCAATTTCTTCTTTTGTCACTATGTTTTCAAAAAGCCGTCTGCTGCAGAGGCGTCAGAACGCGTCTATATGAGGGAAAGGGTTAAAGGAATCTTGTAGAGTGTCACCCAAGGAATGTTTCTGCAAAATTATTTGAAAATTGGCCTGACACTTTCGGAGGAGAGGCTATTTTAAGTTTTCACTATATCCATATAAGGCAAAATAGCCCCACCCCCTGGCAGCCATATTTTTCAACCAATCAACATGGCTTGAAGGAATCTGATAGAGGGTCAGCCTAGGAACATTTCTACAAAATTATTTGAATATCTGCTCAACACTTTCGGAGAAGAAGATTTTTTAAGTTTTCACTATGGTCATACAAGGCAAAATAGCCCCGCCCTCTGGCGGCCATGTTTTTCGACCAATCAACATGGCTTGAAGGAATCTAATAAAGGGTCACCCAAGGAAAATTTCTAAAAAATTATTTGAAAATCGACGGAGAAGAAGATTTTTTAAGTTTTCACTATTTTTTTCTTTTGTTTACCATGGAAACCAGAATTTTAGATCAAGAAAAATGGAAGGAATTTAAGAGAGGACATTGAGAGGATAGTTCCTATGAAGTTTCAACCAAATTGGCCAAGGGGTTAGGGAGAAGTTGTTTAAAGGAAAACGTTAACACACGCACGCATGAACTCACGCACGCACGCACGCACGCACACACTCACGCACAACATACATTTCGCCATGACATAAGCTCGACTGGCTGAAGCCAGTGGAGCTAACAAGGAGAATTGTTCTTGGTGAGCAAACTCTGTACCAAAATTATATTTCTAGATTTTCAGTTGTTTTTGTTTTAACTTGCAGACAAATTTTGATGCATTTGCAGCAGATGACTTTAAAACATTGTTGCAAAAGGAACAAGAGGCCCATTAGGGGCTAGTATCGCTCCACTGTATGCAAAATAGCCCGAACTTGATTATTAACATAAGTGTGATAGTAGGAAAGCCTTGCAGAAAGGTTCTTAGCAATAAATCTAGTAGTAACTGCGCTATGGTGTTATATATGTGAATGCATGCAAAACCTTAACCAAGGTGTGATGTCGACGCCAGGGTGAGTAGAATAGCTCTCATTTTCTCTGAAAGTTGAGCCAAAAACACAGGTCTATGAAATTGAATCAACTAAGGATGCCTCTGCAGCAGACAGATTCATTTTAAATTGTAAAATAAACAGAAATTTCCTGGCAAACAATATAACCTTTTCTCACAAAGTTTCAATTTAATATCAATCTTTTAGAAGTTCAATACTGAAATATATCAAGTTAGAAATGTAAAAGGTTGTTTCTAAATAGAGGAAGGGATGTTTGAATGTTTGGAAGAGACATGTACACATACAACAAGGTTGGAAGGGACATGTATACATGTACAACAAGGTTGAATGGAGATACTGGCATTTTTCCTACATTACATTAGTATTCCTTACTTTATCCACCAAACTCAATGTTATAATGACTATCCACTACATAAGGTGTTGTGTAAAAACAAAGACTTTAGCATTGGATCTATCAGACAGGAGTTGGTAATAACATCTTACCAAAACACAGAGCTTCTGAGTCCCATCATTTTCATTCCTTCTTTGATTTTCTTTTCCTTTTCTGTCACTATCAATACGGTCATTATATTAATGAGAGGTGTGAATGCTAGCACGAAATAAATGGACGACAATGTCTGTATGTAGCTGGTATCCAGTAAGTACGCTGGTTTTGGTAGCATCTGTACAGACGTGTTGGCTTGAGGGAAGGCACCGTTACCGGTCTTGTTTCGTATTATCGCTGTGTCAATCAAAGCCTGCATTTGTGCAAATCCTGATTTCAAATACTTTGCAACACTGCAGCTAGTGCCAGTTTGGTCGTCACGACAACCAACTTGGGTCTGAAAGATATCTTCTGAATCTGTACTTGGATTGGCAGAATCACTCATACGGATTGCGTAACTTAAATCACCACTTCCACTGTAGTTGAAACTTACTCCTACTGCCACAGACGTCAAGTTTTTGCTGTAGGCTGTTTCCGCATCTTTATCTGTTGCATAATACTCCATTTTAAGTGACTGGGTGGCCATAGAGGTTACATCCCCCATTATAGCTTTTGTAAAGTCAGTGTCTGGTGAAACTAACACACGGAAGTCTATGCTGCTCTGATTTCCCATCCAGATTGGATCTGCTGTGTAATATTCAGGGAACATTGGCAGTGGTGACTTGGCATCTTGCACCGATGTTGCACGAACAATGGCTAATATGGCCACCATGTACAGTGGAAGGATAAACTCCTGCAAGGAAAATTAACAAGTTTATTTGCTGAAATGAGATCAACTGCCAAAAGAACGTGTTAAAGAATGCTTGGACCACCTTGGTATTTAAAGTACTAAACTAAATCTATTTAAAAATTTGTGGAAAAACTACAAACATTAAAGAAATAATTACTCAAACAATTTGAAATATGAGGTGTAAGGAGAATGTTTTCAAAAGTTGTCTGCTGCAGAAGTTTTTGAAAGTTTTTATATGTATGAAAGGCTCAAATTGCTAACCAATCAGCCAATGTGGATTTGTAATATTTCTTTTAACATGCTATTGTAATAAATAATTTCTCACTCTATGCAATACTTTGCTTACATTTATCATGATAGAGAAACATTGGATCAGAGAACTCTTGAAAACATCATGAAAGAAGAAGTTGACCAATTACTCCTTTTCTTTCTATGTTTTCAACTCTGTTTCAAATCATCATTCAAATTGATTTAGAATGTCTCAGATGTTTTTCAAAGCAGACATCTCTAAAGTATGATATCAAGTAAAAGGTTAACTGAACCTCAAACAAGTACACAATAGTATTCGATTATATTGACACTGTGTGTGACCTATTGAACTAAAAGATAAACAATCCCACAATTTAAATAAAGATTCTTCAGCTAATGCCCCCTAATGTTTGCAGTTTCTAAAAAAAGTCAGCTCTACCCTTTTAAAATTGCAGACACATTTTAGCACAACTGAAGAAGATGACTTTTAAAACCATTGTGGTAAAAGGGCTAATTTAATCTTAAAACAAGAGGGCCATGATGGCCCTGGAATCGCTCACCTGATTTTTTTTTTCACTTTAGCTATATAAGCCCCGCCATCTGGCGGGCATAGTTTCCAACCAATCAACTTGGCTTTAAGGAATCTGATAGAGGGTCACCCTAGGAACATTTCTACAAAATTATTTGAAAATCGGCCCGACACTTTTGAAGGAGAAGATTTTTTAAGTTTTCACTATAGCAATAAAAGGCAAAATAGCCCCGCCCCCTGGCGGCCATGTTTTTTGACCAATCAACATGGCTTGAAGGAATCTGATAGAGGGTCATCCAAGGAACGTTTCTACAAAATTATTTGAAAATCGGCCCGACACTTTTGGAGGAGAAGATTTTTTAAGTTTGCACTATAGCTATATAAGGCAAAAAAGCCCCGCCCCCCCCTGGCGGCCATGATTTTCGACCAATCAACATGGCTTAAAGGAATCTGATAGCGGGTCATCCAAGGAATATTTCTACAAAATTATTTGAAAATCGGCCTGACACTTTTGGAGGAATGAATGAATGAATGTATATTGTTTTATGGCGCATCGACAGCTAAGGTCATTTAGCGCGCAATTAATTTTAATTATTCATGATCCCTGGGTAAACAAACCAGTACTAGGCTAGAAAATGTGCCTTGCCCAAGGGCACTCCACCATGACCGTAGTGCCGCGACTGGGGATCGAACCCGGGACACCCGGTTTCGAAATCCCCGACGCTAACCACTCGACCACAGCGGATTCCTTTTGGAGGAGAAGATTTTTTAAGTTTTCACTATAGCCATATAAGGCAAAAAAGCCCCGCCCCCCCTGGCGGCCATGTTTTTCGACCAATCAACATGGCTTCAAGGAATCTGATAGAGAGTCACCCAAGGAACATTTCTACAAAATAAGTTCAAAATCTGCCAACCAGTTAGGGAGAAGTAGAATTTTGAAGTTTTTTTCGTTTCGTTGCCATGGAAACCAGAATTCTGCATGGATCCCAAAAATTTGAAGGAATTCTGGTGAGGTCATTGAGAGGATGCTTTCTGTGAAGTTTCATCCCAATTGACCCACCGGTTACTGAGGAGAAGATGTTGAAGATTTTTTAAGTTTGCACTATAACCATAAAAGGCAAAATAGCCCCGCCCCCTGGCGGCGATGTTTTTGACCAATCAACATGGCTTGAAGGAATCTGATAGAGGGTCACCCAAGGAACATTTCTACAAATTTATTTGAAAATCGGACTGACACTTTTGGAGAAGAAGATTTTTTAAGTTTGCACTATAGCCATATAAGGAAAAATAGCCCCGCCCCCCCTGGCGGCCATGTTTTTCGACCAATCAACATGGCTTGAAGGAATCTGATAGAGGGTCACCCGAGGAACATTTCTACAAAATTATTTGAAAATCGGCCTGACACTTTCGGAGGAGAAGATTTTTTAAGAATTTTGAAGTTTTTTCATTTCGTTGCCATGGAAACCAGAATTCTGCATGGATCCCGAAAATTTTAAGGAATTCTGGTGAGGACATTGAGAGGATGCTTTCTGTAAAGTTTCATCCCAGTTGACCCACCGGTTACAGAGGAGAAAATGTTGACGGACGCCGGACGCCGGACATAGGGCGATCACAATAACTCACCTTGAGCACTTCGTGCACAGGTGAGCTAAAAAGGCAATTACCACAATGTTTTCAATTTCATTTGACAAATTTACATTAATTTATACAGATTTTACATACTTCTGACTAGATATTTTTGAAGAAGTCTGCAGAGGGTTTATTATATGTGGAAGAGTTAACCCTTTCCCACATATAAATGCTTTCTGAAGGCTCTGCAGCAGATGGCTTTTGAAAACATGTCGACAAAAGAAGAAATTGCTCAAAATGAGCAATTTCTCCTTTTGTAACCATGTTTTTAACTATATTCAATTATTGTACTTTCATTTAAAGGGAGTTTCCTATTTTATTGGGGGTATGTTTTCAAAGTCGTCTGCTGCAGATTTGTTGAATGTGGAAAAGGGTTAAAATCATGTCTGTATAAATAATCACTGAAGAAAATGGAAATGACCCTCAGGTGTCAAACAAAACCATGGAAGCTTCATCCTTTACAGGCTACTTTAGTTAAGAACCCTTTGCAGCATTTCAATTCTTATTTCACTGAGATAATCCTTTTGTTTACCATAATAAAAGGATTCATTTGAGTATCAACCTCATTCCCACATACTACAAATGTACGACTTCTATGAAAATATCTTGACAAAATTATACAATACATGTACCTCTATGAATGTATGTATATGGGATAAAGATGAGAGTGCAATTATTGAATTGAGAGTTGAAAACATTATGATAAATGTACCTCAAAATGTTCAAAATGTAAAGGGTCACCTCATTTCCAAATACAAAAATTAGGAAGTTCTCTATCAACGCAAATGTGAAATCATTTTACTTTTGCCACAGTATTTTAAAAAGTTGTCTATTGCAGAGGCATCAAAAAGTGTCTACATGAGGGAAAGGGTTAAAAGAGATACTAAGAGACAAAGACCAGTTTACACCTCCTCATCACTCCATCTTGATATGTGTATCACCAGTCCTAAGTAAGGGGAAAAGTGCCTCACCCTATAATGACACTCCTTTCTCAACCCCCCCTCCCCCCCCCCCCCCCCCCCCCACCCCCAAACTTTTCCAGATACCAGTACATTCTGTCCACAGACAATGCGCGCATTTAGCTGTATTTGCTGAGCATTTACAGCACATTTGTTGACCATTTTGTTCCATAAGGCGCATCACAGTCAGAGTAATCCTTTCCCCCTTTCCCACACGCAGACACATTTTGAAGCATCACCCACAGATAACTATTGGAAAGTGTGCGAAAAGTGAAATTGCATGTATGTACATGTAATAAACAATTGTGTCTTTTGTCACAATATAAATAAAACTTCAATTTCTATAATATAGAGTTTCCATTATGTTTGCTTTCATGTTTACAAAGAAGACTGCTGGAGATCTTTTGTATGTGGGAAAGGGTTAAAAAACAAGATATTTCTCAGAACGACACTGCGGTAGATGAACTGGTAAGAGCACTGTGTTTAAATCCATAAAGTTCAGAAGTGAAAGTGGCAATCATTTTAATTCTAAAAGAGGCCCTAAATGGCCCTAAATGGATCACCTCAGAAATGGAAAAGTAGCAAATGTGTAACTGCTAATATCTTGGATAATTTGATTAAGAGTGAAAATGAAACTGCAAAGAGTGGACATTGTAAATGAAACAGCTTATTGGTAAAGGACATTTATAATAAGGCCTAATTTTTGAAAGAGAACCACCAAAGGAATATTTGTTTGAAGTTTGGTTTATATAGGTCCAGTGGTTTAAGGAGGTGATGTTGTTTGAAGCTTTATGGCCTTGGAACACTCACCTGAGTAAGGCAATTTGATTTGTCATGCAACCTACAATAGCTAATTTTTGTTTGACCAATCAACATGGCTTGAAGTAATCTCATAGTGGGTCACCCAAGGTATATTTCTACAAAATGATTTTGAAATTGGCCAGACACTTTCGGAGAAGAAGCATTTCAAGTTTTTAATTAAAGCCACACTAGGCAGAACAGCCCACCCCTGACAACCAATCAATATGGCTTGAAGGAATCTGATAGGTCACCCAAGGAACATTCCTACAAAAAAATTTGGAAATTGGCAAGAATTTAAGTTTTCAGTAAAACCATATAGATCTAAGGTAAAACAGCCTGCCCCTACGTTTTTCCACCAATCAACAAATATGCAGTAGACAGCTTTGAAAATATTTATTTAAAATAATGAAAACTCATTATAAATGAACAAAACATTATTGAACAGAGTTGAGAATATTGATGCAAATGAAAAAATTGCTTATTCTGAGCAATCTCCCCTTTTGTCTCAATGTTTTAAAAGGTCCTTTGCTGCAGAGGTGACAGAAAGTGTCTGTATGCGGAAAATGCTTAAAACTGCTGATAAAAAAGAAACTTACATATATCGTGTATTTGAGATTTCTCCGCTTTAACAAATAGTTCTTCCATAGCATCACCTTGTACTGTCCAAACCAAGTGGCTTTCATTTGTGATTCAACACCCATCTTTATCATTCATATGATTCCTGTTCATCAATCTGGAAAAAAAATCAGGAAAATAGATCCCCTTAATTATTAAGATGTTAAGGTACTTATCTGAACCATTTATCCTTTGTTGTGGGTACTCAAAGGGTTTGACTCAATGAGGTGATTATTTAGAATTCCACAACATAAGAATGTTGCTGGAATAATAAATAATAGAGATTGAAAACAACAGTTTTAGGCCCACATGTATTTGTTTCCCTGACACTGAAACGTTTTGAGGAATCTGCAGCAGACAATTTTTGAAAACATTGAACATGTACATTACAAAAGGAGAAATGGCTCATAATGAGCAGTGTTTGAAATTCTACTTAATTATTATACTTTCAATAATAGAGATTTTTCATATTTAAGCCAAGATATTTTAAAATTTGTCTGCTGCAGATTTGTTGTATGTGTCAAAGGGTTACTGGACTGACTCTTAAGTCTAAATTATTTAGACTTTCGCTTGCTTGTTTTATCATGTTATTTATTTGGCCACCGATCGCATATGCAGAATAATACCAAAATTGAAAAAAGAGCATATCTATGAAGGATTTAACTGACTCAAAAAAGGAGATGGTCAATCTACATTTTATATGACCATTGTCATTTAAAAATAGCAAGTACAATAAAATGCATACTTGTAAAGTGAGTACCGCAAAATCCCATCACTCATAATCCCTTCAGTCCAAAAATGGCATAGTACTCAGAATCCCCTTGATGGATTTAACAGGGTATATTCATAATCCCCTCGACCAAAATGGTAGGGTACTCAGAATCCCCTCAACATAATTGATAAGGCATTCATAATCCCTAAAGTCTAAGATCATATACTCTTATATATAGCTAAATGTAAATTTCAATGTTGTACATCATTTCTCTTTTATTTGTTACTATAAAGGCAAATTTGAAAACAGTTTCGTCTTCAGTTGTCTTAGTGATCACAATGATTTAAACTTAATCAACAACTACAATATTAATTAAAGGGATTTTCTTTACATAAGGAGCAAAAGTATAGAAAATATCAATAAATTGGTATATTTTTGACAAAATTATTTCAAAATAGTCTGCTGAAGTTTTGTTGTATGTGTGAAAGGTTTAACCCTTGCGAAAGGAGAAATTACTCATGAGGATCAATTTCACATTTTGCCACAGTGTTCCAACTCTATTCACTAATTGTACTTGCATTTATAGAGATATTCCATATATTTCAATATTGCCGTTCTAAAAGTTATCTGCTACACAATTGTATTTGGGAAAGGGTTAAGATCCTATCCAGGCGCGTAGATGCCCATACGCGAGTACACAGCTAAATCCACATGATTCTGACATCAAAACAAGATGTGTTTGTGAAACACTGATGCCCCCGAATGGCAACATCTAGGTTAAAGGTCAAGGTCGCCAGGTCAAAAATGTTGGTACTGACAGAAAGGTCATGTCACAAGGAATACACATGTGAAATATGGTAGCCGTACCTGTTATGGTTCAAAAGAAGTGGTCAAGGTTAAAGTTTTTTTTAGAATGGCAACATCTAAGTCAAAGGTCAAGGTCGCAAGGTCAAAAATGTTGGTACTGACAGAAAGGTCATGTCACAAGGAATACACATGTGAAATATGGTAGCCGTACCTGTTATGGTTCAAAAGTAATGGCTAAGGTTAAAGTTTTTTTCGAGAATGGAAACATCTAGGTCAAAGGTCAAGGTCGCAAGGTAAAAAATGTTGGTACTGACAGAAAGGTCATGTCACAAGGAATACACATGTGAAATATGGTAGCCGTACCTGTTATGGTTCAAAAGTAATGGCCAAGGTTAAAGTTTTTTTCGAGAATGGCAACATCTAGGTCAAAGGTCAAGGTCGCAAGGTCAAAAATGTTGGTACTGACAGAAATGTCATGTCACAAGGAATACACATGTGAAATATGGTAGCCGTACCTGTTATGGTTCAAAAGTAGTGGTCAAGGTTAAAGTTTTTTTCGTGCAGACAGGCCAAAAACTATATGCCCACCGAATCTATGATTCCGGGGGCATAAAAACAAACAAGAGCACCGCCCGCGGGTGCCTGACGCTCGTCTGATATTATCCTTTTACTGTTTATTTATTTTATATAAAAAATATTCAAATTTGGAAAGAATATTTACATATTATAATGACCGCACACAACTGCCTTTTTCAAGTATTGAAACAAGATTAACTATGTGGAAATAAATACAAGTTCATATACATGATAAGTAAAATCTTCACGTTGGATGGCTGTCACAATCAGTCAAGATCATGAGCGGAGTCTTGTGTATGCAATTGACAGGCAAATGATATTGGTACATTAAGTCAACTTTAACTTTAAAGATATTGAATATATTACTATTTTCCTATTTTTAGTAACTCTGATTTAAGATATTCATAATATGTTGAAGGACATTATGTTTTTATTGTTTAGGAAAAATTGAAATCAATGTAACAAACAAAAATTACGCGTAATTAAATGTCTCGCTGTGCCCTGCTTTGACTTTCCATGCAAGAGTAAAAGACAAAAAGTAAAATAACAAAACTTTAACTGTGAGCTAAACTCAAAGTTCAAAAATACAAGAAATTAAAAAAAAAAAAAGAAGCTTAACGCAATACTCAAGAATACAAGAAATTAAAAAAAAAAAGAAAAAAAAAAAGTTTTTCCCTGAAACCCGTTTGATATATTGAATGAATGAATGAATGTATATTGTTTTATGGCGCATCGACAGCTAAGGTCATTTAGCGCGCAATTAAATTTAATTATTCATGATCCCTGGGTAAACAAACCAGTACTAGGCTAGAAAATGTGCCTTGCCCAAGGGCACTCCACCATGACCGTAATGCCGCGACTGGGGATCGAACCCGGGACACCCGGTTTCGAAATTCCCGACGCTAACCACTCGACCACAGCGGATTCCTTGATATATTGAAGTACTTGATTATGAAATTTGAAATTATTCCAACAAAATATAAAGAATTCTCAAAATCCACCAAAAATCAAGTGTTTTACCCCCCCAAAAAGGTCACACTCAGCATCTTCAGCATACAATGTGCAGAAGGGTATTATATGTAACTATATTCCAAATATGAAAGCCCTAGTACCAGTACTTATTGAGAAAAAGAAAAAAAAAAAAAAATTTAACGTTGATCTAAACGCAAAGTTAAAAAATACAAGAAATGAAAAAGCAAAAAATCCAAAAGTTTGACCCAAAATCCCATTTAAAATGTTGAAGTACATTATTTATGAAATATGTGTGCACAATTTGAAATCAATCTAACAAAAAATGAGGGAGCTATGACCAAATCTCAAAGTCAACCAAAAACCACCAAAATCATGTTTTTTACCCCCAAAAGAAGGTCAAACTCAGTATTTTTAGCATACAATGTGAAGAAGGGTATTAGATGAACAAGTTTTCCAAGTTTCAAAGTATTATGTTTGATAGTTTCCATGTAAGTGACCTAAACGTAAAATTTAACCAATGCTGACGACGACGACGACGCAGACGACGATGCGGACGACGACGATCAAGTGACGCCAATAGCTCGTCTTTTTTTTTCAAAAAATCAGACGAGCTAAAAATCAGCCCAAGTTGCAGTAAGCGTACTTGACTACATGCTCTTATCAAACGTTCCTTGCCATTTCTATACTAAATTACAATAGCCCTTATAGCATATATGCGGCCCGGCTCACATTTCCCAGGCCAGCAGCGGCGTGCTAGCTTAAAACAAGGCCAGCACTTCGCCTTAAGCACCGTCTATCCGGTACACAGCATCACCTGCCTTATAGCATATGCGGCCCGGCTCACATTTCCCCTACCAGCAGCAGATAGCTCACTTGAAACAAGGCCAACACTTCGCCGTAAGCGCGGGTAGACGGCGGGCCCTGCCTTATTGCAAATTCGACCCGGCTCACATTTCCCCTACCAGCAGCGAAGTGCTTGCTTGAAACAAGGCCAGCACTTTGCCATAAACGCAGGTAGACCTGCCTTATAGCAAATTCAGCCACTGCCTCAGATTTCCCCGGCCAGCAGCCGAGTGCTCCCCTAATACACGCGGCGGACTCTACGAGCAACCCGACTACTAAACGCCATGAAAACTAGAAATATCACTGAAGATGATAAATACCCCCAAAACAGCACCTTGACTCAAAATATGGCTTCCGACTGACCAACAAAAGGGCCATAACATAACACGTAAAATAACATGCAATTGTAAGATCTTTATGATATGCACATCTCCTCTTGGTATAGAAGCTTCATGTAAAATTTTATTGAATTCCACCCAGTGGTTTGTATGAAATAAGCCGGACAGAATATGACCAACAACTTAATAAGTTAAAGGGCCATAACTCTGTAAAATAATATGCAATTGTAAGACCTTTACGGTATGCACATATCTCTTCTTGGTATAAAAGGTTCATGTAATTTTTTTATTGAATTCCACCAAGTGGTTTGTAAGAAATAGGCCGGACAAAATATGACTTTGGACAAAATATGACCAACAACTTAATAAGTAAAAGGGCCATAACTCTTTAAAATAACATGCAATTGTAAGGCCTTTAGGGTATGCACATCTCCTCTTGGTATAGAAGGTTCATGTAAAATGTTATTGAATTCCACCTAGTGGTTATAAGAAATAGGCCGGACAAAATATGACCAACAACTTAATAAGTAAAAGGGCCACAACTCTGTAAAATATCATGCAATTGTAACCCCTTTAGGATATGCACATCTCCTCTTGGTATAGAAGCTTCATGTAAAATTTTATTGAATTCCATCCAGTGGTTTGTATGAAATAGGCCGGACAAAATATGGCTTCCGCCCGACCGACCGACAGACTGCCCGACACAGTGACTCCTATATACCCCTTTATACCCCCCCCCCCCCCCCCCCCCCCCAACAAAAAAACAAAACTTTTGGGGGTATAAAAAAAGTGATCCACTCTGCTAAAGAGAGCTTCTGGGCCTGAGTGCTCCCCTAATACACGCGGCTGACTCTGCGAGAAACCAGCCTACTAAAGGCCAGCGTTCCACTCTCGCGACAAAAAAAGTGTTCTGCTCTGGTGACAAAACAATAGATCCGAGTTTAATTAACATAATAGGGGCTTGTATTTGTTTGTTATGATTTATTTTAGAGAAAAAAGTCTGCCGAGTAAAGGGTTTATTTGTTAATTTATAATCCTAAAACTGTCCATTTTCCAGTACTAAATAAAGAACCTCAGAACGCCCCCAAATGCACCATATTGCACCAT
The DNA here is from genome assembly GCA_031761405.1 of Serripes groenlandicus. NCBI lineage: Eukaryota > Metazoa > Mollusca > Bivalvia > Cardiida > Cardiidae > Serripes > Serripes groenlandicus. The sequence continues at coordinate 41,656,002 of JASEVX010000004.1, forward strand.
TGTTTTCAAATTTATAAGGGTTCCGGGGGGTGGGGGGCATGCACAATATTAAGAATCCACATGAATAAAGCGCTAGCTACGCCCCTGATATCTTAAACATAACAACCGAATATCAACTATTGGCAAACCTAAGCTAAAGGCCTACAATATAGTCACAAGAGAAAGTTGATGCAAGGCATCAATGTCGCCGGAAAAGACTGCATTGATTTATTTATGTATTCTTGACTTTCCTTAGTCTATTCAAACATTAGGAACGTTCTTCTTCATATGGTTTTATTTACCCTCGCCTATCGGCATAAAGCCATTTGGCGAGCAGCCATTGTTTTATCTCTCCAATTTTTTTTTATTAAAGGGGTTGACTATATTTTAAATTTTCTATTATCGCTTTTGACTATATTTTCGTTTTCTATAAGTACATATCCAGCTTTCTTTTTATAGTATAGTGTTGTATGTGTGTATATAAGTGTATGTGAGTAAAACTATATTTATTTATTTGGTTACTAAAAATATAAAAGCAATTTTTGTAAAAAACGCAATTAATAATATTGTGCAAAAAAACATTGTTGTTGTTGTTGTTTGGCGTTGTTTACCCTCGCGCTCGGCATTAATGCCATTTGGCGAGCAGCCATCGTTATTACTACTATTATTGTTCTCGGACTATTGGTTTGCAGACTATCTAGTATATATATAGATATATATATGTATACCTATGTATATGCGATGTTTTTGTTTTTTTGTTTTTTTGGGGTTTTTTTTCTGGGTTAAGGGGGCCGAGGGGATTAGTGTTATCACTATTGTTTACTATATCGTACAACATGCACATACTTATCGTTTATATAACTATTGTTTAATATATATAGTACATCATGCACATATCTATTGTTTATAAAACTATTGTTTAATATATAGTACAGCATGCACATATCTATTGTTTTATTTGTCTATAGTTGTTGACTAATTTCCTTCAAATCTTTTGTTACATTGTTGTTAAAAACAGAAGCAAGAATAGATCTAGTTAGACGGTTGAGTTTTATCCGTGATTGTATGATTCCTTTAAATCTTTTGTTACATTGTTGTTAGAAATAGAAGTAAGAATAAATCTAGTAGTATTTTTAATATTTTACCGGCGCGGACGCGATATCCTACCCCCCCAATAATAACAGAATTAAACACCGCCCGCACAAAAACGTAGCGACTCCCCCCTACATGATTGAAGTCGATCAAGCCAGCCGCTTTAGCCAGTCCAGCTTGACGCTTCGTAGGGGGTGTACCTGTTAAAACGTTGTGTAAGATTGAAGACTCCAGGCCAGCCGCCTAACACAGTCCAGCCCGTTGTTTCATCTTTTTTATTTATTTATTTATTTATTTATTTATTCTATTATTTGAATATGCGTATTCCAAAGGGGGTGTACCTGTTAAAAAGTCTTGTAAGATTGAAGACACCAGGCCAGCCGCCTCAGACAGTCCAGCCCGTTGTTTCATCTTTTTTATTTATTTGTTTATTTATTTGTTTATTTATATGGAAAGGCGTAATCCAAAGGGGGTGAAACTGTTAAAAAGTCGCGGACGGACGCAGCAGGAGCCCATTTTTTCGACTCCCTCCCCTGTACATCGGCCCGGGAGGAAGACAGCGCAATTCAAGAATAAACCGTTATAATTTTTCTACGTGGTTAGACAATAAGCTATATTTTGTTCTTCCTGTAATGGTTAAATGGAGTGATTCCTGGGTATCCCCTATTTGATAGGGATATATTTTCTTTTAGACCTGTATTTGATTTAGCAGACTTGAAAATTCTTAAAACTGTACAGGAGTATCTCGGAGTGATGGCGATCGAAAGACCCAGTCGTTAATTGATTAAGCAATGATTAAATATTTAGGGGTGCGATCATAGGCACCGCAAACAAATGACATTGGCGAAAAAGGTAGCAATTTTTATAAATTGCGCTGTATTCATCCGGTTAAACATGCACAATAAAAACATTGAAATGAAAACATTTACTTATAAATTTTATATTCACCTATACATTAGGGTATCTATAAAAAATTAACGAAATGTGTACACATTTATCTTGGCTTAAATTTAATTTTGCTGTTGTTACTTATTTAAATAATAGTATTCATTCATATAATTTCAATGTTTGTCAATCTTATTCGAATCACAAGGTAAATATCCTGGTATTGCTTTAAAGGGAGGTAATTTGAAGAAAACAAAAGTCTTCAAAAGGATAAATATATCAGCATTACCGTCTACAGTTTAAATTGTTCTATTGTTTGTGGATTTAAAAATGTTCTTTTTTTCTTATTTCTACATGTACAACGAAATATTGCGGCTTCTCTTTGACGCTTTGCGTAAAACATTCGTCTTGTACTTGTCTAAAATAAAATAATATCACTCGCTTTTTCATATCGAAATGCGCATGCGCGAAAATCGATGTTAACGGTCACGAACCTACACAACAGAATAGGGTCTATATTTAGCTTAGAAACAGTTCCTACTTTAGATATTCATGGATTAACATTATTAAATGAATCAAGACATCTCTTTGAACATGAAAACAACATTTAGTAAGTTAAAATTGCTATTAAAAGGAGAATCCGAAATTGACCTCAATGATGACACATAAGAGTCTGCATTAGGGGGTGTTGGTTCACGTCTTGAAGGGACCACTTTTGTCTTCGTAAATAAGACAAAAAACTTAAATGCGAGTGAAATAAAAAAAAACTGCAAACATTAAAAAATCGGAATATTTATTTCATTTTAGATGTGTCATTTATTAGTGTTCGTAAACAACCACAATTGTAATATGTTCAAATCATCTAGATTTGTTTCTTTCTAATAATAAGCCGCCCTCCCATGTGATTTCCGAAAAGCTATTAAAAATAGAAGTCGCGGGCTTCTGCCCGGCGACTAATAATGTATTATACTCACTGTCTCTTAGAGTGAAATCCTTTGAATTATCAAATATTCACCAGCTTAAACAACTATATAAACATACGAACTTACCTGTATGCTTAAATCAGCATCATATACGATCACTTTATATATAACTTAACAGCGATCCTATGTTTCCAACATTGCGAAAGAATTTAATTCATAGCTCAAACTAGTCCTATAATATATGACCTCTCATAGGACTAAGCTCAAACCTCATGACTCTTAAGGCCAACATTTTTTTATTATCTGTTTTACGAGATTTTTTTTTTTAAAAATGGGGTCGGTAGGGCGAAATAAACATAAAACTAAAAGTCTCTTTATTGAGCACTGTACCAAAAGATAAAAATAAAACAATAAAAAGGCATTTTTTTTTTTTTTAATGCTACTACATAATAGGCATTCTCGTAAAACAGAAATAAAAAAATGTTGGCCTAATCGGAAAATTGCGAAATACATGCATACAAGTAGGTTACACCCGTTATCAGAGACATATAAACTCTTGTGTTTATATTGTGTATATTTATTTGATCAATACGGTCAATATCTAGCACAAAATGTTGACATTCACTGTATAGAACTGTACGGTACAGAGCATCGGAAGTTTCTCAGGTTTTTCAAATGAAGGTTACAATACACCAAATAAATTCCTTCTTTGTGTCCATGTCAAATAAAAACTTATAAGGGTTTTCTGACTTTCCGGAAATCCTGTAATATGACGTCATTCTATTAGCGTAACGCAAATGATGAATAAAAAACAAAAGGAAAACGACAGAAATGATAAGAAAGGATAGTTTGACTCGTCACAAATGTAGTTCCGTAAATTATGGAATCGTTTCATTTGAAGTACTTTATGAAGGGCAAGTTGATTATTTTTGTTTAACCTTTCATCATAATTTCATGAATTTAAAATCTTGGTCATATTCTAAAGTTGAATATATGCCTAACCTGATGATGATTTTAATTTTTGGGATAGGGGCGTTTCGCCACTATCCCATAGCGAAGCTGCTTTCGAAAAGTCGGATTAAAGCTGCAACCGCAGTCCACATGTGTATACCTACACCAAAATCGAGTTTTGATTGGTTATAACCTGCCTTTTCAACGATTTCATTGGTTCGACCGAATCACGAAACCCTCCGCTTGCATAAATTTATGAGACAAAATAGTTTCTATGAATGAAACACACTCTGAACTATGGTTGACCTCAATGTCAGTAGTGTGAGGTAACGTCGACCGTTCTGTGACCCCATTAGTTTACAACAGTCGACTTATAGAGAAATGTGCAAAGCACTGTAAATACAATTATTGAAAGGAGTTGAAACCATTGTGGAAAAAGTAGAAATTGCCTACGAAAAGCAATTTCCCCTTTTGTCACAATGTTTTCGATTGTCGTCTGCTGCACATGCGTCTGTAAGTGTCTGTAGGCGGAAAATTGTTACATCCTTCCCATGGAAGCGGAACCCTTTCCGTGATACTATAACAGTTCGAATATTTAAAAAATATTGTTGAAAATGGAGCTATTGCTGACAATGAGCAATTCCTCCTTTTCAAACAATGCTTTGAAATATGAATCAATTTGTTTCTATAACCTAGATAACGAAAACATTTGTCTACAGTTATTATTTTAACCTTTGCCCCTTTTAGACACATTTGACTAACCTTAACAGATGAATGATAATCAACAAGTTTGTCTTTTTCCACAATGTTTTCATCACTATTCAAAATCATACTTTTATTAATTCAGGTCAATAGTTATGCCTTAGTTCAATGTTGTTTGCTGTATATTTAGTCTATGTGGTCAAGGTTAAGGAATACTGTAAACAAACTTGTTACAACATAATTCGTCCAAAGAGAGATGTTCTACTGTGTATACATGCCATGAAATAATGTTACAAACGGTCTCACCGCTACTGGGGAATTGTTGGTAAAACAGGTCGCGTTTTGTGTTGAATATTCTCATGTGTCGCTGTATGTAGACCCTACTAGGAAATAGAAATTAAATCTACAAATTATAGATAAGTTAATTTCAACATTGATTGATTGATTGGGGTTTAACGCCGTTTTTAACATTTCTTCAGTCATATCACGGCGGCCAGTTCACCTACAAATGTATTTCCTGGTTTTCTCAAACCAGTACTCCTCACAACAATCTTCCCAAGCAACTGGCTGCGTTTCCACATAGACTTAGCCCATTGGTGAAAGACGAATGACGCATGTCGCATTGACTTTTGTCAAACGTCGGAAAGAAATTTGGCCGAATTTGTCAACACATCCGAGTTATAACCGCAAGGTCATTATTTATTTTATAATTGAGAAGCTTCTAGCGATTTTGGGACTAAAATTATAATGTATATGCATTTGCGTTAATTTAAGACTCAACGTTCATCAACGTGTAATATAGTCCTAGATGTATCTGTTGACAAATAAACTAGAAATGTAGTCTAAATAGGTTTTTGAAAATTAACCTTGACGGTCCGGTCCCGTTTCGGAGATACAATTAAATTGCAAATACTTTACAAATACCATAATCTAAGCTGACGTGTTTTGACGCATCGGACCAGTCTTCTGTAATCAATACTTTATGAGTTGTCTCCGTCTGTAAAGCTTGGAGGTATAATCCGGCGTCCGGCCGGCTGTCTGCCTGAATGTGATGTGTCCGTCCGTCATGGATTGCATGTATTGGTTAACACGTTGTTTCTGTATGGCAGATTTATTTCAAAGTGGTCACAATTATACCCGTGTGATCAGGAGAACGGCAAAGTACTAGGTACATAACTATGGTCTGTTTTTTCAGTTATCTCCATTTTTCCTTATTTAGTTCAGCGATTGTCTCAATTAACTTTCATTGTATCAATTTCAAACTTGGTGTGTAGGTAACTTATGACCTACAGATTTGCAGTGCACTATAACCATAAATTTAGCATGCTGCGTTTGGAGTGTGTATATTTTTGTCTTTCAATGTTCTCACTTATTATATGCAACACATGCGTTCCGTGAAATTCCCTTTTTCGTTAATGAGTGCTTCCCCAAGCTTTGTACTTCGTCAAATCTAATCTGTTTTTTAGGTGTAAACTCAATTTTTTCAATTCTTCGGTTATTGTCTCAATATATGTCCAATATATCAATTTAAGACTTGGTGTATAGGAAACTCAGAGCTGCAATTGTGCAGTGCAAAAGAAACATAACTATATCATGCTTAGCTAGAACTAGAAATATTTTAATTAAGGGTAGCTGCTCGGTTTTTTTTTGTCAATCTTTTGTCCTTCGATATTTTGTTTATACAAGAAAAGGGTAAACTTTGACAAATGAGGTATATGTTATTGGCAGGCAAAATGTGTTGCTTCAAACATTTTTGGTTTGGTTTGTTTAAAGGTCATTGTTTCATTGTTTCAACAATGTTTGTCCATATGATCGATCTATGCCATATGTTTTCAACTTACATATGCCCCCTATACCATCAGCGCTTTCAGCGCTTTGATTCTTTGCTTAGGTCGGTAGGACTCGTAAATAACTGATCGTGCTGCAAGAAAGGGACGAACTGCAGATCACGGGGAATGATTTACCGATCACAAAAGTTAATAAATGTTTACCCGAAATAATGGCACCTATACTCATATTATAAAGCCTGAATCGCTAATGCAACATGATATTCCCTATATAATTATTTTTCATTCATTTGTTGTATATTGACTTGACTTCAACTATAACTAATGTACACTCGTTTTGTTCTGTAGTGTAAAGCGGGGCAAGTCGCCCACCTTAACACTCTCTTTGCGATCATGTTGGGGTTATAAATGTATGAAAAGTGCTTTGTAAATACTCAATGATTACTTCTGTTTTAATTGACAGATTATGAAATAAAAATGTTGTTTACGCTACTTTTGAAGTTTGTATCTGAATACATGTATTTATTAAATTAGATGCTCAGTTTCAGTGCAATTTACGATGTGTTTAAAACTATTAATAGCACGAGATACACACAAAGAATGGAAATATGAGACCTCTTGTGTTTTTGCACTTACTTTTGCTGTTTTATCGGAAAAAACTGTTAGTTTCTTTAAACAAGAGGCCCATGAGGGCCTATGCTCTACTGGGATGGTTCTTTGATCATTTTCAATCCAGAGCATGTATGTATGGTGAAGATCGGATAGTAAATGGAGGCTCTATTGTGTTCATAAGCTGTTTTATAGCAATTTTGACAATTTCAAGGGCCATAATCCAGTCTGCATGGAGGGATCTGTCTGGTTTGCGAAAGGAACCGAGCTCTCATCAATATTTAACTACTATCTAAGTTTGGTGAAGATCGGATAGTAAATGGAGGCTCTATTGTGTTCACAAGCTGTATTATAGCAATTTTGACAATTTCAAGGGCCATAATCCAGTCTTGCATGGTTTGCGAAAGGAACCGAGCTCTCATGGATATCTAACTACTGTATAAGTTTGATGGAGATACAATCAAAGCTGAAGACTTTATCACGTTCACAAGCTGTATTATAGCAATTTTGACAATTTCAAGGGACATAATCCAGTCTTGCATGGCCGGATCTGGCTGGTTTGCGAAAGGAACCGAGCTCTCATGGATATCTAACTACTGTATAAGTTTGATGGAGATACAATCAAAACTGAATACTTTATCACGTTCACAAGCTGTATTATAGCAATTTTGACAATTTCAAGGGCCATAATTCAGTCTTGCATGGCCGGATCTGGCTGGTTTGCTAAGGAACCAAGCTCTCATGGATACCTAACTACTGTGTAAGTTTAGTGAAGATCAGATAGTAAATAGTAAGTAAAGAGCCTCTATTGTGTTCATAAGCTCCATTATAGCAATTTTTACCATTTCAAGGGCCATAATCCAGTCTTGCATGGGCGGATCTGGCTGGTTTTAGAAAGGAACCGAGCTCTCATGGACCTCTAACTACTGTAAAAGTTTGATTGAGATACAATCCTTTGGCCAGTAGTGCTAAAAATAATTGTATTACTTGGTTAAGTTTAAAAATGATAAAATTGATTGTTATTTAATTTTTTAAAAATACCACACGCTTGTTTCTTTGATGCTACAGCGGTCCAGAAAATTTCGAATAACAAAGAGCAATTTTTTTTTCTTAAACGGACATGTAGCTGTTTAGGAGGTTGTACATTTCATGCCAGGCCAGATATAAAAACCTTGGTGAGTTCTTAAGACATGATTATTAGTCTCGTTTGTCAGTGTTTCCTGACGGGACAGGTCTCTACTTCGGGCTCAAGAGTGATTCGTGTGGTAACATGCATTATCAAGGATGGGGCAGCTATAATTTAAATGCTTAAACTTACAGGTGTAAAGAGCTTTAACGAATATATTCATGTATTCCAAACATATGAAAGGAACTTCATAGTGTATTTATACTTGATGTGGTGTGGGACCGTTACATCGCAGATACCTTGAACACAGCTATAATAGTAAAGCGCGGAAAAGGACTGCAGCAAAGAATCCAAGATTTACTAGACTCAGATTAAGAATTAAATCTAGTGGTTTGCATGATTATATACTGAACAGAAAAAAGAAACGGAAGAAATATCTACATGTGTAGTATTATAATTTCATGATAATTGTACCTTTGACGTACGTCTTTTGAAATGCTGTTTTCCATATATATTATTCAAGCCTTAATTGAACATGACATTAAAGCGATACACGTACCTGTATCTGTTCATGGTCAAGAGCACACTTATGTGGTTTGCACATTTCTCGTGCAACTGGATACGTGAAGATGTTACCACCTGTTATTATTGCCAGTCGTCTTAAAAACAAAAGTAAATTTCTAGTTTTCCTGTAGTAATAACACATTCGACGCAAAAGCAGCGTAACTTGGCCGTGCAGAATCTGTTGAGACGAATGTCTCAAGTGTCTCAAGTAGATGTTGCCATAAACCTCCAGTCGAGGCGATGGACAATTTTATGGTTTAAGGATCAACCAAGGATTGGACGTCCACGCGATACGTCACGTAGACATGACTGACACATTCGTATGACCCAATTTGTGAATTCCGTACAGCCGTTGAAACTGCCAGGACTATTCGTACAACCCATAACAACAGGGTTAACTACCGCGAACGGCCACTCGGGCCGATCGTCCGTCTAGTGGTATGCGTCTGCCTCTCCGCCGACGTCAAGTTAGGATGATTGACTGATCGATTGATTGGGGTTTAATGCCGTTTTTAACAATTTCTCAAGTCATATCACGGCGGCCAGTTTACCTACTCATGTGTTTCCAGGTTTTCACACACCAGTACTCCACACAACAATCTTCCCAAGCAACTGGCTGCTTTTCCACATAGACTTAACACATTGGTGGAAGACGAATGACGCAATGACTTTTGTCAAACGTCGGAAAGAAAATTGGCCGAGACAGGATTCAAACTCATAACCCCTGGATTGACAGCCCGCGTCGTTACCGACTGAGCTACCGTGACTCGACTCAAGTTAGGATGAACTGGCTTAATACGTTTCATCTTTATTGTTTGTCAGCAATCGAGCTCTTATATTTGACGTTCTTGATAGGCGGGTTCGACGACGTCCTCGGCCACTAGCAACGTTTGCAGCACTTCGTCATACGATAGAGGGGGAGTAGAATGCTATCCCACTGGCTCAGATTAACAACCTAATAATGTCCATGACCATGTGGAAACGTTCAGGACTAGCTGCCAATGAGGGTCAGACTTTCACAAGAATGAATTGTTCAAGTATCTCCACCTGTCACAATAAACACTTCACTCTCTTGTCGGATAATTAGGGTACCTTACTCTTGATCAGATTTATGATATATTATTGACAGGCCTGGAAGTGTCTCTTGGTTACATCAATGCAATAGGGATAATACGTCTTTCTTCGGATGTAGACACTCACCCACCAAGAAAACATTCATGATTTTTATGAAAATTGCATGAAAACGTTTGGCTCGAGTGTTCACAAGCAAACTATGGACAACGCACTTATGTTAAAAACGTAAAAAGGGTCGATTAGGCATCTTCTGTTCATATGTTTAAACGCTATATGCTGCAGAGATGTCCAAGCTTGTATGGTATATTTATTATTCTGCCACAGTAGGAGGTTTGCAGACACATTCGCAACAGATGACGTTTTACAACACATTGGAACGAAAGGGAAAATTGCTCATTTTATGCCATTTCTCCTCACGACAGCGTATTTTCATTTATTGTCTTTTTATATACTTACGGACATAAGTTTTGCACGGGTTTTTAGAACTTTAATACATTGAAACGAGATATCCACGCAAACTACGTCAGAAGAACAGACAAATCGTTTTGAAATTCATTTACGACGGTGTTTCACAACACACTGCCAGAAACACAAGTGTTCGGACAGGTCGTCGTATAAGCGCGTGCACCATTCGACGTCCGCGTTGTGAAGTTGCTGTTCGTCTGTTTGGCACACGTTCATCTCTGCAATCGTACACAATGGGTTAGACAACATCAATGAAAGGTTCGCAGAGGCATATGCCAAGAAGCGAGAACGTTTTGGTGGTCCAAGTACCATGGTATGGGCTGGATTTATCTATCACGGGAAAACACAATTGCTTTTCTTTGATAACGTTAGGGCAGCTAGAGCACGTGGCGTTACGTTGATAAAGTTTTAAATCCACTGAGTATACCTTACGTGCGATAAACCCTTGGACCTTTGCTGCAGCAAGATAACGCGCGACCCCATACGGTAAGGCTGACGATGAATTTCTGCAACAGAAAAACGTTGACATTTGCTCTTCATGAGACCAGTAATCAATCCATTGAGCATGTATGGGCGTATCTGAAGTTGAAAAGTTTTGCGTGACAACAAACTGCACAATGTTATGGAATTAAGGTACTTCATCAGACGAGAATGGGCTGCTTCGCCATAGCAAATCATACATAGACTTGTGTCGTCTACGAGACGAAGATGTGTAACTCTTGTAAGCGCAAACGGTGGTCACTCACGGTATAAACTGTCATGGGGATACGTTTTAAGTGTAGGGGAAGTGTACCCATATTGGACCAGTACCTATATTGGACCACTGCATTATTTTGCTTGGCTTCCAGTCTAGGACCAGTAGTGACACCTGTGGGGCATCCTCTTGCCATCTTAAAGTCTCTTCATAGTTCGTCATGGCGGGAACTGCCAACTCAAAGCAAAGGCGAGCAAAAACTCGTTTTATAGCACGTTGGTAATAATTTCGTGTTAATTTAGCGGTGTGTCATGATGTAAGGAATGATTGCCCAATGTTCTAGTGGTTCAGAGGGACAATATGGTGTCTTAAATGACCGCCCAGGTGATTAAAAGAGTTCTGTGATGTGTTCTTTTGATAAAAATATAAAAAATAAAAAAATACATCATTTCCACATATTGGACCAGTAGGAACTCCCTATATTGGACCAGGAGGTCATGTGTCATATATATGCATACAGCGTGTGGAACTTTCTGAAATAAGTTTTGGGCTACCGTAAATCAACCGTTTCAGTTACTTCATGGGTGCTTTTCTATTCGATTTCGGGTTTCAACATCGATGGAAATCAATATCCTATATTGGACCATGTGTTTCCCTTTATTGGACCGTCGGTCCAATATCGGAAATAACTGGTTCCAGGGAAATGTTCCCCAAATTGGACTTCTGGAACACATTTTTTTAAAAATAACTATTAAAGCAAAACCATGATAGCCAGCATTTTCATATCCTACCGACAGCTTGGAACTCCAGCAACGATTATTCTCTCCCACAACCAATACTATACATATAACCACTAATCAATAAATGGCCATTGAAGTTAGGGGGTCCAATATCGGAAATAACTGGTTCAATATAGGGAATTGTTCCCCAAATTGGACCGGAAAACATTTTTTTTTAATTCTACTATCACAGCAAAACTATGATGCCCAGCATTTCCATATCCTACCAAAAGCTTGGAACTCTAGCAACGGTTATTCTCTCCCACAACCAATACTATACCTATAACCATTAATCAATAATTGGCCATTGAAGTTAGGGGGTCCAATATAGGTACACTTCCCCTACTATTGATTAGCGTGTCAAACTGAATCTGATAGGAGACACACAAATGTGTATAAAATCGAATTTTATGTGTCAGTAAATAGTTTCGGACATAAATATACAACACAAATGATATACCCTCTTCTGTCTTGTCATTTTCATCTTTTGGGTACCCGCGGCGTTTAAATCGTTTGCCCTTAAAGCGACTGAAATCCAGATGGCACGAACAAAAATCCACTGAGTATACCTTACGTGCGATAAACCCTTGGACCTTTGCTGCAGCAAGATAACGCGCGACCCCATACGGTAAGGCTGACGATGAATTTCTGCAACAGAAAAACGTTGACATTTGCTCTTCATGAGACCAGTAATCAATCCATTGAGCATGTATGGGCGTATCTGAAGTTGAAAAGTTTTGCGTGACAACAAACTGCACAATGTTATGGAATTAAGGTACTTCATCAGACGAGAATGGGCTGCTTCGCCATAGCAAATCATACATAGACTTGTGTCGTCTACGAGACGAAGATGTGTAACTCTTGTAAGCGCAAACGGTGGTCACTCACGGTATAAACTGTCATGGGGATACGTTTTAAGTGTAGGGGAAGTGTACCCATATTGGACCAGTACCTATATTGGACCACTGCATTATTTTGCTTGGCTTCCAGTCTAGGACCAGTAGTGACACCTGTGGGGCATCCTCTTGCCATCTTAAAGTCTCTTCATAGTTCGTCATGGCGGGAACTGCCAACTCAAAGCAAAGGCGAGCAAAAACTCGTTTTATAGCACGTTGGTAATAATTTCGTGTTAATTTAGCGGTGTGTCATGATGTAAGGAATGATTGCCCAATGTTCTAGTGGTTCAGAGGGACAATATGGTGTCTTAAATGACCGCCCAGGTGATTAAAAGAGTTCTGTGATGTGTTCTTTTGATAAAAATATAAAAAATAAAAAAATACATCATTTCCACATATTGGACCAGTAGGAACTCCCTATATTGGACCAGGAGGTCATGTGTCATATATATGCATACAGCGTGTGGAACTTTCTGAAATAAGTTTTGGGCTACCGTAAATCAACCGTTTCAGTTACTTCATGGGTGCTTTTCTATTCGATTTCGGGTTTCAACATCGATGGAAATCAATATCCTATATTGGACCATGTGTTTCCCTTTATTGGACCGTCGGTCCAATATCGGAAATAACTGGTTCCAGGGAAATGTTCCCCAAATTGGACTTCTGGAACACATTTTTTTAAAAATAACTATTAAAGCAAAACCATGATAGCCAGCATTTTCATATCCTACCGACAGCTTGGAACTCCAGCAACGATTATTCTCTCCCACAACCAATACTATACATATAACCACTAATCAATAAATGGTCATTGAAGTTAGGGGGTCCAATATCGGAAATAACTGGTTCAATATAGGGAATTGTTCCCCAAATTGGACCGGAAAACATTTTTTTTAATTCTACTATCACAGCAAAACTATGATGCCCAGCATTTCCATATCCTACCAAAAGCTTGGAACTCTAGCAACGGTTATTCTCTCCCACAACCAATACTATACCTATAACCATTAATCAATAATTGGCCATTGAAGTTAGGGGGTCCAATATAGGTACACTTCCCCTACTATTGATTAGCGTGTCAAACTGAATCTGATAGGAGACACACAAATGTGTATAAAATCGGATTTTATGTGTCAGTAAATAGTTTCGGACATAAATATACAACACAAATGATATACCCTCTTCTGTCTTGTCATTTTCATCTTTTGGGTACCCGCGGCGTTTAAATCGTTTGCCCTTAAAGCGACTGAAATCCAGATGGCACGAAAAAAAAAATTGAATTCGCCCTAAATGTTATTCTTTATGTTATCCAAGTAAAACCAGGGTAGAAAATGTATCGTTTTTAGCAAGGGGCTCTTTAGAGCCAATTGCTATAGTAGCTAATTTTGAAAACGACGCATCATTTTGAGACTGGAATCTAGACAGGCGTTTTACGATATCGGCATGGAATTACTTCACAGCTGTCTTTCTACATCAGCTCTCCGTTTCTGAACACCATCTCGACTTCATATAGATGTATTGGTGGTTGCAGATCGTACATAATGCCAATGAAAGTGGATGATTTGTGGAATATTTTGTTAAAAATGAAATGACTGTTGCCAGCTAATTTCCATGTTGGTCATCTTGTACCGCCAATAGTTCCTGTCTAAAAATCAAAATGCGGTAACTTGTTGACATTATGAAGCCGAAAATTGATTTGATTCGACATCACTAACCCAAAAGGAATAACTCGAAAGAAATTTTATGTTAAAACATATGAATTACATGATTAATAACTAAAATGTATTTCTACGCTTTCAACATACTTGATCGCGCGTAAAGTTCATTGGTAATTCCTAAATATTGTAAATCAAATGGAGTAAAGGCAACTTTTCGATTCCGACTCAAAAACAAATTAAGATAAATGAGTCCCAATGATAACATATATACTCAAACATTCAAATTATTTAAATGATAATAAAATAAACAGTTGACAAAATATAACATATATACGATAAATGTGAAAGTGAGCCTAGGCGTCGTAATTTCCAAAAATCCTTTCGAATAAAATGTATTATCAGCGGAAACGTTAATCTGGAATCGAAGTACTAGAGTATTTTATTTTAGATTCCTCGGTAAATACATCAAATTCTCAACCAAAATTAACCTGAACAACCCCAGCAGACGGAATAAGATATTCAAGTCCCAGTTATAAAACAAATTATTTGAATGACATTTGTTTTTTATCAAGATTAAACGTTTCAATACTAAATATTTCGCTAACTCGTGTATTGGTTTATAATTATGTTATAAATGAAATGTATCGAAGTGGCCGCGTAACGTAGCGGTTAGCATGTTGAGCCGTGAAAAGGGAGACTTGAGTTCGATTTCCGCTCTGGGCAGATAATTTTTTTGTAAGAAAAATGTAATATTTTTTGTCTTATAAATTGCCGATATCAGTGGTGCAATTGTCATTTAACACCGCTGCAATAAACTCTTTCAAAATGTTGGGATTTAAAATGAATTCAAAAGCAATGCATTTAATACTATTCACCTATGCGTCGTGAAACACTAAGAAATGATTAAATCGTGTGTATGATGTTTTACGTCGCTTTTAACAATATTTCAGTCATTGCACGCTGAAGAAAATGTAGATAACACAGGATTTTATTTCTGCTTTGAAAGTAAAATTGGACTCTCAATATAATTATCATTGTTAGGTTATTGTAATTTTGATATGAAATGTATGTGTTAATTGCATTAAAAAAAGACACGGCTAAAAATCCATTGTAAACCAGGAGGTGTGCTAAGCAGAAACTATCCAGATAGCAGATGCGCATGTGTATGCCAACTTTTAGTATATCGATAGACCATCATACCGTGTTTACAGTGTTTTGCTTTACTCCTTTATCATTTAATATATGGATATAATGTGCTAACTAACAAATTGCTAGTTAAAGTGTTCAAGTTAGACTTTTGGGATCGGTAAATCCATGTCCAAATGTTATCTGCAGTTAGCCCCTTGCTGTGAGCACTTTCAGTGCTTTGATTTATCAATAAAGTGAACTTGAGTCGTTTTCAATTGTCCCGATGAAGGGGTTTCCTATTTAAAAATACTTACCCTGTTACTGACAGGGTAGAATTTGCGATGGTAAAAGTATCAAAAACAAGAAAATCTCACCGATTATAGGGGTATGTAATATGTCAGTTATCATATGTTAATGCCCCCAAATACAAAAATAACACTTATTTTCTTAAAATTTGATTTTTTTTTTTTTTTCCGACAGTTGGCTATCTGGAGTTCAGTCGCTAAAGTATATATAAAGAACTGTGCCTTACTGTTTTTAGAAATCTGTTGTGTTTTTTTGTGTTCATGGCTGTGAATGGTATGTGTCATCTACCTATCCAAACACACACACACACACTATTTGCCATATTCCCATGAAAGCAGGTATTCGTTCAGTTTAATGAAACCATGCAGGTTCAAGAAAATGTACCAGGGTAATAAACGGTTGTTACAATACAATTATACAATTCCTGTATAGAACAATATATTGCCTGTTTGAAGTAGACCTCTTATCATTATTATTGTAAAACTTAGGACACGAGTGTTATAAAGAATACATGTGTCGCTGACCATTACAAATTATTATAGCAGTGTCAAAGTATGACAGACATACGACAGAGAAGAGATCCCGAAGGGTCTGCCTATGATTAGACAGCCACACACAAATATATTGCTCATAATTACATAATGAACAATACTATGCTTTTAATCTTAACCCTTTCCCACATACAACAAATCTGCAGCAGACGACTTTGTAACTATCAAGTAAAGAACATGTTAAAGCTCTATAAATGAAAGAATAATTACTGAAAAAAGTTGAAAACATTGTCGTCTGCTGCAGATGCGTCTATGGGTGGTCAAGGGTTAAAGAGACAAAGTAAATGTAAGAAGTATTTTCAAATCTTCCACAACTTTTAATCAAATAGTGCAGAGCCAGAACAAATTGTATGGATATGAAGGTTGATCTTGGTATACACTGGTTACAAAATGGCTTTTCTAGAACACAGATCAAATGAAACAAATCACAGGAGAATGATTAGGAACAGTGAGTATAGCATGATACATGTTTAATTTAATCAGATAACTATTAATACTGGTTGATAATAACTTAACAATCACATCATACACATGAATAGGAACAAAAAGGCTAACTCATTAGCATACTTTTATAGGCGTCTTCTTTGAAAGTAATTAGAGAAAAAAATAGCACATTTTATTAAATGTAAGTGAAATTTTGAAGTGAGTTGTTTTTGTAAGGATTAATTCAAAATTGGGATATCTACCTCTTAACCCTTTCTGACATACGACAAATCTGCAGCAGGTTTGATAACATCTAGGTAGAAATATAGAAAATCATTATAAATAAAATAAAACTTATTTGAATTTAGTTGATTCATTGTGGCAAATGGAGAAATTACGCATAATGAGCAATTATTACTTTGCCACAATGATTTCTAAAATCATCTGTTTCAGATAACATACTTCTATGTCAAAATATTATGAAGTACTAAACATGTACCTGGCAAGTCTCATATTTGCCAGAAACAGTTTAGTTATGGTGCTACATATCTAATCCTATAAAAGATCTAGCACTTGCAGTTTTTAAAAACAATAGATATTTAAACTTCACAGCCATAACACAAGCCCACATGCCACATGGTGACCACATGTGTTTTAACAAATTAAAATAAGTGCCAATTTTTTTCAAATCAGGCCAGTACTTTTTTATTTTTACTCTATACATATTAGGAATATGAGTCCTGCCATGATGGCCATGTTTTCAATAGATCGGAATAGTTTGAACAATCTTGGTACAGGGTTACCAAAAGAATATCTGTATCAAATTATTTTCACATCAGGACAGTACTTCTGGAAACTTTTCTTTCTGTTGCCATGGCTACTGACATGTTCATGGAATTTAATCTTATGAAAAATTTGAAAGAGGATCACTTTAGGAAAATTCCTGTGAAATTGGTCCAATGGTTTAGGAGACATTGTTTATAGGAAGATCTGGGTGACAGACAGATGTACAGATAATGAGTGATCTCAATATCTGACCTAGCACTTTTTGCTCAGGTGAGCTAAACACAGTAATATCGATGATCACACATTATATCAAGTGGCAACAAAAACTTGGGAACACATTTAAGGGTCTCAACATGGATACACATATGGGTCATGTCACAGGAAAATCAACCTTTGTGACTTTGCAGCCAGCAAACATCCAATTATCAGTTATCATGTGACACAATTCATATCTAGCTTATTGATAAGTTTGCAATCAAGTCTTCAGTACAATTTAACCCTTTCTCTCATATGACAATTCTGCAGCAGACGACTTTGAACATATTCTGTCAAAAAATAGAAAATCTCTATAATTAAATGGATAACCTATGACTAATAGTGGAAAGCATTGTGGCAAAAGGAGAAATTGCTCAAAATGAGCAATTTCTTCTTTTGTCACTATGTTTTCAAAAAACCATCAGAAAGCATCTACATGTCAGAGGGAAAGTGTTAATAATACACAAGCAGTAACAAAAGAATAATTACTGAACACAAATCCATTTGGAAAACGACATGATTTACTTAGTTGATAATTGATAACACCATGTTTCGAATAGAAAACAGTATAAAGCTATTGCTTTAGTCATGTAAATGGTTTATCTCAAATTATATTTTTTAGAATTGTCTGTTTGGAAATCACAAATAAAAGATGTAACATATATGAATTATTTTCCAAGACTCAGATTATTTCAAAGCAGGTTATCGTTGAAATGATTACGAAAAGTGAACAGTTCAGCATGGTAGGTTGTTTATGATCAACAGTTCAGCATGGTAGGTTGTTTATAGTGAACAGTTCAGCATGGTAGGTTGTTTATAGTGAACAGTTCAGCATGGTAGGTGGTTTATAGTGAACAGTTCAGCATGGTAGGTTGTTTATAGTGAACAGTTCAGCATAGAAGGTTGTTTATAGTGAACAGTACAGCATGGTAGATTGTTTATAGAGAACAGTTCAGCATGGGAGGTTATTTATGATCAGGGTGATTCATCTCCAGGCTTTATCCATTTTCTTTGATTGTATGTTGGCCATAGTTTTCTGCTGTCTGATTGATTGTATAGTTTCTGTAGTGGTCCTGGTAGATTTGGATCCTGTCAGAAATAGTTCAAAATTGTTTAACATAATTTCTTTAAAACTGTCAGCTTTGCATGTCTCTAGAGTAGGCCAATTTTAAAATGATATTGGCAAAAGGATAAATTGCTGATAACACAGCTTTAATTTAACTTTTTGACATTTCCAACAAGTGTGAAAGGGTTAAAAGTAAAACACAAAAATCCATATTAACTCTTTCCCACATACACAAGTCTGCAGCAGATGACTTTTTAAAACTTATTGACAAAAAACATAAAAAATCTCAATAAATGAGAGTTTTACTATTAAATAGAGTTGAAAACATTGTGGCAAATGGAGAAATTGCTCGTTTTGAGCAATTTCTTGTTTTGCCACAATGTTTTCAAGTCATCTGCTGCAGATGCGTCAAAATGTGTCTACAAGTGGGAAAGCAGCTAGCTGTTTTTTTATTATCTATTTCGGATATATAGTTACTTATTAAGCTTAATTGACAGTATTCACAATAGAGGTAATGGATCAACACAAATCCAAATATAGAATGACTATTGACACTCTACAAACAATAGGCTATGAACATGCAAAGGGAAACAATCAGATTTGTCACCTTTACCAGCATTGTTTTCAACTCTGTATGAAACATTACATTTTGTCTCATTTAAAAAGTAATAATACTATCTGGTTAAACTTTAATCCTTACTCATAAGCAGACATACAAACAACAGACAACGTAGAATCTTATGTACCTGAGACTTTCTATGTGGGATAGGGTCAAGAAGGTAGAATCTTATGTACCTGAGACTTTCTATGTGGGATAGGGTCAAGAAGGTAGAATCTTATGTACCTGAGACTTTCTATGTGGGATAGAGTCAAGAAGGTAGAATCTTATGTACCTGAGACTTTCTATGTGGGATAGGGTCAAGAAGGTAGAATCTTATGTACCTGAGACTTTCTATGTGGGATAGAGTCAAGAAGGTAGAATCTTATGTACCTGAGACTTTCTATGTGGGATAGAGTCAAGAAGGTAGAATCTTATGTACCTGAGACTTTCTATGTGGGATAGAGTCAAGAAGGTAGAATATTATGTACCTGAGACTTTCTATGTGGGATAGAGTCAAGAAGGTAGAATCTTATGTACCTGAGACTTTCTATGTGGGATAGAGTCAAGAAGGTAGAATCTTATGTACCTGAGACTTTCTATGTGGGATAGGGTCAAGAAGGTAGAATCTTATGTACCTGAGACTTTCTATGTGGGATAGAGTCAAGAAGGTAGAATCTTATATACCTGAGACTTTCTATGTGGGATAGAGTCAAGAAGGAAGAATCGTATGTACCTGAGACTTTCTTTGCTTTGGCCATATCTTTGTTGTTGCTGACTGTTTTCACTCTCACTTTATCGCCTGCTGATTTTGGTCTTTCCTTCATTTCTCTGAAATTATAATTAAAACCATGAAATAGTTTGTGAAAATATATGAGCCCCATCTGGCTAATTGGTGTCTAATTGAATCTCAGGTTAGGTATCATTTACATTGGAGTACAACTATGCTAGTCTTTTGTCAGAAGATGCATCCAGGTATATTTAACATATAAGCGGACAGTTTTAACTTATGTGAGACTATGTTTTATGAATAGAATTTTTGTTTTAAGTCTATCACCTTTTTCCCACAATGTTTTAAAAAATTGCTTGCTGATAAGGTGTTATAAGGGAAAAGTGTAAAAACTCTGCTTAGAATAATCTGACACAAATCAAAGTCAAACTTGATCTGTATCTTGTCAACATACAAAAACACACAAAACATTATTGATTAATCTGCATGCATGACAAGGAAAATGTGCAGAAATCGAAATTTACAAAATGTTCAGTTCAAAGGTAATAAATCTCTTTAGTATATATATTCAGGCAGGACTCCCCAGATGCCTGTATCTTGATATAATACACCTACAATTTCAATTAATTCAAACTTATTTCAACATGCATTATTCTTTCCGAACAACATTTCCAACAATCACACAATATATAGAATTTCTGTTAGGCTATTTTGATAAAAAAAGTATTAAGAAATCAGGCAACCTGATTCAGAGAAGGTTTTCAAAGATTGCACTGTACATTCTACATGTAGTGAAGTCCCTGCTGACCATTTTTTCGGCAAATCAATTTCATTTAAACTATTTTTGGTAGTAGATTATCTAAAGTTGATTGACTGATTGGACTTAATGCCGTTTTCAACAATATTTCAGTCATATCACGATGGCATTCTCATGAGTTTCCTAGCTTTCTCACATCAGTAATACACACAACATACCTTTCAAGCAACCAGCTGCTACAAAGACTGTTAGCCCATTGGTGAAAGACGAATGACGCTTTTCAGTGACTTTTGTCAAACGTTAGAAAGAATGTTGACCAAGCTGGGCTGGTCATCTAAGGATCATTTGTGAAATTATTTCAACGATGGACAGCTTCTTTCAGTCTTTTTCTTCTTATTGTTGCACTAGCAAACATAGTAAGTTATGCATGCAATTTAATTATTTTAGCTGTTTTGGTAGAGGAGCACCTGAGGTACATTCCTGATAACAGACAGAGAGTGAATAAAATTTAGCACTTCTTGGACAGGTGAGTCAAGAATAAACAGGAAAAAAATGACTGACAGACTGCAGAGAGTAACACAAAATTCTCAGCTTGAAAAGGGTGTGGTGGGGTGTGGTGTAATGAGGCATAAACAAATTTCTCACCTAACTGAAACCTGTGAATCTGGTCGGATTGGAGATATTTGTCCTTGTAAAGGTCGCAGCGCCCTGGCAAAAAGAGAATGGTAGTGACGTCGTAGTGGACCACTAACAGAGAAAAGATTATTTGTGAACAAACAATTGCATCTCCATTATAAACCTTTTTATTCCATTAAATATGTGTTTGAAATAGATCACATTTTCACTTATTCATTCAAGAGACACTGCACTGAGTCTGAGATCTAAGATATTAATTTACAAGGTCTGTTTGATTTCAAATGAAAACAGAATGCAAACATTTAAGGAATGGACACATTTGCTATTGTGAGCCTTTTCTCCTCAAAATGATTTTGAAGTCATCTGTAGCTGGTTACAAGTTTACCATTGACCTGCTGTCCACTCTGAAAACATTGTAACAACAAAACAACAACATAATTTCAGGAAAATTTAAAGTATAATTTTCTGACTGAGTTTAAAACAATGTGAATTTTAAGGGATTTTTCCACAATGCGGTAGAGTAATTTGAGATATACCTGATGTCTGTAGATGGATGGGGACTACTCGTGTTTGGTGGTGTTGACCTAGGACGGAACTCTGTACTACCAAATACTGCCTCCTCAGCTAGTCTTGACGTTGGTCAAGGAAATACATAAGTTTAATTCACTGTTTACCTAGAGCTGTAGTCACATTTGTAAGATGTCACTATGTATGACATCATTGTAAACAGGGGAATCATTGGATGCTATATCATTCATTACAACATTCAAATGCTAGAGGGATGACATTGTTTCTATAGACATATTATAGTCACTGTAACATTGACCTTTGACTGAACCTGTGTATAAACAAGAGGGCCATGATGGCCCTGGATCGCTCACCTGATTTTTTATTCACTTTAGCTATATTAGCCCCGCCTCCTGGCAGCCATAGTTTCCGACCAATCAACTTTGCTTGAAGGAATCGAATAGAGGGTCACCCTAGGAACATTTCTACAAAATTATTTGAAAATCAGCCTGACACTTTTGGAGGAGAAGAATTTTTAAGTTTTCACTATAGCCATATAATGCAAAATAGCCCTGCCAACTGGCGGTCATGCTTTTTGACCAATCAACATGGCTTGAAGGAATCTGATAGTGGGTCACTTAAGGAACATTTCTACAAAATTATTTGAAAATCGGCCCGACACTTTTGAAGGAGAAGAAATTTGAGTTTTCACTATAGCCATATAAGGCAAAATAGCCCTGCCTCCCCTGGCGGCCATGTTTTTCGACCAATCAACATGGCTTGAAGGAATCTGATAGTGGGTCACTAAAGGAACATTTCTACAAAGTTATTCGAAAATCGGCCTGACACTTTCGGAGGAGAAGATTTTTTAAGATTTTTACTATAGCCATATAAGGCGGCCATATTTTCGACCAATCAACATGGCTTGAAGGAATCTGATAGGGGGTCATCTGGTTATTTATTGGATAATAAATAATAAATACAAAATATTTTAGACATGTGACCTGTTTTAAACCAATCAAAACAAGCGACACACAGTCCATTAACCTTTACCTGATATGCTGCAAGTCTCAAACTGAGGTTTTATTAGAGAAAATGATGGCCAATACATAAAGGATACTGAGCTCTTTTCTTTCTTTCTAAAGCTTTGAGAGTAGCTTTACTAAGTCTTGGATTTGACTGTGAAACAAATAAACTACTTTGTCTCTTCTGTAAGTAAAAAGAATAACATTTATTATAAATACATTTCCAATAATTATGATAAACTTAAGCCCTTTCCCCGATACAGATGATTTTCAATGCCCCCATAGCAGACGACTTCAAAAAACATTATGGCAAAAAATGAAACGTCTTCTACTCCCAAATGTCTTTTTACAAAATTACACTTTCAATTTCACAGATACTATAATTTTCTTTTCTTTCAAGTATCATATCACAAGGACTTATGACTGACAATGAATTGCACAAAAAATTTCTACATTCATTATTTTTTTCCTATAACACTACTGGCTTAAAAACATTTCCATTGGACCAACTCTGACCCAAGGTGTTCATTTGCACCCTCAAAATTTATAGAAATCCTCCATGGGTCAAGGTCATTACATGCTTGATTGATGATTAACCCAAGAGACCTTAAATGACTTTCAAGGATTGTGATTGTGATCTTGACCCTTGAACCTATTGACTCCAAAACCTTGAAGAATTTCCTTGAGTCATTATCATTACACGTGTGAAGTTTCATCATCCTAGCTTGAAATACGATTGGCTCAAGCTCAGACTATTTGTTAAATTATTGACATATTTTTTTTTCAATCTCTTCTTTTATCCAACTATGTTTTTGTAGGTGTCTATGTCCAAGAATTCTCAGATCTTTTTTTTTAGGTAAAGAGTTATCAAACTATTACAAAAGTATCCTTATATGTTGTATCTGTGTTGCATCCTTTACTAGTACAAGAGGCCCAAGAGGGCCAGTATCGCTCCACTGCCATTAGGCAAATTAAATCTCCAAACAGCCCCGCCCCCTGGTGGCCATGTCTTTTTTACCAATCACCGTGGCTTAAAGGAATCTCTTAGAGTGTCACCCAAGGAACATTTCTGCAAAATTATTTGAAAATTGACTAAATAGTTAGGGAGGAGAAGATTTTTAGAAGTTTTCTTTAAAGCCAATATAAGGCATTGTAGAGAGGATGCTTCCTATGAAGTTTCATCCCAATTGGCAAAGTGGTTAGGGAGAAGAAGTCGCTTGAAGCAAAACGTTGACGCACGCACAGCAGACAATTCGCCATGACATAAAAATGATACTCACAGAATCTCTAAGGTATAGGTCTCTTTCTTTTAACCTTGATGAAGAAATGATGGCCATTCTCTCTGGCAAAGGAATCAGGAAAAATATCTCATGGATGTCCAGTAAAGCTGCCTGCAGCTGAAATTTAAACAAGAACTCACATAATGAGGCCTTTGTCACCTAGATTATATATCCCTAATGATTAACTACATGTATATTCTGACCTTCAGTTGACCTTTGAACAACAAATAGAGGTCAGTTTGTGATTAATTTGTCAGAAAATCTGGATTATGCTTGCAGACTAATATGAAATGGTTTAGAGTTGTCTGCTTTAAAACATTGGTAGGTAAAGGATAATGATTGATCTAATCTGTATAGCTGATACAGCTTTGGAGATACATATGCGTTGAAAACGTTTGAAGCACAACTTGCAACATGTATATTTTTGAAATAAGTAACGTGTCCATAGGACACAGATGCCATCAATTGTAGCTAAAGACGCAAAGTCAAAGGCCATGTTTCAAATTCAAGTATATTACCTGAGCAACAATCCTTTCTAACAAGTCCCTATCTTCTCTAGAAAATGTACCCTGTTTTATCGGAGTCTCTGCTTGAAAACTGAATGCAAAATTTCTGGTGTCCTGAAAAACAAACAGATGTTTATTTATTATTTATCTCATATCCATTTACAGTCCACAGTCAACTGTTTACAAAATATCTAGGGGGTAGGGGTGGGTTTTACCCTTTCCCTCATATAGGCGCTTTCTGACGCCTCTGCAGCAGACAGCTTTTTGAAAACATAGTGACAAAAAAAGAAATTGCTCAGAACGAGCAATTTCTCCTTTTGCCACAATGTTTTCCACTTTTAGTCATAGGTTATCCATTCAATTATAGAGATTTTCATTTTTTTGACAAAACATGTTCGAAGTCGTCTGCTGCAGAATTGTCGCATGAGGGAAAGGGTTAAAGAAGTAAACAAAATATTAACAAATAAACCTTATCTAGAGGTACAAATCCAAAACATTTAGAGAGGGATTTGCTTAACGCTTTCCTATATACAACAAATCTTAAGCAGATGACTTTAACAACATCTTGGCAAAAATATTGAAAGTCTATAAATGAAAGTACATAGTGCTGAAAACATTGTGGCAAATGGAGAATTGCTCATTAAGTCATATGACCATTGACCTCGAAATGTGACGATGACCTTCAACAGATGTGGCAGAAACATGCACTTTGCACATCGTCTTAATATGATGGAAATTTCAAAATCATTCCAAGAGGTATGGCCCATACATAAAATACTTATATGTCATTTGACCTCTAAGTATGACCTTGACCTTCCACAAATCTGGCAGAAATATGTGCTCTGCTCTTTGTCTCAATATGGTTCAAGGGGTTCAAAGGTTATGGACCAGACATGATTTGTAAAAGACAGACAGAGCGATAACCAAAGCAAAAACAACATATCTCCCCATTACATGGGGGAGAAGAGAGATGATGACATTTAACAGTAATATAGTTTTTCAAAAACCAAACAAAGCAAATATCTCTGAACCGAAACTGACAGAAGAGGAGAAATTGTTTAATGTGAGCAATACATATTTATCAAGAATTTATTTCCTAATCTGGTCTTAAAATTAACATTCACCAATATTTGTTCAATTCAAATGTCAAATCTTCATCAAATCTTTTGATCTAAACCCTTCCCGGGATGCAGAAAACATAACACATGTTTGCAGCAGACAATTTTGAAACCATTATGAGAAAAGAAGAATTTCCTTCAAATGGGAATTTTTCTCTTTAGACGCACGATATGTTCAACTCTGCGTTAAAATTGTACTCCTTATTTTAATAATGCTCTAACTCTTCCTTTATTTGTTTACAGATAAGATGTACTTACACTGATTGTTTTAATGATCTCCTGGACCTTGTGTGTTTTAATAAGTCTCCTTGTCAAATAACCTTTCACTGTAGCAGAAACTCGGTCAAACTTGGGTCTCATGTAGGGGTCAAACACCTGCAGATAGAAATGTATACAGACATGCCTTCTATAAACCCTTTATCTGATATGATAACATACTTGTGATCTGCTTGTAAACAAGTTGTGCAGAAGGGACAGTTTTACTCCACTGCCATTAACCCTTGCCCACATACAAAAATTGTGCAGCAAAAGACTTTGAAAACACATGGGCAAAAACATGAAAATCTCCATAACTGAGATTTTAATTATCAAAAAGAGCTGAAAACACTGTGGCAAATGGAGAAATTGCTCATCATGATCAATTTCTCCTTTTGCCACAACGTTTTCAAAAATCGTCTGCTGCAAAGGTGTCAGAAAATGTCTGTATTTGGGAAAGGGTTAAGCAAAAATTAAATCACTAAAGCTATATAAGGCAAAACAGCCCTGCCCTGTGGGGGCAATGTTTTTTGACCAATCAACATCGCTTGAAGGAATCTTTTAGGGATTCACCCAAGGAATCTTTCTACAAAATGATTTGGAAATAGGCTTTATACTTTCATCCATTTCTACAAAATTATTTGAAAAGTTAACACTTAAGCCATATAAGGCAAAACAGCCCAACCCCTGACAGCCATGTTTTACAACCTAAGGGTTTGGTCAAGGGGCACTCAAGGAACAATTCTACAAAATTATTTGAAAATCAGCAACATGCTTTTTATTGAGAAGGTTTCACTATAGCCATATAAGGCAAAACAGCGCTGCCAGTCATGTTCTTTTTGACCACTCAACATGGTTTGAGGCTGATCGATTGGTGTTTTATGCTGTTTTCAACAATTTATCCTGGGTAAGTAACTGGAAACTACTGGTCCAAATATCCTATCACCAGTCAGTCAATCAGTCGTAATGCTAACTCCACAATACTGAGTGCCAAGGAGTGCAGAACTTACAACCAGTCTGTTGATCAAACCCACAACCTCTCGCGCCTGAGGCAGATGCTCTACCACTACCCACCAAGGAACATTTCTCCAAAATGATTTGAAAATCAGCCAACCAGTTTGGGAGGAGGTTCTTTTTCTTTCAGTTTTCATGGAAATCAGAATTCTGCATGGATCCCAAAATATTAAAGGCATATAGAATAACGCCATTGAGAGGCTGCTGAATATAAAGTTTCATCCCGATAGGTCCAATGGTCCAGTGGTTACAGAGAAGTCGTTGAAACCAAAAGTTTACTCTGGGACGCACAATGGACAATTGGCCGTGAAATGAGCTCAACTGACTTTCAGCCAGGGGAGCTCAAAAATGACATTTTATATCTAGAAAATTAAAAGTGTGATTTTAAACAGTTAAAAATAATGTTGGAACAGGAGAATTTGTACAGAACTTTGTTTACACAAGCAGCAAAACAAAACACATTTTTTTCCTAAAAATTAATAAATAAACAGTTATCGGTAAACGGTTGCATGTTAGAAGAGCCCCAGGAATAACCAACCTGAGGGACTCAGCGACAATTACCCATATTGATGAATCTGTGTGTCCGCTCAATCTTATACAAAAACACAGTCACTATTTTCTTGAATTTTTTTTGACAAAATGGTGAACAGTGCAGATCCAGATAAGACTATTAGTAAATAGACACACAGGCCGATATGGATCTACATCACTCATGAACAACTGGCTGTTTTTTCCTGGAGCACTGCTCATGTATTAGTAACATATTATTCAAACTTGAGGATTTGACAAAGATATTTTACTGTTCATTCATTTTTAAGTTTTGGAGGTGCACAATGTATCAAAACAAAAAGATACATTAGATCTAGACTAAAATGATTTTTCACTATGTATATATATACAAGGAAAACAAGCCTCAACCCTTCGTGGTGCTGTTTTTTAAAGGATTGAAAACATTGTGACAAAAGAAGATATTGTTCATAATGTCCAATTTCTCCTTTTGCCAGAATGTTTTAAATGTAATTCAATAGTTACAGTTTTATTTAAAAGGATTTTCCAAATCTTAAACTAGATATATTTTCAAAGTCGTCTGCTGCAAATATTTCTTGTATGTTGGGAAGGAGGATTAAACAATCTTCAATCTTGAAGTAACAGAAACAAAAAGGCTACTCAGAATTAAATTTTTAGAACATTTTATAATGAGTGCCACATAAGGAACATTCCTGTGGTATTTTTTTGTTTAGATAAAAAAGCAGCAGGTTATCATTTTCTAGCACACAATAGAAAAGGTAAAATGATAATACCTTCTCAGGATTTGTTGGTTTTCCTACATTCCAAGCTTGACTAGGTCTTTTTGCAGGAGAATGCATCACTGGTCTATGTGTGGACAATTTTGGTGCTGGAACGGGTGTTGACTGATTGGAGAACACTAGCTGTTTTGGTGTGGCTCTTACAAAGCCACTCACATCTGATGCATCATCTCTATCAGCCGGATTGTGACTCGGACTAGTTGGATAGATGTATGGATTACTGGTTTGCACTGTCTGTGGATTACTCAGTTTTTTCTTAGTAACTCTGCGTGGAATGTCTTGACTCTGTTGCTTTTGAGCATTGGTAGTAAGTGCATTTGTACTATGGGAAGGCATCATATTGTGAACTAGGCCGTAATTCATCTGACTCAGATTGGGGTCAGATGGATGACCATGGAAGATGTGTCCTTGACCTTGACCATGATGGAAAGGTAGTCCAGCCTGGATATCACTATATGGGATGGTACTGTAGCTGGTGTTATGACTGACCATACTGGTGTTCATTGTCTGCTGGTAACCAGCTGCTGGTACTGGTTGGATCCGGAATGGAGGACTTAGGGTTGGGTTTGAAACAGGTTGCTGCACAGGGTGCTGAAAATACGTTTAATTTCATGAGATATTTACTGACTACTGATGTAAGAAATAAAAGCAAAATGAATCATTGCAGTCTAAATTGTATAAATTGTACCTATTTTCAATTAATTTCACCTGATAATTTTATTTAACCTTTTCCCTCATATAGACGCTTTCTGACGCCTCTGCCGCAGACGGCTTTTTGAAAACATAGTGACAAAAGAAGATATTGCTCATAACAAGCAATTTTTCCTTTTGCTACAAACAATGTTTTTCCACTTTCAGTCATAGGTTATCCATTTAATTAATGAGATTTTCCTTTTTTTGACGAAATATGTTCAAAGTCGTCTGCTGCAGAATTGTCGTATGAGGGAAAGGGTTAAAGGCATCCACTTTGAAAACATCTGATAAAATGAATGCTACATATGTAAATTGAAAGTTTAATTTTTATCATATTGAAAATATAATGGGAAAAGAATAAATTGTGTAATTTCTAGAACGTCCTAAACAAATGTATTTTTGAAAACATGGCGACAAAAGAATAAATTGCTCAAAAAGTACAATTTTTCCTTTTGTCACCATGTTTTCAACTCTATTCAATAGGGATTTTCTGTGCTTTTGTCTAGACGTTTTCAAAGTCGTCTTCTGCAGATTTGTTGTATGTGGAAAAGGGTTAAATCATCTAGATATATATGGGTTTTTTCTACATTGTTTTGTGACTGATAGTTATATACTTTTGAATCAAAGTAAAGTAAGACAGACAATGAAGATCCCTCTGTGTATTCTTATCTTTCAGGAAGGCAACACAAACTACAACTGTCATGAACCCACAGAATACTATAATAATTATTATTACCACATATTGCAATACTTCAGTAATTAAGTTCAATTATTTCCCCTTTAATATTTGGACCAAGATTATCTCCTACATGCACACCATAAGGTAGTGTTCTCAACTGTGTAAAGTTTCATCACAATCTATCCAGCAGTTTAGGAGGAGTTGCGCTTACAAGGTTTTTAACACATATTGCAATATTTAAGTAACTTAAAGTTCAATTCAATTTAAGCCTTTTATATTTAGGATCAGTTTCATATTCCTTACATATCCTCAAGTACCGGTACTGTTCTTCTTCTGTACTAAGTTTCATTAATATCTTTTCAGCCATATAAAAGGAGGTGTGCTAACAGGAACATGGACAGACAGACAGACATGATGATTTCTATATACCACCCACCATCAAAAAAATTTAGTTTGCGGGGGATATTTAAACAAGAGGGCCATGATGGCCCTAGTTTGCTCACCTTAATAAAACAATGTACTGCAATGCAAAACACATCAAGACAATTATTCTGAATGCAACCTCCAGTGTTAACAAGATTTTCCTTCATTTGGCCTCGTGATCTATATTTTTTTACCTGATATGACCCATATTCCAACATGGACTAGATATCATCAAGACAACATTCTGACAAAGTTTCAACTTGCTCAAAGTAAAAATGCGGCCTCCGGAGTTTGAACAATATTTTCCTTTATTGACCTAGTTTCTGACCCAATATGACCCATATTCGAACTTGCCCTAGATATAATTCAGACAAACATTCTGACCAAATTTCAAGCTGCTGAAGCAAAATATGTGGCATCCAAAGTGTTAACAAGATTTTCCTTCAATTTGGCCTAGTGACCTAGTTTTTGACCCTACATGACCCATATTCATACTTGGATTCAATATCATTTAGATAAACGTTCTCATCATATGTCAAGCTGCTGTAGCAAAAAAAGCGTCTTCTACAGAGTAAACAAGATTTTCCTTCAATTTGGCCTAGAGACTAAGTTTCTGACCCAATATGACCCATATTCAAACTTGACCTAGATATCTTTAAGACAAATATTCTGAAGCAAAACATGCGGCCTCAAGAGTGTTAACAATATTTTTCTTCAATTTGACCTAGTGACCTACTTTTTGACCCAACATGACCCATGTTCGAACTTAACTAACATATCATCAAGACAAACATTCTGATTAAGTTTCAACATGCTCAAGTTGAAAATGTGGCCTCCAGAGTGTTAACAAGATTTCACTTCAATTTGACCTAGTGACCTAGCTTTTTTTACCTCATATGGCCCAGTTTCGAACTTTTCAAAAATTTGATGGAGATGAATGCTCTGATAAACTTTCATGAAGATTGGATGCAAAATGTAGCCTGTAGTGTTAACAAGCGCAAATGTTGACGATGCACGACGGACAAAATGTGATCACAATAGCTCACCTTGCACTTCTTGTACAGGTGAGCTAAAAACATGATGATATATATTCAAACTACAAGTACCTGATTGGCATATTGCCAAGCTTGGTCAGCCTCTGGCATGGACCCGATTAAAGGTGCTCGATGAGTGTCAGGCAGAGGTATTGTCTCCATATTATCTTGGGTCTGTATGTTACTTTGATAGGTCTACAAATAGGTAAATTTGAAAAGCTTCATTTTTTATCGATGATGAAAGCATTAGCAAAAAAATTCAGAAATCATTGTTTTACATATTTAGAAATAGCTTAACTCTTTTAAAAGAACATATACAGGATATTTTTTTCTTTCTGATCAAAATTTATTTTATTAAGTGAGCTTAGTCGAGTGAACTTGTCCTTTTGTCTTCATCACTTGTGTTTGTTGTATGGTATTTTACACCGATTTAAACAGTATTTCAGTCCCTGGTTAAATTACCAGTTCTGTTGGTAAGCTTATCTCGACACCAGTGCATCAGTTGCAATGCTATCGTTGCAACCCTGCAGACCAACAAGGGAATCAGTTCTACCTTTGAAAAGTCTTTAATGTGACTCGATTGTGTATCAAGCTCATTAAGCAGATGCTCTAATAACTATTTCACCAAGGCAGTCACAACACTGCTATAACTTTTGATTCTCTGAAGCTCACTTGATAAACAAACTTTGATCATTCACAGAAACAAGAGGGCCATGATGGCCCTAGTTCACTCACCAGAATTATGCAATGTGATTTATAATGCAAAACACAACAAGACAATTATTCTGACAAAGATTCAAAATGCAACCTCCAGAGTGTTTACAAGATTTTCCTTCATTAAGCCTTGTGATCTATATTTTGTTTACCTGATATGACCCATATTCCAACTTGGACAAGACATCAAGACAAACATTCTGAAAAAAGTTTCAACTTGCTCAAAGTAAAAATGTGGCCTCCAGAGTTTGAACAATATTTTGCTTTATTGACCCATTTTCTGACCTAATATGACCCATATTCAAACTTGACCTCGATAAAATACAGACAAACATTCTGACAAAATTTTAAGCTGCTGAAGCAAAAAATGCGGCCTCCAGAGTGCTAACAAGGTTTTCCATCACTTTGTTAACCAGGCATAACCTGTATTCAAGGTTGGCCTAGATTTCATTAAGATAAACATTCTGACCAAATGAAGCTGCTGAAGCAAAAAATGTGGCTTCTACATTGTTAACAAGATTTCCCTTCAATTTGGCCTAGTGACCTAGTTTCTGACCCAATATGACCCATATTTGAACTCGACCTAGATATTTTTAAGACAAACAGTCTGACTAAATTTCAAACTGCTGAATAAAAAATTGCGGCATTCTGAGTTTTAACAAGATTTTCCTTCAATTTGACATAGTGACCTACTTTTTGACCCAACATGACCCATGTTCGAACTTGAACTACATATCAACAAGAAAACCATTCTGATAGTTTCAACATGCTCAAGTTCAAAATGTGGTATCCAGAGTGTTAACAAGATTTCCCTTCAATTTGACATAGTGACCTAGTTTCTGACTTAATATGACCCATATTCAAACTTGACCTAGATATCATAAAGATAAACATACTGACTAAATTTCAAGCTGCTGTAGCAAGAAATGCGACTTCTACAGTAAGATTTCCCTTCAATTTGGCCAAGTGACCTAGTTTATGACTAGATATCTTTAAGACAAACATTCTGATAATATTTCAAACTGCTGAAGCAAAGATAACGGCCTACGTTTTGACCCCACATGACTTATGTTCCAAATTGACTTACATATCATCAAGACAAACATTCTGATAAAGTTTCAACATGCTCAAGTTGAAAATGTGGTCTCCAGAGTGTTAACAAGATTTCCCTTCATTTTGACCTAGTGACCTAGTTTTTAACCTCATATGGCTCAGTTTCGAACTTGTCCAAGAGATGAAGATGAAATGAAGATGAAAGATGAAAGTTCTGATAAACTTTCATGAAGATCAAATGCATAATGTAGCCTGTAGAGTTTTGAAGGGCAAATGTTGACGGCGGATGCCGGAAAAATGTGATCACAATAGCTAAACAAGAGGGCCATGATGGCCCTGGAATCGCTCACCTGATATATTTTTTTTAACTTTAGCTATATAAGCCCCGCCCCCTGGCAGTCATAGTTTCCGACCAATCAACTTGGCTTGAAGGAATCTGATAGAGGGTCACCCTAGGAACATTTCTACAAAATTATTTGGAAATCTGCCAGACACTTTTGGAGGAGAAGACTTTTTAAGTTTTCACTATAGTCATATAATGCAAAATAGCCCTGCCCACTGGCGGCCATGTTTTTTGACCAATCAACATGGCTTGAAGGAATCTGAAAGTGGGTCATCCAAGGAACATTTCTACAAAATTATTTGAAAATCGGCCTGACACTTTCGGAGAAGAAGATTTTTTAAGTTTTCACTATAGCCATATAAGGCAAAATAGCCCCGCCCCCCCTGGCGGCCATGTTTTTCGACCAATCAACATGGCTTGAAGGAATCTGATAGAGGGTCATCCAAGGAACATTTCTACAAAATTATTTGAAAATCAGCCTGACACTTTCGGAGGAGAAGATTTTTTAAGTTTTCACTTTGGCCATATAAGGCAAAATAGCCCCGCCCCCTGGCGTCCATGTTTTTCGACCAATCAACATGGCTTGAAGGAATCTGATAGAGGGTCACCCAAGGAACATTTCTACAAAATTATTTGAAAATAGGCCAGACACTTATTGAAGAGAAGATTTTTTAAGTTTTCACTATAGCCATAAAAGGCAAAATAGCCCCGCCCCCTGGCGGCCATGCTTTTTGACCAATCAACATGGCTTGAAGGAATCTGATAGAGGGTCACCCAAGGAACATTTCTACAAAATTATTTGAAAATCGGCCTTACACTTTCGGAGGAGAAGATTTTTTAAGTTTTCACTATAGCCATATAAGGCAAAATAGCCCCGCCCCCCCTGGCGGCCATGTTTTTCGACCAATCAACATGGCTTGAAGGAATCTGATAGAGGGTCATCTAAGGAACATTTCTACAAAATTATTTGAAAATCTGCCAACCAGTTTGGGAGAAGAAGAATTTTGAAGTTTTTTCGGTTTCGTTGCCATGGAAACCAGAATTTTGCATGGATCCCAAAAATTTGAAGGAATTCTGGTGAGGTCATTGAGAGGATGCTTTCTGTGAAGTTTCATCCAAATTGACCCACTGGTTACTGAGGAGAAGAAGTTGACGCACGACGGACGACGCACGACGGACGACGGACAAAAGGCGATCACAATAACTCACCTTGAGCAAAGCTCAGGTGAGCTAAAAAAGGTATGACTGCTTTGTATGCATAAATTCTTGACCCATTTACGGTCTTATTGGTGTAGTGGTAAGCGCGACTTCCTCGGAAGCGGAAGACTAGTGATTTAACCCTTGTTGAGTCATACTTTAACAAGAGGCCCAAGAGGGCCAGTATCGCTCCACGGCCATAAGGCAAAATAAAATCTCCAAACAGCCCTACCCCCTGGTGGCTATTTTTTTTACCAACCACCATGGCTTAAAGGAATGTTTTTGCAAAATTATTTGAAAATCGGCCTGACACTTTCGGAGGAGAGGATATTTTAAGTTTTAACTATAGCCATATAAGGCAAAATAGCCCCACCCCATGGCAGCCATATTTTTCAACCAATCAACATGGCTTGAAGGAATCTGATGGAGGGTAAGCCTAGAAACATTTCTACAAAATTATTTGAATATCAGCCAAACACTTTCGGAGGAGAAGATTTTTTAAGTTTTCACTATGGTCATATAAGGCAAAATAGCCCCGCCCTCTGGCTGCCATGTTTTTAGACCAATCAACATGACTTGAAGGAATCTGATAGAGGGTCACCCAATGAACATTTCTACAAAATTATTTGAAAATCGGCTGAACACTTTCGGAGAAGAAGATTTTTCAAGTTTTCACTATAGCTATATAAGGCAAAATAGCCCCGCCCCCTGGCGGCCATGTTTTTCAACCAATCAACATTTCTTGAAGGAATCTAATAAAGGGTCACCCATGGAACATTTCTACAAAATTATTTGAAAATCGGCCTGACACTTTTGGAGGAGAAGATTTTTTAAGTTTTCTCTTTAGCCATATAGGCAAAATAGCCCCGCCCTGTGACGGCCATGTTTTTTTAACAATCAACATGGCTTGAAGGAATCTGATAGAGGGTCACCCATGGAACATTTCTACAATTTTTTTTGAAAATCTGCTGAACACTTTTGGAGAAGAAGATTTTTTAAGTTTTCACTATTGCAATATAAGGCAAAATAGCCCCGCCCCCCTGGCGGCCATGTTTTTCGCCCAATCAACATTTCTTGAAGGAATCTAATAAAGAGTCACCCAAGGAACATTTCTACAAAATTATTTGAAAATCGGCCTGACACTTTTGGAGAAGAAGATTTTTTAAGTTCTCACTATTTTTTTCTTTCGGTTGCCATGGAAACCAGAATTTCGAATGGATCAAAAAACAAGAGGCCCAAGAGGGCCAGTATCGCTCCACGGCCATAAGGCAAAAATAAAATCTCCAAACAGCCCTGCCCCGTGGTGGCTATTTTTTTTACCAACCACCATGGCTCTTAAAGGAATCTTGTAGAGTGTCACCAAAGGAATGTTTCTGCAAAATTATTTGAAAATATGCCTGACACTTTCGGGGGAGAAGATTTTTTAAGTTTTCACTATGGTCATATAAGTCAAAATAGCCCCGCCCTCTGGCGGCCATGTTTTTCGACCAATCAACATGGCTTGAAGGAATCTGATAGAGGGTCACCCAATGAACATTTCTACAAAATTATTTGAAAATCGGCTGAACACTTTCGGAGAAGAAGATGTTTTAAGTTTTCACTATAGCTATATAACGCAAAAAAGCCCCGCCCCCTGGCGGCCATGTTTTTCGCCCAATCAACATTTCTTGAAGGAATCTAATTAAGGTTCACACAAGGAACATTTCTACAAAATTATTTGAAAATCGGCCTGACACTTTTGGAGGAGAAGATTTTTTAAGTTTGCTCTTTAGCCATATAGGCAAAATAGCCCCGCCCTGTGACGGCCATGTTTTTTTACCAATCAACATGGCTTGAAGGAATCTGATAGAGGGTCACCCACGGAACATTTCTACGTAATTATTTGAAAATCTGCTGAACACTTTTTGAGAAGAAGATTATTTAAGTTTTCACTATAGCTATATAAGGCAAAAAAGCCCCGCCCCCTGGCGGCCATTTTTTTCGCCCAATCAAAATTTCTTGAAGGAATCTAATAAAGGGTCACCCAAGGAACATTTCTACAAAATTATTTGAAAATCGGCCTGACACTTTCGGAGAAGAAGATTTTTTAAGTTCTCACTATTTTTTTCTTTCGGTTGCCATGGAAACCAGAATTTTGAATGGATCAAAAAAATTTGAAGGAATTTAGTAGAGGACATTGAGAGTATGCTTCCCATGAAGTTTCAACCAAATTGGCCAAGTGGTTAGGGAGAAGAAGTCGTTTAAAGGAAAAAGTTAACGCACGCACGCACGACGGACAATTCGCCATGACATAAGCTCGACTGGCTTTCAGCCAGTGGAGCTAAAAATTAAGGAATTTAGTAGAGGACATTGAGAGGATGCTTCCCATGAAGTTTCAACCAAATTGGCCAAGTGGTTAGGGAGAAGAAGTTGTTTAAAGGAAAAAGTTTACGCACGCACACACGCACGCACGGACGCACAACGGACAATTCGCCATGACATAAGCTCGACTGGCTTTCAGCCAGTGGAGCTAAAAATGGTAATAATGGCTTTTCTCTTTGGTGTTTGGGTTGCATGATAGCATTACAACTGAGGCATTGGTGTCAGGATAAGCTTATAAGCCATACTGGTAATTTCCAAATATGATATATATGTCTCATATGTTTTCAAAGACATAAACATAAATGGTTACAATGGGAAAAGTTGCATAAAAACAGATCATACTTTGCAAGCAATCACCAAAATAAGAATGTAAATTCAATGGTTTCTGGGGATATTCACAGTTCACAGAATCACGTTCAAATTCTTACCATACTGTTAAAAGAAGATTTTAAAACTTATCTTAACATGCTTAACCCTTTTTTCCCCGCAGATATAATCTTTGAAAGACAACATCAAAAATCATCTTGGGGAAAATATTGGAGTAGAAATTATTGTTTTCAAAAATATGTCTGCAAGTGGAAAAGGTTTCAGGTTATTTACTTCTTATTTACAATTTTTCAGTCATTCCACAAATATACTTTATAGGAAAATTTGGAAAAAAAAAGGATGTCTACTTAGTACTTACCTCAATTTCTTTCTCCAAAACCATTTGTTCACGTCTCTGAGTAACAAACAGTTCTTCAAGCTGTGATCTCTGTTGCTCTATCAACTTCTTCTGCAGCCGTTCAAATTGATCAGCTTGAATACGAAACAAGTCCTCCTGCGAGAGATGATTCATGGATTGTAAAGTGGAGGTAAAGGACTGTATTAAAGATCCAATGTCTAAGTTACTATCGGCGTTATCCTCTTCAGCCTCAATATCATCCTGTTCTTCCTCATTCTGCATGGACTGTTCATGTACATGAATCAAATATTTCTCTATCTGTTCTGCTTTCCCTTCATCCTCGTCCTCTACTTCCTCTATATCTGGCTCAACTTCTTGAACCGTAACTTCAGTTGTATATTTGGATACCTCATTTGCATCACTTACATTATTGTCTTTTTCTGCTTCAATATCAGTGATATCGCCTCCTTTATCTTCAACAGTTTCTACCTGCATATACTGGTTTGATAAATGAAATAATTCAACATCTTTTGTTGTATCTAACTTTGTTAAATCTTCATGCAATTCATTTTCATCTTCATCTGATACAGCTTCTGCCTCAACCATTATGGCTTTATCAATTGTATCATTATCTACACTACTGTTATCCTCAGAGTCTTCAAATAGAACTCTTTGTAAATTACTGCGTATTTGCTCTTCATCTTCCAACATGGATCTGTTTATATTCAGAGGATTTTGAAAGTTATGAGGCAGTACTGGTTGCAACACAACTGAAACTCCTTCTGAACTACTAGAACTTATTTCTTGTTTTTTCTTGCTGGTTTTGCCATCAGAGAAATCTCTCTCTGATTTGTGTTGTTGTAGAGTATAGGATCTGGTTATATTATCTTGCATAGAACTAGTACTGCTATTTGTTACATGTGTATAAATGTCCAAATTCATGTTTCCAGTGTTATTGTTATAATTTGTTTCAAGTAACTTAGAGTATTTTGACAAATTTTCTTCGGTCAATAGTTTTTCCTGACTACCTTTTACATTGCTTGTTTCAGAATGATCAGATTTAACACTATTTTTTACAACAGCTGGATGATTTTCACCAATTGGTCCATCTGGTATATGTGCTGTATACACATTTAAAACATGTTGATTTCTTGAGGAAGATCTAGCATTCTGGTAACTCTCATTTGAGCTATTTTGGATGGATGGATTAAACTCATTTTCTTTATCAGATGTATTCAAATCCCCATCTTGGGATAGCCCACTTTGATTAAGGGATAAACCTTGATGTTCACCTGGGGATTCTGAAGATGAGGCTATGCTTGGACTAAGGGCAACTTTATTTAATAAAGATCCACTTTGATGAAAAGTTCCAGGTCCCAAGCCAGACCTGGAACTATTCTCGTTTTTTGACTCAGAACTTTCTGCTTCTTCAAAGTTTTCACTGTTTTTGGGAGTGATATCTAGTTTTCTTATCAAAATCTTATCTTCATATGACTGACTTGCACTTGTGCTTATTTCTGTAACAAATGAGGAAAAATGAACAGTATTTTTCAGAGACTTTGGACTCATTCTCGACCGACTTGCCCCTACAGAACTGGCAGAACTAAGTATAGAGGACCCTGTTGGACTCATTTGACCTCGACTACTCACTGATGTATTAACAGCAGACCCAGACGAGGGTCCTGTCAGAGAACTATCATTTGTAATGTTAATAGATCCATCATCAAAACAGTCTATAGGTTCATGGGATTCACCGGACCCATGTCCAACTTTACTAGCACCACTGTGTACACTCTTCTTATAAATACCACTAGCACCTTGCTCATATCTAAAATCTTTAGCTTGGTGAACATTACTTGCATTACTTCCAGTTGTAGAGGCCAATGTGTCCTCTATATTCAGTGCCTTTGAAAGCTTTGTTAACATATGTATAATTTGCTGTTCTTTCACAGAATTAAGAGGTATTCCATTGTAATCATTAGGTAACGAATCCATCTGTTCCAGTGACGCAAAGTCACCTTGCAAAGAGTCCAGTGTTGCCAATGCTTCTTCCTCTGATATGGGATAAGGGAATAGTGCTGCTGCAGCTGCCTGTATTGGATCTAGATCTTGTCTTACATCTGTTTTGGAATGTTTCCATGTTTTCTCTGCCACTTCTTGTCTCACCAACTCTTTCTCTAATGTTTCTAACGGATTATGTAAAGCCTGTGCTTTACTTTCTTTAATTGACTTTTTAACTTCAGAAACCTTTGTTTTATTCACTTCCTGTTTTGTTTTCGTTTCCACTTTAGTTGGAGTTAATTCCTTACTTTTCTTCCCTTGCTGTGATTTGTTTGATTTACTTTTTACCATGTTCAGGGGACTATCGTCTTTTTCAGGATTTTGTGATGTTGGTCTACCACCTTTGGGAGACAGACTTCTGGAGGATGGCAGGGGCTTTCTAAGATCCTCTGTTTTCACACCAACATCAATGTTTCTGAGGTCAGGAGTAGATGCTGACTGTCTCAAAGTACTTCCCCTAGAGGGTGGACGTCCAACAGGTGGATGGGGAAATAAACCTTTAGAACTTCGTGTTTTAGGAGGAGTACCTGTATCTGTTTCAGACTTTGATTGGTTAAATGATGTTGATGTCCTGTCTAATTGTTGGGAAGAAAAAGACTTTTGTTTATTTAATGCTCCCAACTTGCCTAGAGATTTGTAATTACTCAAGGATGATTTAGATTTAGATGACACTGGAGAAGAAGACATGGATGATTTAGCTGACCTTTGCTTATCACTTGGTTTGGAAACAGGTACATTTATCACAATTTCTGGAGAGATATTTTTTCCTGATTCACTAAATGATTTTGAACCACTTAATCTAGTCACTGTCTCTGATAACTCCTTGGTCCCTGACTTTCCCGAGGATCCAGATGGTGATGTTCTACGACTTGATTTGGCAGCTTGATTAGCAGCTCTTCTCTCCTGTAAAAAGAAAATACAAGTTGAAAGATATATAAACGTGTATAATGAAAACAAAATACTAAAACACATCCCACAAACTTTTGATAAAACATTGACAAAAAGGGAACAAGAGTACCGCAAACGGTACATAATACGTCCGTCAGGAACTTCTTTGTAAGTTTCCTCTTTGTTTTGATATATTGTTTGTTTGTAAAAAGTTAATAAAGTCGTTCAGGAATAAGTTGTTAAAGAATAATGGAAAACTATGAAAAATGCATAACTCATGCAGAAATTGACAAGAGTTGAAAGATATATAAACGTGTATAATGAAAACAAAATACTAAAACACATCCCACAAACTTTTGATAAAACATTGACAAAAAGGGAACAAGAGTACCGCAAACGGTACATAATACGTCCGTCAGGAACTTCTTTGTAAGTTTCCTCTTTGTTTTGATATATTGTTTGTTTGTAAAAAGTTAATAAAGTCGTTCAGGAATAAGTTGTTAAAGAATAATGGAAAACTATGAAAAATGCATAACTCATGCAGAAATTGACAAATATTCTAAGTCCAAAAAGGGGCATAACTCATTAAAAAATTAACGAAATCCCAGGAAATGTGAACTTGATCTGTGACACATGATTACAAAGCCATATACAAAATTTCAGGTCAATAGTTCTAAGTATGTAGGAAAAAAGTGCGGAAAACCAATATTCTAAGTCCAAAAAGGGGCATAACGCATTAAAAAATTGACGAAATTCGAGGAAATATGAACTTGATTTGTGACACTTGATTACAAAGCCATACACATAATTTCAGCTCAATACATAAAAGCATGTAGAAAAAAAGTGCGGAAAACAAATATTCTAAGTCCAAAAAGGGGCATAACTCATTCAAAAACTGACGAAATCCCAGGAAATGTAAACTTGATCTGTGACACATGATTACAAAGCCATATACAAAATTTCAGGTCAATAGCTCAAAGTATGTATGAAAAAAGTGCGGAAAACCCAATATTCTAAGTCCAAAAAGGGGCATAACTCATTAAAAAATTTACGAAATTCGAGGAAATGTGATCTTGATCTGTGACACTTGATTACAAAGCCATATACATAATTTCAGCTCAATACATCAAAGCATGTAGAAAAAAGTGCGGAAAACAAATATTCTAAGTCCAAAAAGGGGCATAACTCATTCAAAAACTGACGAAATCCCAGGAAATGTAAACTTGATCGGTGACACATGATTACAAAGCCATATACAAAATTTCAGGTCAATAGCTCAAAGTATGTATGAAAAAAGTGCGGAAAACCAATATTCTAAGTCCAAAAAGGGGCATAACTCATTCAAAAATTGACGAAATTCGAGGAAATGTGAACTTGATCTGTGACACTTGATTACAAAGCTATATACATAATTTCAGCTCAATACATTAAAGCATGTAGAAAAAAAGTGTGGAAAACAAATAGTCTAAGTCCAAAAAGGGGCATAACTCATTCAAAAATTGACGAAATCCCAGGAAATATGAACTTGATATGTGACACATCACTACAGAGCTTTATACAAAATTTCAGCTCAATAGCTCAAAGTATGTAAGAAAAAAGTGCGGAAAACTCGAACGGACGGATGGACGGACGGACGGACGGAGGGAGGGAGGGACATGACCATACCATAATACGTACAGTTTTTAAGAAACGGTCGTATAAAAACAACTCAAAACTATTAACAAATAATCTCTTTCCACAAGGTACTCAACTCGTTATAATAATAACATTTCAAATTAATATTACCTTTTTTTCAAAGCAGACAATAATAGTATTATCACGTTTTTGAAAAAATAGGAATTTAATTTTTTCTGTAAATACAAACAAATGATTAGTTTACAATTTTTCTTTAGCAAGTCAGAAACATAAACAGGGGTCAGTCCAAAATCTGTTCAACACCCTTTCCCACATACAAAAATCTTGCAGCAGACAACATTGTAAATAACTTTATAAATATATAGAAAATATCTGTAAATAAAAGTAAGATTTTTGAATAAAGTTGAAAACATTGTGACATTTTGAGCTATTTCCCCTTTTGTCACAATGTTTTCAAAAGTTGTCTGTTGCAGAGGCATCAGAAAGCGTTTATATGTGGGAAAGGGTTAAATTAACAGGCTTTTGGTGTCTTTTGTAACAAATTACTTTGTAAAACATTGTGGAAAAGAAGAAATTAACAAGACCACATATGATGTTATGGTTTACTGCCTCTCTCTGAAAAACATATTAAATGGCAGCAATTTGAAAACAAAACCCACCAAAGTTTTTTAAATATTAATTAAAAGTAAGTGAAGATCAATGCCATGAAGATTGGATAACAAATATGGCATCCAGAGTGTTTACCTCAGATGACAAAGTTTTTAACTTGACAGAGATTTGATGGAGACATATTATGTTCTGTTTAGTTTTCATAAAGATTAAAAAAAAAAGGTGAAATTTGACCTAGTACCCAAAAACTATGAGAAATGGTAAGTATTTCAAAATCAGACATCTATTTTATTAGGAGACAATTTTCTGAATTGTACACTCAGGGTGAAGAAGCATAGGCCCCTGGTGACCATTCCTTTGACAAAATCGGCCAGACACTTTTGGAGAAGAAAAGTTTTTAAGTTTTCTTAGATGATTTCTAAATCTTACACTCTAGGCCAGAAGGGAAAAAAAGCCCCACCCCTGGTTTCCATCATTTTTTCCCAATCAACATGGCTTGAAGGAATCTGATAGAGGGTCACCCAAATAACATTTCAACAATATTATTTGAAATCGGTCAGATACTTTCGAAGGAGACTTTTTAATGTTTCTTTACTATATCCATATAAGGAAAAAGAGCCCACCCCCTGATTTTTTTTTTTTTTTTGGATGCAATGGAAACCAGAATTCTGAATGGATACAAAATTTTTTGAGGAACTTTGGTGAGGACATTGAGAGAGTTCCTTTTATGAAGTTTCATCCCAAGAGAAGGTGTTGATGGATAGAAGAAGCGATCACAATAACTCGCTTTGAGCACTTCCTGCTCAGGTGAGCTAAAATGTGGGTTGTTGCTGTAGAACAAATAAGTAATCATTTAACTAGAGTTAAGTTTCACAAATAAAAAACGTGTAAACAATGTGAGAAAAGGAACAAGAGGCCCAAGAAGGCCAGTATCGCTCTACTGCCATTAGGCAAAAATTAAATCTCCTAACAGCCCGACCCCTGGTTGCCATGTTTTTTGAACAATCACAATGGCT
Organism: Serripes groenlandicus; assembly: GCA_031761405.1. NCBI lineage: Eukaryota > Metazoa > Mollusca > Bivalvia > Cardiida > Cardiidae > Serripes > Serripes groenlandicus. The sequence goes on from JASEVX010000004.1 coordinate 41,699,804, forward strand.
TGAAGGAATTTTGTAGAGTGTCACCCAAGGAACATTTCTGCAAAATGATTTGAAAATCAGCCAAATAGTTTGGGAGGAGAAGCTTTTTAAAGTTTTCACTAAAGTCAATATAAGGCAAAACAGTTCTGCCCCCTGGCTGCCAAGTGTTTCAATCAATCAACAAGGCTTGAAGGAATCTGATAGAGGGTCACCTAAGGAACATTTCTACAAAATTATTTGAAAAATTCTGATATGGCTAGTTATCGAACTTGCCCGAGATATTATGCAAATACACATTCTGACAAGATTTGGTGATGATTGGACAAAGGCTTCTTAAGTTATTGAGCTGACAAGACCAATTTTGGGTAATTCTATAATTAAAGGGCGATAACTCTTGATTGACTAAAGCGATATGGCTAGTTATCGAACTTGTCCGAGATATTATCCCAATACACTTTCTGACAAAATTTGTGATGATTGGACAAAAGCTTCTAAAGTTATTGAGCTGACAACATACTGGACGCCGCCCGCCCGCCCATACGCCGCAGGTTTAACTATAATACAATCTGGTTTTTTTTCAAAACGGGCGTATAAAAAGTTATCTGCTATAGAGACATTTAAAGTATCTTAGATTTATAACCCATTTGCTTGATACAGACGGCCTTTGAAAACATTCAGGAAAAACAATAAATTGGTCAAAACAAGCCCCCTGAATACCCTTCATATGTTGCTATTTGTCAGCTTCAGACTACATCTAGATGTACATCTAGAATAATAACACTTTTCCCACAAACACACTCTTTCTGATACCTCTGCAGCAGGCAATCTTTGAAAACATTGTGGTAAAATAAAAAATTGCTCATATAATCAAACTGAGCAATTTCGTCTATTGACACAATATTTTCATCTCTTTTTAATAATCATACTTTCATTTTCAAAGGTGTCTGCTGCAGAATGATGTCTTTGATGTTGGAAAGGGTTAAAATGATAATAAGACAATCACCATTGACATACACACAGAGAGTATCATTAGTTCAGTTTCACTTTCCTTATCCCACTTCCTAGTTAAAGAAAACTGTCATAACTTTGCAGCAGAATTATATTTGAAAACGGTGGATATGAAATAACTGTTCACTATTTCGATTTTTCCCATACTATTTTAATCTTGATATAAAAATCATGATGGTTTCAAAGAAGGCGGCTCATAATATGTCAACATCTGGTAAAATACCTCTTTCCAAGATGTACAAAATGTAATGCCTGTGCTAGAAGTAATTTGAAAAACATTGTGAGAAATGAAGAATCTGCTGGAAATAATTCCATTGTATTTAAGATAAATTATATTTCCAACTTCTGATAAAAGTTTGCATTATTTACTCTCCTGTTTTTTAACTTTTTCCCCCACATACAGACATTTCCTGATGATTCAGCAGCAGATGACTTTCAAACACATTGTGGCAAAAGCAGAAACTGATCATGAGAAATTTCTCTTTTTGGCAAAATGTTGTAAATAATTATGCTTTCTTTAACAGAGTTGTTTTTAATATTTTGGCCTAGATATTTTCAAAGTAGTCCGTTACAGATTTGTTGTATGTGGGAAAGGGTTAAAAGCAGACGACTATCAAATAACATAGTAGGTAAACAGTGCACCTGAAATGTTCTTGTTAGACAATTTAAAACAAGTTAATGTTGTATTGCAAAGACAGCACATTGTGTCTTTTGACCTCTAAGTGTGACCTTGACATTTGAGGTACAGGCCTGGGTCTTGTGCGCGACACGCCACCTTATGATGGTAAACATGTGTGCCTAGTAACTTTGGAATCCTTTGATGCATGGTTGAGATACGGGCTGGACAAGGTACAGTCTTATCAAACAGTACTCATTTTGACCTTTGACCTATAAGTGTGACCTTGACATTGAGGTACAGGCCTGGGTCTTGTGGGTGACACGCCGCCTCATCATGGTGAACGTTTGTGCCAAGTTTCTTTGAAATTCTATGATGCATGGTTAAGATGCAGGCTGGACAAGGTTAGGTGGGACTGACAGACAGACAGACGGAATCAACCAAACCTAGAGTCCCCAATAGGGGACTAATTATATCATCTGATTGGAAAATAAAGACAACAGGAAGAATAACCTAAAGACAGATTTAAAAACATTGCTGAAAAAAAGATAAAGCAAAAAGGAATCAACTTTGAATGATGATAATTAAACAAGAGGGCCAAGATGGCCCTAAATCGATCACCTAATTGATAGTAAATTAGTAGCAAATATTTAACTGCAAATATCTGGGAAAATTTTATCAGGGAGTGTAAATGAAACTGCAAAGGAGTGGACACTTCTCAAGAAACAGCTTATCAGTAAAGGCCATTTATATCTTGAAATCTAACAAGAACTTTAATAAGAATGGAATTATAAAGTTTTTGTCATTTTGCACCTTTCCTGATGCCGCCTTGCTGCCCTGTTTTTCAACGAAATCAATATGGCTTCAACAGTTTATTTAGAGGGTCACTTAAGGAACATTTCTACCAAATTATCTTGCAATCGCACAAGTAGATTATGGAGGAAAAGGATTTTAAAATTTGGGTATTTTTCTCACTTTCTGATGCCGCAGCAACCGAAGTTATCAATGGAATTTAAATCTTTGAACAATTTTGAAAGAGGACCACCAAAGGAACATTCTTGATTCGTATTATATTTTCTTAAAATCAGACAAACACTTTCATAAAAATGGAATTTTCAAATTTTGTCATTTTGCCCCTTTTTTGATGCCGCCTGACTGCCATGTTTTTCGCCCAATCAGTATGGCTTGAACAATTTTTATAGAGGGTCACCCAAGGAACATTTCTACCAAATTATATTTGAATCTGACGGGCAGATTCGGAGGAGAAGATTTTTAAAGTTTGGACATTTTGTCCCCTTTCTGATGCCGCAGCAACCAAAGTTCTCATTGGAATTATAATCTTTGAACAATTTTGAAAGAGGACCACCTAAGGAACATTCCTGTGATGTTTTGTGGAAATTGGTCTATTGGAATGGTAGGAGTTGGTTGTCATTTGTAGCTAAAAGTTCAATTTACCCCTTTTGAGATGACGCCTGGTTGCTATGATTGTGTAACCAATCAAAACGCCTTAATCAAATTAAATAGAGGATCATTACAGTAAGATTCATATTATATTTTCTTAAAATCAGACAAGCACTTTCATAAAAATGGAATTTTCAAATTCTGTCATTTTGCCCCTTTTTTGATGCCGCCTGACTGCCATGTTTTTCGCCCAATCAGTATGGCTTGAACAATTTTTATAGAGGGTCACCCAAGGAACATTTCTACCAAATTATATTTGAATCTGACAGGCAGATTCGGAGGAGAAGATTTTTAAAATTTGGACATTTTGTCCCCTTTTCTGATGCCGCAGCAACCAAAGTTCTCATTGGAATTTTAATCTTTGAACAATTTTGAAAGAGGACCACCAAAGGAACATTCCTGTGATGTTTTGTGGAAATTGTTCTATTGGAATGGTAGGAGTTGGTTGTCATTTGTAGCTAAAAGTTCAATTTACCCCTTTTGTGATGACGCCTGGTTGCTATGATTGTGTAACCAATCAAAACGGCTTAAACAAATTAAATAGAGGATCATTACAGTAAGATTCGTATTATATTTTCTTAAAATCAGACAAGCACTTTCATAAAAATGGAATTTTCAAATTTTGTCATTTTGCCCCTTTTTTGATGCCGCCTGACTGCCATGTTTTTCGCCCAATCAGTATGGCTTGAACAATTTTTATAGAGGGTCACCCAAGGAACATTTCTACCAAATTATATTTGAATCTGACGGGCAGATTCGGAGGAGAAGATTTTTAAAGTTTGGACATTTTGTCCCCTTTCTGATGCCGCAGCAACCAAAGTTCTCAATGGAATTTAAATCTTTGAACAACTTTGAAAGAGGCCAACCAGAGGAACAGTCCTGTGATGTTTCACGGAAATTGTCCTTGGAGTTTGGGAGGAGATGATGTTTAAAGCTAAAAGTTAACGCCGGACGGATGGACGACGGACAAAAAGTGATCAGAATAGCTTACCTTGAGCCTTCGGCTCAGGTGATCTAAAAAGTAATGAATTAAACCTTCCCCAAATACAACAAATTTGCAGCAAACAACTTTGAAAAGCTTGAGGCAAAAATATGGAAACTCTATCAATGAAAGTTCAATTATTGAATAGAGTTGAAAACATCGTGGCAAATTGCTCATTATTACAATTGTCTCAATTTGACAAGATGTTTTCAATAGTTGTCTTCTGTTGAAGCTTCAAAGTGTGTCTGCATGTATGAAAGTGTTAAAAATGTATTCCATTCTCCAGCTCCCACCAATTTTAGACACACAAAAACACCAATATTCACATACAAGAAGTCGGTATACTCCATTTGTCCTTGGAAGTTCGCTACGACTTTTAAGAGAATAAGTCTTCTGGAATATGATAATTAGATAATTCATTACTGGTAGAATATTGTGATGCTGTTGTTATAAATTTCTTTTGCAACTATGTGGTGATAACAAGAAGAAATTGTACATGGCAAGCAAATTCTTATTCTATTTTTCCTCCCAACAATGATTTGACACTATCAGAACTATATAATTATGTCATTTTTCTTCCAACAAAAATTAATATTGGTGGAAGAAGAATGTTGCTAGTCACAATGACTTTGTCAATAATCGGAAATAATCAATGGCCAAACTGATATTCAAACTCACAACCCCAACCAACAGAGCTATCATTGACTCAACTAAATTGTTGTAAAACTCTTATACTAATGAAAATCAAAAAGGGACTTTGGCACACTCTAATACTAATAACTATAAAAGATATAAAAAATAGACCTTGTCTCTAATACTAATGTCTATAACAATGGGCCTTGGCACACGAAAACAGACTTTCAGAGGTTTAGAACGTAATGGTAGTCATGATCACATTGTATAATGTATAGTCAATATGTTGTTCCCAATAGGCTTCTATGATGCTTGCAAGAGAGTGAAGATGTTGATCTGACTATTCATAGACTGATCTGGATCTTCACTTGTTGCTTAGTCCTGAAAGTTGGTTTTGGCATGGTGTGGCTCAAAACGTTTCAGACAAGAAAGAGGTGAAACCTTTACCTAATACCTTTGTGAAAGATGTTTTTTGAATTCTGTGTCAAAAACATTAGATTTTAAAGATGTAAAAAGTTATTCCATTCAAAGTGGAAAATTCATAAAATATCATAACAGCTTAACCCCTTACCACTAATATGATATTTGATGTCATCTGCTTTGCACACCTCTGAGAAAATTAGTTGTCTTCTGCAAAGGCATCAAAAGTTTTCTATATCAGGAAAGGGTTGAGTAGGACAAGTAAATAAAATGACCCCTATCTCGATGAATCTTTAATGGGGTCTGACAATCAGTTTGAAATCTACTTGCATCAAAGCAGCAGCTATGTAGATCAGGGGCAATAAAGGCTTTTGCCAAACAGTTTGTCTCATCTCTTACCCATTTTTCATTTACAGATGCATTTTGACCCCTCTTCAGTAAACAGCATTTGAAACGTAAGGTAAGGTAAGGTAATTGGCTCAAAATGAGCTTTTTCAACTTGTTTTTAAAACTACCGGTATTCATTTTTAAACTCTAATTGAAATAATTCCATATTTTTGCCTTGATGTTTTCTTAGCTGCTGTTATGTTTTAAATGAGAAAAGATGAATTAATCCTTCTGTTCAGGGTATTCAAAAGAAACGTGTAAGTGAGTACATTCTGGTAGTTATCACCCACAGACCTTGAAGGTAAAATAAGGAATACAAAAATATGAAATATGTCAATTATCCACAGCTGTGATGAAATCATTGAACCAATTAGACCATACCTCAACACCAGCTACAATAGACTGTACTTTGGAATGCATGTCCTCCCTCCTCTTGGCCCGGGTTTTGTTCTCGATCTTTACAGCAGCATGCTTGTAGGTCTGCATTTCCTGTCTTTTGCCCTCTGTCAGCTGAAAGTTCCATCAACCGATTGATCAATCATACATCTTCTTAATTAAACCATTAACTTAATTGATATTGACCTTTGACCCAGTGACTCTTAAACCAATAAGGGTCATCAAGGCAAAGCATCCTGTGAAGTTTGAAGACTCTGGGACAAAGAGTTCCTGAGGTATTGAGAGGAAATGGATTTAACCTTTATGACTCCTTTGACCCAGTGATCTGCAAGTAGGGAATGAGTCCAATCATCCTATGTTGTTTGAAGAATTTTGGACATACATTCTTTCGGTATTGAGCATAAACAGAATTTACCTTTAAGGTTCCTGTGACCATCTCAAGGGCTTGGCATGAAACGGTTGTAACTAAAATTGGTCTTTTTTTTACGAAGGTTAATCACCTCGCCATAAAGTCTTTATAAGCGTTAAATCATTTTTCTTGGTAAACTATGGAAATTTAGGGGGGTGGGGTTTTGGCGCATAAGAGACATGATTTTGTTATAAACTCTTTCCGTATTATTGCCTTTTATGCTTTCAAGGTTATCTGCAGCAGACTTGTTGTGGGAAAGGGTTAAAAGGGATAGACATACCTTCTGGTGAAAACTATAATTGTAGACCTATGGGGTTTATACTACAATAAACCTTAATGTTAATACGCAGGGAGGTGCCACAAGACAGAATTTTTTTAGATGTGACTTATATGTATGTAGATGGTCTAATTTAAAACATAATATTGAAAAAATTCAAAACACTAAGACTTAAACTGTTCAACCTTATATGCTATTCTCAGGATCATCTTTTTGACACATAAGCAGCAGACAACTTTTGAAAACATTGTAACAAAAAAAACAAGCAAATTCAGAGAATCATGGTCCCCCGCCAGGGTCAAGGTCACAAAAATTGGTATTGATGGAAAGGGGTTGTCACAAGGAATACACATGTGAAATATGAAAGCAGTACCTATTACGGTTCAGAAGTAAGGGCCATAACTCCGTGAAAAATCATCCAACCGGAACGCAAACACGATATGCGCATCTACACTTGGTGGTGATCCTTCCTATGAAGTTTCATAAAATTCCAAAAAGCGGTTGCAGAGAAATAGCCCGGAAATGAATTTAGTCATACATAGCCTGATGGTGGAGTAAAGGGCCATAACTCCGTGAAAAATAATCCAACCGGAACGCAAACACGATATGCGCATCTACACTTGGTGGTGATCCTTCCTATAAAGTTTCATCAAATTCCAAAAAGTGGTTGCAGAGAGATAGCCCGGAAATGAATTAAGTCATACATAGCCGGATGGTGGGGTAAAACTCCGTGAAAAATCATCCAACAGGAACGCAAACACGATATGCGCATCTACACTTGGTGGTGATCCTTCCTATAAAGTTTCATAAAATTCCAAAAAGCGGTTGCAGAGAAATAGCCCGGAAATGAATTTAGTCATACATAGCCTGATGGTGGAGTAAAGGGCCATAACTCCGTGAAAAATAATCCAACCGGAACGCAAACACGATATGCGCATCTACACTTGGTGGTGATCCTTCCTATGAAGTTTCATAAAATTCCAAAAAGTGGTTGCAGAGAGATAGCCCGGAAATGAATTTAGTCATACATAGCCTGATGGTGGGGTAAAGGGCCATAACTCCGTGCAAAATAATCCAACCGGAACGCAAACACGATATGCGCATCTACACTTGGTGGTGATCCTTCCTATGAAGTTTCATAAAATTCCAAAAAGCGGTTGCAGAGAAATAGCCCGGAAATGAATTTAGTCATACATAGCCTGATGGTGGAGTAAAGGGCCATAACTCCGTGAAAAATAATCCAACCGGAACGCAAACACGATATGCGCATCTACACTTGGTGGTGATCCTTCCTATGAAGTTTCATAAAATTCCAAAAAGCGGTTGCAGAGAAATAGCCCGGAAATGAATTTAGTCATACATAGCCTGATGGTGGGGTAAAGGGCCATAACTCCGTGCAAAATAATCCAACCGGAACGCAAACACGATATGCGCATCTACACTTGGTGGTGATCCTTCCTATGAAGTTTCATAAAATTCCAAAAAGCGGTTGCAGAGAAATAGCCCGGAAATGAATTTAGTCATACATAGGGGTAAAGGGCCATAACTCGTCAGGGTCAAGGTCACAAGGTCAAAAAAATTATTGATGGAAAGGGGTTGTCACAAGGAATACACATGTGAAATATGAAAGCAGTACCTATTACGGTTCAGAAGTTATGACCAAGGTTAAAGTTTTTGTGACAGCGTGACTGACGGACTGACGGACTGACGGACTGACTGACTGACGAATGAGAAATAATAGTCCCCAGCTTTCGCTAAAAGCGGGGGACAAAAATTGCTTATGATGAGCACTTTCTGCTTTTGCCACAATGTTTTCAACTCTATTCAATAAGTCTACTTAGAAAATTACCACATTAAAAGCTAAATGTATTCAAAGTTGTCTGCTACAGATTTGTTGTATGTGGGAAAGGGTTAATGATTAAAACTCTTACCACTGGAGGTAGGATTGGTATTCCATTAAATCTGATGAGAGAGATAAACTGTAGAGTGGAAGCATCTAGAAAAGGATGTCCTTCATCGTCCAGGCTACGACTTCTCGCTTCAAAATACTCCAACAGTTCCGCCATGTTGGGTGCCTGGAAGTTACAAAATTTAACAAATAACAGTAAAACTATGTCATTGAAGTATTTGGTATTGACACTTACAGAAATATGATGGACCGATTTATGTTTGATTGCTTGGAGCTGCAGCAGACTTACTCTGAAAACATTAGGGAACTGGAAAAATGCCTAGCCATGGACAAAGTATAAAAACCTTATTTGACACTTAAAGTTAAGCCCTATATTGTGGGTACTCAAAAGAAACATCTTGGTGAGACGAGTCTTTTGAGTACCCACAACATAGAGTTTAGTTGAGCATTAAGATAAATATTACAGGGGAAAGACCAGTTTACTCCCCTTATCTAGTCCTCTGACCTGGTATCCGTTTTCCCAAAAACATTCTACTTCGTGTCGCAATCCTGTCATATAAAGTCCATCATTTCTATAAATTCATCAAATATTGAATTTAAAAGATTCCAATTTTCGAAGATGAAAATATTAATGTAAAGATAATCATACAAAACAAAACTATGATTTACATTGAACATTATGACTCACATATATCTCACATTGATCTTAGTGTTTACAATTTCCTTAACACACAATAGGGGTATATGTCTATTTAAAGTAACATCAATACAATGATCCATACTGGCAGCGGTTATACATTAAAACAGAGACTGTCCAGCATAAAAACATGCGTTGTCAAATGTAGCGCTAATATAACCTCAACAGTCCATGCCTTTCCGAAAGTCTGAGGACGACTTTTAAAAAAAAATTGAACAAAGGAACTAGATATTTACATCTTTTTCCTCACAATGTTTTCAACTCCAAATGAAAAGAGAATTTTATTTTTAGTACGGCTTAATTGACAAGCAATTTAGCCGACTCTAGGGATGGTTCCTATTTGAAAAGATGTTGACCCTACAACCAACACACCACTGGCCATGATTTCTTTGACTTTTCAATAGATCTAATCTTTGGGTTTTCATGTGAGCCCAACTTTCAGTACTCTGAGTACTTTAATTATTTCAAGATGCAACTTACTTTTTCAACCTCCGATATTTTCAAAGCAGAAGGAATTTTACATGTAGTAAAAGATTACTTGTTTCTATGATACAGTCTTTTTTATAAAATTAAATTTTATCCTCAAATGTTTTCAAAGACTTTCTGTCTCAGTTACAGAACATGTATAGAACTGTAAGTAGTAGGGTAAAATCCAATAGCAGAATACAATCCAATCAAGCCTGGAGCATCCTAAAACATTTTATTGACCTAGCTAGTACAATATTGTTAACTCTTTACTACATGCAACAAGTCTGCAGCAGAGGACTTTGAAACTATTGAGGCAAGACAATGAAATATTCTTTATAAAATTATTATCATTTAATTAAGATGAAAACATTGTGGAAAATGGAGAAAATGCTCATTATGAGCAATTTCTAGTTTTGACACAATGTTCTGAAAAGTCTTTGTTAGCATATATGTCAAAATATGTCTGCATGAGGGAAGTATCTTAACCAGATTGTTTTATGTATTGGTCCTTTTACTGTCTAGTATTGATTGATTGATAGATGGGGGCCAAATGTTTTTTTGTTAACCCTTTCCCACCTACAGCAGCAGACAACTTTTAAAACTTATAAATAAAAGCGTGAAAAATCTCCATAAATGACACGATGTTTTCAAAAGTCGTCTGTTACAGATGCGTTAAAATATGTCTATAGGTGGGAAAGAGTTAAGATTTTCAGCACATAAAACTGAAATTTAATCTCCAATTGGCCATTAACTAAAATATATCTGAAAAATACTCATTCTTCTGTGAAATCATTGGAAAATCAATCACACTTTCTGATTGAAATATCTTTTTAAAAAGTTGTCTCTATAGACATAAGGGTTAAACAGTCCCACAACCTTAATGGCAATGCTTTTTGATGAGTCAACATGCCTAAGATGAAAAGATCATTTGACAATTGAATGTGCAAAGGGCTACACATTGGAAAGAGCAAGACTTGGTTCAAGTGTGTGTCAATAATTAATCAGCAAGTCGAATAAATTAGGAAATATAGATTGTATAGTCTATTTCTATATTCTGCACTAATACAGTGATGAATTCTTCAATTCTTTCCTTGAGAAGCCTCGGCACCAGACATGACCTTGAAAACAAAGAGAAATAGGAGACATTTTGAATTCTACAAAGTGATTAAGTACTGCTAACTTTCAGGAAATTAGATTTGTTCTCTCTAATGTTAACACATCTTTCTGTATTTAGTATCTCGAAACATATCAGTTAAATCAGGCTAGTGTCAGCATTAATAAACTCAGGCATTGTTAAACAACAACATATTTCATATTATTTTTCAAACTTGATTTTAACCATTTTTTGGTTTGCTCTTATCGATATCTGATATTCTATAATTATTTAGTCTCATCCACCAAAGGCTCATGCTCATTTCAAGCAATATCTCTTTTTCAAAAGACATCTGTTGCAAAGACATCAAATAGTATTTGCATAAGTGTAATGGTTAATCAAAAGTTTACAATCACTTGTCAGATCTATGTAAGTTTGAACTAGAATTATATCCAGAAGATGAATCCTTTTTGACAAGTGAATGTCCACTCAAGAGCTTTAACCCTTTCCCTCATAAAGACGCTTTCTGGCGACTCTGTAGCAAACGGCTTTTAGAAAACAAAGTGACAAAGAAGAAAGTGCTCAAAACAAGCAATTTCTCCTTTTGCCACAATGTTTTCCTCCTTTAGTCATAGGATGTCCATTCAATTATAGAGATTTTCCATTTTATGACAAAACCTGGCAAAAATATTGAAAACCAGTATAAATTAAAGAAGTATTACTAAATAGATATCAAAAGGTTACGAGATATGCATGTTGTACAATCTCAATGTCAAAGGCCATAACTCTGCCAGTGATGTTAATGTAAAAAAAAAAAAAAAAAAAAAACTAAAACTGCAGTGATGCCAAAACAACCAAATACACAACTACAACAAGGGCCATAAATCTGGCATTGTTGTTGATGCCAAAACAACCAAATACACAACTACAACTAGGGTTATTACTCTGGTTTTGCTGTGGATGCCAAAAAATGCAAATACACAACTACAACAAGGGCCATAAATCTGGTATTGCTGCAGTTGCCAAAACAACCAAATACACAACTACAACAAGGTAAATAACTCTGGTTTTGCTGTGGCTGCCAAAACAACCTAATACACAACTTCAACAAGGGCCATCAATCTGGTATTACTGTGGATGCCAAAAACAAGCAAGTACACAACTTCATCAAGGGCCAAAACACTGGTACTGCTGCGGATGCAAAACAACAATACTCACATCTACAACAAGGGCCATAAATCTTATATTGCTGTGGATGCCAAATCAACCAAGGACCATAACTCCGGTATTGTTGTTGATGCCAAAACAAACAAGTACACAACTCACATCAAGGGTCATAACTCTGGTACTGCTGTGGATGCAAAAACAAGCAAGTATACAGCTAGAGCAGGTGACAGATTTCTAGTTTTGCTGTAAACCAACATAACCAAAAACACAACTTCATCGAGGGCCATAACTCTTCTATTGCTGTGGATGCAATAACAACCAAGTACACACCTACATCAAGGGTTATACGTCTGGTATTGGTTTGGATGCCAAAACAACCAAATACACAGCTACATCAAGGGTCATAACTCTGGTATTCTTGTGAATACCAAAACAACCAAGTACAAAACTACATCGAGGACCATAACTCTTCTATTGCTGTGGATGCAATAACAACCAAGTACACAGCTACAACAAAGGTCATACGTCTGGTATTGGGGTTTGGATGCCAAAACAACCAAATACACAGCTACATTGAGGGTCATAACTCTGGTATTCCTGTTGATACCCAAACAACCGAGTACACAACTACATCAAGGGCTATAACTCTTCTATTGCTGTGGATACCAAAACAACGAAGCACAGAGCTAAATCAATGATCATAACACTAGTATTGCTGTGTGGATACCAAAACAACCAAGTACACAGCTACATCAAGGGTCATAACACTGGTATTGATTCGGATACCAAAACAACCAAGTACACAGCTACACCAAGGGTCATAACCCTGGTATTGCTGTGGATACCAAAACAACAATGTACACAGCTACATCAAGTGCTATAACTCTTCTATGTCTGGTTAATAAAACAACCAAGTACACACTTATATCAATAGTCATAACACTTGTATTGCTGTGGATACTAAAACAACCAAGTCCACAGCTACATCGAGGGTCATAACACTTGTATTGCTGTGGATACCAAAACAACCAAGTACACAGCTACATCAAGGGTCATAACACTGGTATTGCTGTGAATACCAAAACAACCAAATACACAGCTACATCAAGGGTCATAACACTGGTATTGCTGTGAATACCAAAACAACCAAGTACACAGCTACATCAAGGGTCATAACACTGGTATTGCTGTGAATACCAAAACAACCAAGTACACAGCTACATCAAGGGCCAATACACTGGTATTGCTGTGGATACCAAAACAACCAAGTACAAAGCTACATCAAGGGTCATAACTATAGTTTTGCTGTGGATTCCAAAACAATCAAGTACACAGCTACATCAAGGGTCATAGCTCTGGTATTGCTGTGGTTTCTCAAACAACCAAGTACACAGCTACATCAAGGGTCATAACTCTGGTATTGCTGTGGTTTCTAAAACAACCAAGTACATAGCTACATCAAGGGTCATAACTAGTTTTGCTGTGAATACCAAATCAACCAAGTCCACGGCTACATCAAGGGCCAACACTCTAATATTGCTAAGGATACCAAAACAACCAAGTACAAAGCTACATCAAGGGTCATAACTATAGTTTTGCTGTGGATTCCAAAACAATGAAGCACACAGCTACATCAAGGGTCATAACCCTGGCATTACTATGGATTCCAAAACAACCAAGTACACAGCTACATCAAGGGCTAAAAGTCTTCTATTTCTGTGGATGCCAAAACAACCAAGTAACTAACTCCATCAAGGGTCGTAACTCTGGTATTTATGAATGGACATCAAAACATTACCCTGACTTACAACTGTAACTTTAGTAGTACAAAGTGAATGGAGAAATCATACTCCACTTACCCATAAGCTCAGCTACACAATGAGATTAACCCTTTCCTACATACAATACAACACATTGGCAGATGATGACTTGAACACGCCCAGATTCCAAGCAAATTTATGGAAAATATCTAAATAATAACAGTATATTTATTTTGAATAGAGTTGAAAACAGTTTGGTAAAAGAGAAATTGCTCATAACTAGAACTATCACTGAAGATGATAAATACCCCCAAAACAGCACCTTGACTCAAAATATGGCTTCCGACCGACCAACAAAATACACCGCACTTCCTCTCAATGTGTTGTATCATCCTATGAAGTTTTATTAAATTCCAACAATTTGTTTTAAAGTTATGCTCTGGACAAGACTCTACGAATAAGAAAAAGTAACAAAGGGCAATAAGTCTGTAATTATGTAAATTAGAGTTATGGTTCTTATACACTGCACTTCCTCTCATTATGCTCTACCATTGTATGCAGTTTTATTAGATTCCATCTGATAGTTATTAAGTAATTCTCCGGACAAGAAAAAGTAACAAAGGGCAATAACTCTGTATTTATATAAAATAGAGTTATGGTTCCTGTACACCGCACTTCCTCTCAATGTGTTGTATCATCCTATGAAGTTTAAATAAATTACAAGAATTAGTTTTAAAGTTATGCTCCGGACAAGACTCTACGAACAAGAAAAAGTAACAAAGGGCAATAACTCTGTAAATATTTAAATTAGAGTTATGGTTCTTGTACACTGCACTTCCTCTGATTATGCTCTACCATTGTATGCAGTTTTATTAGATTCCATCTGTTAGTTATTAAGTAATTCTCCGGACAAGAAAAAGTAACAAAGGGCAATAACTCTTTATTTAGATAAAATAGAGTTATGGTTCCTGTACACCGCACTTCCTCTTAATGTGTTGTATCATCCTATGAAGTTTTATTAAATTCCAACAATTTGTTTTAAAGTTATGCTCTGGACAAGACTCTACGAATAAGAAAAAGTAACAAAGGGCAATAAGTCTGTAATTATGTAAATTAGAGTTATGGTTCTTATACACTGCACTTCCTCTCATTATGCTCTACCATTGTATGCAGTTTTATTAGATTCCATCTGATAGTTATTAAGTAATTCTCCGGACAAGAAAAAGTAACAAAGGGCAATAACTCTGTATTTATATAAAATAGAGTTATGGTTCCTGTACACCGCACTTCCTCTCAATGTGTTGTATCATCCTATGAAGTTTAAATAAATTACAAGAATTAGTTTTAAAGTTATGCTCCGGACAAGACTCTACGAACAAGAAAAAGTAACAAAGGGCAATAACTCTGTAAATATTTAAATTAGAGTTATGGTTCTTGTACACTGCACTTCCTCTGATTATGCTCTACCATTGTATGCAGTTTTATTAGATTCCATCTGTTAGTTATTAAGTAATTCTCCGGACAAGAAAAAGTAACAAAGGGCAATAACTCTTTATTTAGATAAAATAGAGTTATGGTTCCTGTACACCGCACTTCCTCTTAATGTGTTGTATCATCCTATGAAGTTTTATTAAATTCCAACAATTTGTTTTAAAGTTATGCTCTGGACAAGACTCTACGAATAAGAAAAAGTAACAAAGGGCAATAAGTCTGTAATTATGTAAATTAGAGTTATGGTTCTTATACACTGCACTTCCTCTCATTATGCTCTACCATTGTATGCAGTTTTATTAGATTCCATCTGATAGTTATTAAGTAATTCTCCGGACAAGAAAAAGTAACAAAGGGCAATAACTCTGTATTTATATAAAATAAGAGTTATGGTTCCTGTACACCGCACTTCCTCTCAATGTGTTGTATCATCCTATGAAGTTTAAATAAAATCCAAGAATTAGTTTTAAAGTTATGCTCCGGACAAGACTCTACGAACAAGAAAAAGTAACAAAGGGCAATAACTCTGTAAATATTTAAATTAGAGTTATGGTTCTTGTACACTGCACTTCCTCTGATTATGCTCTACCATTGTATGCAGTTTTATTAGATTCCATCTGTTAGTTATTAAGTAATTCTCCGGACAAGAAAAAGTAACAAAGGGCAATAACTCTTTATTTAGATAAAATAGAGTTATGGTTCCTGTACACCGCACTTCCCCTCAATGTGTTGTATCATCCTATGAAGTTTTATTAAATTCCAACAATTTGTTTTAAAGTTATGCTCTGGACAAGACTCTACGAATAAGAAAAAGTAACAAAGGGCAATAACTATGTAATTATGTAAATTAGAGTTATGGTTCTTGTACACTGCACTTTCTCTGAGTATGCTCTACCATTGTATGCAGTTTTATTAGATTCCATCTGTTAGTTATTAAGTAATTCTCCGGACAAGAAAAAGTAACAAAGGGCAATAACTCTGTATTTAGATAAAATAGAGTTATGGTTCCTGTACACCGCACTTCCTCTCAATGTGTTGTATCATCCTGTGAAGTTTTATTAAATTCCAACAATTTGTTTTAAAGTTATGCTCTGGACAAGACTCTACGAATAAGAAAAAGTAACAAAGGGCAATAACTATGTAATTATGTAAATTAGAGTTATGGTTCTTGTACACTGCACTTCCTCTCATTATGCTCTACCATTGTATGTAGTTTTATTAGATTCCATCTGTTAGTTATTAAGTAATTCTCCGGACAAGAAAAAGTAACAAAGGGCAATAACTCTGTATTTAGATAAAATAGAGTTATGGTTCCTGTACACCGCACTTCCTCTCAATGTGTTGTATCATCCTATGAAGTTTCGTTCAAATCCTATGTTGCATTGTTAAGATATAGTCCGGACAAGATATGGCTTCCGACCGACCGACCGACCGACCGACACAGTGACTCCTATATACCCCCCCAAAACTTTGTTTTTTGGGGGTATAATGAGTTATTTTTTCTTTAGTTACAATGTTTTAAACTTGCCTGTTTCAGATGCCTCAAATTATGTAAACATGACTGTGGGAAAATGTTAACATTCTGATGAAGTGTTATATGAGTGTGATTACCAATACCACAAGTACATAACCCCATAATGTGATAAACATTACCATGATGTTTCACAACTCCAAATCCAATATTCAGTGTAAATATCTTGACAAAGGTCAAATCTAAATATTTTGCCGTAAAAAGACATAATTTGCATTTGTATTATGGTTCCTTATAAATTAAAATAGGTTGATACAATGCCTCCCTCCCAGCACATCATCAGGGCATACACATGTTATTAATCAATAACTAGTCTTTTTTACTTACTTTAAGTCGCCTGTGGCGAAAAGTTCTAGGTCCTACAACACGGTTATTCCCCATCATAATCATAAATCTAGGTATCCTATCCAACAATGGAGAGATTAAATATCTCTATACATAAATACTGTTCATCAATATTGAGAACAATCAGTCTCCAGAAGGCTTATTTTGAACAAAACTAAAACCTTATAAATAAATTCCTATTTACATGTTTATGTCCTTTTAATTTATTACCATTCATATTATTATGACCAAAATGGTAACTTTCAAACATGTTTCAATCATATTCATGTGAACGTATGAATATTTGTTCTTCATAAGACTAGGACGGGGATTGACCTATAGATGGTGAAGTGGCATAGACTGAAATAAACTACCAACATCTCCCTTAGTCTCAGCACTGTCTCTTAGTATTGCTCTTGTTTTAAAAACAAATCCTAGGTTGTACTGTTTTCAATTAATTAAGAAGAGTTGTCTCGGAGTAACCAATCAAGAAATATAGCAGTAGTCATTGCAAAAACATAATCTGCAAATGTATTCAAACTAATACATATATATTCTTCACCATTTTTCAATCACTGTTTGTCAATGTATGTCCCTTTTCTGTAGTACTAGCTGACCTTAAAAACTGAATTGTTAAACAATGCATTATTTTTTGTTAAATCTAGAAACAAGCATGTTTTCTTTCCAAATTCTTAAATCCATGTGA
This sequence comes from Serripes groenlandicus, assembly GCA_031761405.1. Taxonomy (NCBI): domain Eukaryota; kingdom Metazoa; phylum Mollusca; class Bivalvia; order Cardiida; family Cardiidae; genus Serripes; species Serripes groenlandicus. The sequence continues at coordinate 41,717,518 of JASEVX010000004.1, forward strand.
TCACTGTTTTTAATGAGTTTTTATATATATAATAATCTCAAAGATTGAAGGTAAACAAATGAAACAACATCTTGTAACAATAACTAATTGTTACTGTTTTGCATTAGGTCTTCAATATCTCAATAGACCCTTTCACTTTTTGTTATAACAGAATTTGAAATTTTCATGAACTATATTGATAATTGAAGGTTTAGAGAGAATCATCATTCTTCGCTCATTTGGTAGATATTAATCCCATTATCAATTTGTGTTAAGAATTTCATAAACAATTCATAATTCAATCCAAGATTCATCAAAGGACAACAACATGCTTTAATATGAGTGTTTCGCTAATAGAGTAAAGTGTTTATTGCGTTTTTAAAAATCATTAGAATAGCTACACCCTTATTCTACATTGTTCTAAGGTCAAACAGCTGACAATTCTGAACTAATTGAACTGCACTACCTTTTCTTCCTTCTTGTCCTTGCTTTTGGTGGGACACTTTTAGACTTATATTCCAGACAAAACTGTCAGAATCACAGTCTCTTATATTTATCCACCCAAAAAACTTTCATTTCAAACTAAGATTCTTTGTTATTGATTATGTTAACCCTTTCCAACATATGACAAATCTGTATTAATTGTAATACTAGAAAAAACACTCTGGTGAACAGAGAAATTGCTCATTATATAAGCAATTTTCCCTTTTACCACAATGTTTTCAAATGTTGTCTGCTGCAGAGGCATCAAAAATCATCTGCAATTTGTAATGGGTTAATATTACTGAAGAATTGTTTTTACATGTTAACTTAATCAAATGACAAAAAAGTGATGAATTCTCAATCCATTAGAATTTAAAAGTTCTAATCACATTTTCTAAGAGGCGTGCAACACCATTTTCACATTTCTACAGGTTATATCACAATAGTAAAACAATTCTGTAGTATTGTTAAAATTAACTTTTACTAGATATAGACACACATTGACGCCTTTGCAGCAGAAGACTTTTAAAAACATTGTAACAAAAGGAGAAATTGCTCATAAAATGGTAGAATGATCGCAGTTCAAGTCCCATTTGGGTTTGATGATTTATTCAGATGGGTTTCATTGACACCCAAAGGGATGTGAGTGAGTATTAAATCATATGTTTGTGTTCTATAAGGAGACCCGGCCGGGTAGCTCAATTGGTAGCGTATCTGACTCGTGATCTGGAGGTCACGGGTTCGATACCCGGTTGCGGCGACATTCTTTCGGGCGATGTTTTCCATTGCCTCTCACCTCTGATCTATGTGAGAAAGTAGTCAGTGGCTTCGAAAGAATGTTGTGTAAGTACTGGTGTGGGAAAGCCAGGAAAACATGGGTAGGTGCACTGACTGCCGTGATATGACCAAAGCTGTTGAAAGCGGCGTTAAACTCCAAACAAACAAACAAACAAATCTATAAGGAGATACTATTACTGAGCTAGCATTTCAAGCAAAGTGGTAGAGAGTTTTCCTCCAGAATAAGTGGTCCCCAGTCCAAGCCCAAGTCAGGTACTATGCAGATGGGTTACAAAATTACCAACAGTGATTTTTATCTGAGATTTGCTAGACCAGCACTCCACATTTTATTCTCTTTACTTTCAAACCCCTTTCATTTTCAAGATTGTGAAGCAAAGTCTTATATAAACATGTTATGTTATTAATGTTATTCTTTCTTCGATCCTCAACCAAAATTTACAAAGAGGGTAGACCCTTGGCTCATGGATATACATGTAGTTTCAACACAACATCATGTTGAAATTAGTTATTGAAGATATTACTGGGCAAAGACCTGTTTACTGCTCCATGCATCTGTTGGGATGTCATCATACACCCTTTCCAACATGTTAATGGTTTTATATGTGACAGACAATTTGGAGTATACCTTCATGTATACAGATTTATTCATATTTTTGCAAAATGTTTCCAACTCTACTTTTTGATCAAACTTCCATTTAAAGAGAATTTCCAGAGTAGTCTGCTGCAGAGTTGTTTTATGTGGGAAATGATTAAAAACAAATTACGTCATAGAGTAGTAAAGAGCATAGTACTGATTTTTCGGTTTTTGAATAAGAACAATCCTGGCTGTCAGTTTGGAAATTGTGATCAAGATAGATTAACTATACAGTCACAAGTCAAATACTATTAGTTAATCCTTCCTAACCACAAGTTTTGTATTGTTTTGTTTATAATATACCATACTACAAGTCAGGCCACATGTAAACGGACCTTTAGAGAAAATCAATGGCAATAACAATCAACATGCATACAGTTACTTGAAAAAATTGTTTTTAGACCCAACTGTTTTAACCCTTTCTGACATTCAACAAATGTGCAGCAAAATATAGAAAATGTCAATAAATGAAAGTAGAACTAGAACTATCACTGAAGGTGATGAATACCCCCAGCTGGTGCCTGACAATATACATATGTATGAGAAATTCAAGGGGCCAAAACTCATTTAACAAGAGGGCCATGATGGCCCTGGATCGCTCACCTTAATTATACAATGTACTGTTATGCAAAACACATCAAGACAATTATTCTGAATGCAACCTCCAGTGTTAACAAGATTTTCCTTCATTTGGCCTAGTGATCTATAAATTATTTTTCCTGATATGACCCATATTCCAACATGGACTAGATATCATCAAAACAACATTCTGACAAATTTTCAACTTGCTCAAAGTAAAAATGCGGCCTCCGGAGTTTGAACAATATTTTCCTTTATTGACCTTGTTTCTGACCCCCATATGACCCATATTCGAACTTGAACTAGATATCATTTAGACAAACATTCTGACCAAATTTCAATATGCTGTAGCAAAACATGCGGCTTCTACAGAGTTAACAAGATTTTCCCTCGATTTGGCCTAGTGACCTAGTTTCTGACCCAATATGACCCATATTTAAACTTGACCTAAATATCACCAAGACAAACATTATGATAAAGTTTCAACATGCTCAAGTTAAAAATGTGGCCTCTAGAGTGTTAACAAGATTACCCTTCAATTTGGCCTGGTGACCTAGTTTTTGACAGGGCATGACCCGTATTCAAACTTGACCTAGATATCATTTAGCCCAACATTCTGACTAAATTTCAAGCTGCTGAAGCAAAAAAAATAGCTTCTACGGTGTAAACAAGATTTCCCTTCAATTTGGCCTAGTGACCTAGTTTTTGACCCGGCATGACCCGTATTCGAATTTGACCTAGATATCATTCAGCTCAACATTCTGACTAAATTTCAAGCTGCTGAAGCAAAAAATGCAGCTTCTACAGTGTTAACAAGATTTCCCTTCAATTTGGCCTAGTTACCTAGTTTTGGACCCGGCATGACCCATATTCGAACTTGACCTAGATATTTTAAACACAAACATTCTGACAAAATTTCAAACTGCTGAAGCAAAAATTGCGGCCTCTGGAGTGTTAACAAGATTTTCCTTCAATTTGACCTAGTGACCTACTTTTTGACCCGACATGACCCATGTTCGAACTTGACCTACATATCATCAAGACAAACATTCTGATAAAGTTTCAATATGCTCAAGTTGAAAATGTGGCCTCCAGAGTGTTAACAAGATTGCGCTTCAATTTGACCTATTGACCTCGTTTTTGACCTCATATGGCCCAGTTCCGAACTTGTCCAAGATTTTATGGAGATGAATGTTCTGATACACTTTCATGAAGATTGGATGCAAAATGTAACCTGTAGAGTGTTAACAAGCTGAAATGTTGACGACGCACGACGCACGGACGCCGGACAAAATGTGATCACAATAGCTCACCTTGCACTTCGTGCATAGGTGAGCTAAAAATCCAGTGCAACATGCCGACAATATGCACAACTAGGCTTGGTATCAATCATTCTTGTGAAGTTATATTAAATTCTGACCAAGAGTTGCTGAGACAATTAATAGTGTTCACAAGAAATGTCTACAGACCAACTGACCAACCGACAAGCGTGACTCCTATATAGCCGCCATATACTATGTATCTGGGGGTATAATTAATGAATCGAGTTGAAAACATTGTGGCAAAAGGAGATATTGCTCATTATGAGTAATTTCATCTTTAAACACAAATCCATCCAACAATGACTTAAGACATGGCTCAGGACGGACAGATGGGCAATGCAAAACCAATATCCAATCTGCCTTTAGCGTGGGATAATGAAGATGATTACCATCTGAAAAGAGGCAGGAAAGGTTAGTCTACGATTACATGAAATACCTAAAATCAATAATTAGGAAAGTTTAAAAGCTATTTGGAAGCAGTCCAAGACCAGGTGAATCATATAGAAATATGACACTTTTTTCTATAAATTTGGAGATATTTGTACCCTTTATGATATGTGCAAAGTCACAAGAAAATCGACCTTCAGAATCTTGGGACCAGATCAGACGTGCAGTCAGATCAGACTCTGCCCTGTTCACAATCTAGTCATGCAACCACCATGGAAGCCACTCAAGGTCATTTAAGACTAAAATCAGATTTAACCCTTTCCCATATTTAGACGCTTTCTGAACCCTCTGCAGCAGACGAGTTTTGAAAACAGCATGACAAAAGGAGAAATTGCTCTAATGGAGCAATTTCTCCTTTTGTCACGATGTTTTCAACCGTATTCTCAATAGTTTAATATTCATTTAACCCTTTCCCTCATATAGACGCTTTCTGACGCCTCTGCAGCAGACGGCTTTTTGAAAACATAGTGACAAAAGGAGAAATTGCACAAAACGTGCAATTTCTCCTTTTGCCACAATGTTTCCCACTTTTTGTCATAGGTTATCCATTTAATTATGGAGATTTTCTATGTTTTAACAAAATACGATCAAAGTCGTCTGCTGCAGAATTGTCGTATGAGGGAAAGGGTTAAAGAGATTTTCCATATTTTTGTTTAAATGTTTTCAAAGTCTCCTGCAGAATTGTTGTATGAGGGAGAGGGTTAACAAGTTATATGTACTTTTATCATAAATATTATTAATGTCAATACCTTCAGAAGGTTTGTCTTCGCACGTCATGGCTGGCATATCTTATTTCACATTTTTGTTGTAAACAAGGTTTACACTTTCCCACATATAGACACTTTCTGATGCCTCTGCATAATTCTGACTCAAACCCGGGACCTTTGGTACAAGATGCCGGTGCTCTACCTCTACACCCCTACCTTCCACATATTAGATAAAGAGCATAGGAGTGTTTTTTAGATAATGTTACTGCCTTGCAACCAATCAATATTGCTTTATATAATTTATTAAGGTGGTTGCCAAATGAACATTCCAGTCAAATGATATTGAAATTAGACAAAGAACAGAAGCTTTTTTAAGCTTTTTTTTATTTATGCAATTTTACTGTCTTGCAATACTTTTAACCAATCCTTATTGCTTGAGCACTCTTTTTTTTTTTAAAGATTAACCCTTTCTCACATACAAAGAATCTGCAACAGACAACTTTGAGAACATCTTCACAAAAGGTTGGAATATATCTCTATAATTGAAAGTATTATCACTTAAACAAGAGGACCATGATGGTCCTATATTGCTCACCTGATTTAATTAAATTAAATTAAGAAGTTTTTACAATGCACATAATTATAAGGAAAACAAGCCCCGCCCGCTAGAGGTCGTGTTTTTTATTGTATCCGAATAATTTGAACAATCTTGGAAGACGGTCCCTCAAGGAACATTTGTGCCATATTATTATTAATTCGGGCCAGTACTTTTGGGCAAGAAGATATTTTAAACTTTACAATGCACATATAAGGAAAACAAGCCCCACACCCACATAGAGGCTATGATTTTTAACGGATCCGAATAATTTGAACAATCTTGGTAGAGGGTGCACCCCTAAGGAACATTTGTGCCACATTATTTTTAAATCGGGCCAGTACTTTCGGACAAGAAGATTTTTAAAGTTTTTACAATGCACATGTAAGAAAAACAAGCCCCACCCCCTAGAGGACATGTTTTTTATTGGATCCGAATAATTTGAACAATCTTGGTAGAGGAACATTTGTGCCACATTATTTTTAAATCAAGCCAGTACTTTCGGGCAAGAAGATTTTTAAGGTTTTTACAATGCACAAATAAAGACAAGAGGGTTACCCAAGGAACATTTGCACCAAGTTATCTTTAAATCGGGCCAGTACTTTCGAACAAGAAGAATTTTAAAGTTATAACAATGCACAAGCTCCATGTTTTTCAACAGATCGGAAATATTTCAACAACTTGGTGCCCCATGGAACATTTGTGCAAAATAACTTTCAAATCGGGCCAATGCTTTTGGACAAGAAGATTTATACAAGCTTCGCCCCCTGGCAGCCATGTTTTTCAACGAATCGGACATATTTGAACAATCTTGGTAGATGGTGCCCCAAGGAACATTTGTGCAAAAAAAATTCAAATCAGGCCAGTACTTTTGAACAAGAAGATTTTTAAAGTTTTAACAATGCACAAATAAGGAAAACAAGCTCCGCCCCCTGGCGGCCATGTTTTTCAACGGATCGGAAATATTTGAACAATCTTGGTAAAGGGTGCTCCAAGGAACATTTGTGAAAAATAATTTTCAAAGCAGCCCATTACTTTTTGACAAGAAGATTTTTAAAGTTTTAACAATGCACATATAAGAAAAACAAGCTCCGCCCCCTGGCGGCCATGTTTTTCAACGGATCGGAAATATTTGAACAATCTTGGTAAAGGGCACCCCAAGAAACATTTGTGCAAAATGATTTTCAAATCAGGCCAGTTCTTTTGGACAAGAAGATTTAAGATTTGGAAATTTTCCCCTTTTCTGATACCGCAGTAACCAAAGTTCTACTTGGAATTAAATTCTTTGAACAACTTTGAAAGAGGACCACCTAAGGACCATTCCAGTGAAGTTATTTGGAAATCTGTCCATTGGTTTAGTAGGAGAAGTCATTTGAAGGAAATCAGTAACAGACGTACAGACGACAGACTGTGAGTGATCACAAAAGCTCACCTTGCACTTCGTGCTTGGGTGAGCTAAAAAGTTCAAGAAATTGCTCATTTTGAGCAATTTCTCCTTTTTTCACTATGTTTTCAGAAGTCGTCTGCTGCAGAGGTGTCAGAAATCGTCTTATGTTTAAAGGAATTGTTGACGACAAACAACGGACAGAGGTAGATAACAATAGGCTTATTTATGGACCTTTAACATTGAGAACTATTTGCTCAGGTCATTGCAATATAGATTTACCAATATTATGTACCCACTATCCACGATACATATTTAATAATCCAGCTCTGCAAGCTATTAAGTTTTATTTTAATTTATGAAAGAAGTTTTATGATATGCCTAGTGACCTTGACCTATTCATTCTGACATTGAAAATCAGTAGGATACAACTTCTTACAATGTGGTGTAAATATTTATTTTTTTGTCAGTAGTCGAGTTTTAAATTACATGCCTCGTTTGACAATGAAAGTATGTATATAGGACACATCTTTTGCCAAAAGGGAATAAGTAATCCTCATTTTATCTTGCCCACAAACAATCCTGATATATGCCACCAATGACACTGACCTTTGTCCTCAAATGCTGAAAATTAACAGGGCACATCTTCTCAAATTGGGGTTCAAGTATGCCAAGTTTGGTTATCCTTAGGGATTGATTGATTGCTTGGTGTTTTAGACCGCTTTCAACAATTTTTCACTTATATCACAGGGTTTCCTTGGTTAGTTACTACTTATCCATTTATCCCGACACCAGCCTGTCAGTCGTAATGCTAACCAACAATCTTGAATGCCAAGGAGCACAGCCATTACTAACATTTTTAAAGTCTTTGGTATGACCCGACCGGGGATCGAACCTGCAACCTCCTGCACCTGATGCAGACACTCTACCACTACACCTGACCCGTAATATCAATAGGGCACATCTTCTTGAACAAAAGTACAAGCTATGCCAAGTTTAATTATCCACAGTGGTAGTTTATTCTTTATCAGACTCACAAGAAGCATGGATAGATCTCTTCAGTGACCTTGATCTTGAAAACCAACAGGGTATATCTTCTCATAATATGGAAAAAGTATGCTAAGTTTTATTTTCCTCATCAGTGGTACATATTTCTCTTTATCCTGCCCATTAGAACTTTTGACAGATAAATCCATTGACTTTGAACTCTTGGGGCTTGATTATCCTCGGGTATTGTTTTCTCTTCCCTTTCCCACATACAGTCGCCATGCAAAAGATAATTTTTGAAAACATTGCTGCAAAAAGAGAAATTACTCATAATGAACAATTTATCCTTTTGTCACAATGTCTACAACTACAACTAGTACAACTATATGCAAGCAATATAAAGACCCTACCAGATGAAGACAGCAAATTGTGTATTGTATGTTCATTTTTTGACAAAAACAGCAATGCACTGCATACATTTTGGATACAGTCCTATCAAACAGTACTAATTTTGACCTTTGACCTCTAAATGTGACCTTGACCTTTAGGCCTGTGTCTTGTGTGCCACATGGCACCTCCTCATGGTGAATATGTGTGCCCAGTAACTTGGGAATTCTATGATGCATGGTTTCTCATTTCGTTCTTTGACCTCTAAGTGTGACCTTGACCTTTGAGGTACAGGCCTGTGTTTTGTGTGTCACATGTCACCTCATCATGGTTAACATGTGTGTCTAGTAACTTGGGAATCCTATGATGAATGGTTGAGATGTGGGCCTATGAAACAGTACTTATTTTGATCTTTGACCTCTTGTCTCTCCTTGACCTTTGAGATACAGGCCTGTGTCTTGTGTGCCACATGGCACCTCATCATGGTGAATATGTGTGCCCAGTAACTTGGGAATTCTATGATGCATGGTTTCTCATTTCCTTCTTTGACCTCTAAGTGTGACCTTGACCTTTGAGGTACAGGCCTGTGTTTTGTGTGCCACATGTCACCTCATCATGGTTAACATGTGTGTCTAGTAACTTGGGAATCCTATGATGAATGGTTGAGATGCGGGCCAGACAAGGTAGTCCTATCAAACAGTACTCAATTTGACCTTTGAGGAACAGGCCTGGGTCTTGAGCGCTACACGCCTCCTCATCATGGTGAACATTTGAGTCAAGTTTCTTGGAAATCCTATAATGGATGGTTAAGATGCGGGCCAGACAAGGTATCCTATTGAACAGTACTCGTTTTGACCTTTGACCTCTCAGTGTGACTTTTGACATTTGAGGGACCCGCCTGGGTCTTTTGTGTGACATGTCGCCTCATCATGTTGAACGTTTGTGCCAAGTTTCTTGGAAATCCTATAATGGATGGTTAAGATGCGGGCCGGACAAGGTTAGGTGGGACTGACAGACAGAATCAATCAAACTTATAGTCCCCAAACCGGTGTATACATAGTTTCCATATTTTTTACTAAATGTGTATAAAGTCGTCTGCTGCAGATGTATCGTATTTGGAAATTGTGCTCACAAGAACTTTTGACAGATGACACGGGTGACCTTGAAAATAAATAGGCCACATCTTCTCAGAATGTGGAAGTTCAAGTATGACAACATGTAATAGGACACACACAGCGAGGCACCGCAATCATTTATGACATCCTGTTCCTATAAGTCAGCCAGCTAGGTTATCTGATTTAGTAGTTCAAAATGATGCAAAGAGAACATGTTTTTACCAAACAGAGAAAAAAGTCAACTCTGGCAGCCATTCTGAAATAATTTGAATAAATATTTATATCAGGCTAGCAGGGCTTGCGCTGTCGTTCGCCACTTTCGCCAAATGCGAAGATTATTTTAAAGTGGCGAATGTAAGTGGCGAAAGGGTTTATCATCAACATTTACCTGTTTTGGGTATCAGTTTACGACATACAGTGACTGGTTCCGTTAATCTAAGATAATGCACTGCCATTTGATTCAATGTAGGGAACCAGTGACCACTTTACGACATCTTTACGACACCAGTTTTTATCATTTTGACAGCTTGTGTATTTCACACTTGTTTTATTGTTTTGAAGTGTTAATTCAGCCTTTTAATCCGACTGACCAACAACTCTGAGCGATATTGATACATTAAAGGCTGTACATATGATAATTGGCAATTATAGATGCATTAAATATATCGGCACGCTTTTTGAAGCAGGTTTAGACGATCGACGTATACCTTTCATGATTTTTAATGACAATGTAAGTTTGTCATTTTTGATTGGGAAAAATCTATTCAATTATGAACGAGTACGCACAATTAGTGGACCCATTAATGAGATTGCATATAAATATTTCTTCTCTTGAAATTAAAGAAAAGTAGCGAACAAATGGCTAAAATATTTGTCAAAAGTGGCGAAAATGAATGGCTCCTTAAAATTAAAAGTGGCGACCTTTATTTCAATGTGGCGAAAGTGATGGCGAAAGAAAAATTCAACCCAGAGCAGGCCCTGGGCTAGTACTTTTGGACAAGAAGATTTTTAAAGTTTTAGCATTTTTGTCTCTTTCTGATGCTGCAGCAACCAAAGTTCTACATGGAATCAAATTCTTTGAAGAAATTCGAAAAATGACCACCTGAAGAACAATCCTGTGATTTGTTTTGGAGGAGAACGCGTTTGTAGAAAATGAAAATGGACAGACAACCCTGCACCTCATGCCCATGTAAGATAACCCTTTCCCCATTGCAGACACATTTTGACGCATAGCAGCAGGTGACTTTTGAAAATATTTTGGACAAAGGTACATGGATGCTGCAAGCAAAAGGCTAACTGCAGACACGAACGTCCCTCCTGTAGATCATGGAGAATGATTTACCGACCACAAAGTTAATAAATGTTTACTTGAAATAGGAAGGCACCTATACTCATATTATAAACGTCCTAATATAACAACCGGAAAAAAAAATAAAAAAAATACTGACCTCACTTTGTGAATCACTGAACTCCGCCATATTGACGAGATCAGATAAACCGGCTCTAGTACGTCAACTTGGATGGATGTTTCTAGTCATCATTGAAATGTTTTTATCACAAACGTAATATCATCAAAGATGTTCGTCATCTGTAGCTATTCAGGTCGGACATGTTCGTGCAAGTCAAGATATTAAGATCGAAAAGTGACTATAGTTTTGTCTGTCATTCTTTAAACACTGTGACACTTTCAAACATATGTTGTAACGTAAGCGTGGAATTGTTTCACTTCGGTTTTCGAATTCAATTTGCAAGCAGCAGAAATAATCATTACTCACGGCTCAATTCTGAAACCAAGACCGCCATTTTACAACAACATGGTTAGAGCGTTTAAGAAAACCTAATTCTGATTGGACGAAATGATTGGCAATTTCGAAGCCAACCAATTAAAATTCGTGTTTTAAACACAGTTAGTTAGGAAGTCATTGTTGGTTCTCACACCGTGAAGGGAACCAAAAATAAAAATAAACAGTCACATGACATCAATATGACATTTGGTCATATTGATATTTTTTCAGAAATGAACCATTGGAAAGAAATTCACTGACAGCAGGTATTTTTGATAACTAATTCACTGAAAGAATAGACTCTGTTTTTATAATATTTTAGAAAGAGTTCAATCTGAATGGTTGGACGTTACATGAGATTATTGCAAAGTTGTTAAAACAATTGCCATTTCAGAGTGTATCTTTGACTGCCCAGTTTCAGTGACCTAGTACTTTTATCTATACATTGCAGATTAACTGTTTATGTTTAAAATTCACAAATTACAGCAAATTTCTGGCTTGACTTCAATCCACGTTATTTGTTTTATATGGTATCGTTGGGTTTGAAAGAAATAGAAGCCATAACTTTGACCAATGGTTTGTTAAAATATGAAAATATGACCAGAAAATGAATCTGTGCGGTCCTTATTTTTTAGGTATTCATAGTCAATGCACTAAGATTATGAGCATTTTTTAACATTGGATAAAACTAGAACGTAACAAAAACTCCAAACTGTTAAATATCAAACTTCCATTCAAAGGAAATATTCTGTCTTTTATAATCCATAACTCCCCTACCTGGCAGAGGGAAGGTGACTTATCAGAATATCAGATGATTAAATTGTCAAATTAAAAAATGGTGGAGAAATGAGGAGTCAATCAAAATGTAGAAAAACGAAAATTATGTTGTATTGTGTTGTCTCAATCATTTATATTGATAGTATTTGAAGTACATGTATAATGAAGTGTTTTTGGAATTCTGATATGAGGTATAAGCATTTACTTCCATCGAACATTGTTATATGGTTAAGATATCACATGGAGAACCAAGGGTATGTAAACGATGTGTAAATGATGAGATACCTAAATGTAGTGGTACGTATATAACGTCCCATAATTTACATTATACATAAGTTTAAAAGATTTAATAATCTTTTAAACATACTAATTAATAAACAAAAAACACTATATTTTAAAAATACTGTTAAAAAGTTATGCTTATAAGACTCAATGTATTATAAAAAACATCATTTACCTTTTCAACATTTTGACTCCTGATATGTTCTGTTTTATTAATTCGACATTTAACATTTTTACTGTAATTTGAAGAGGTTAACGTTAGCCCTTTCTTGCCTTTAGATGTGTCCATTGTTTGAAATTTTGTCAGAATTTGGCCCTGACAAATAAAATATGATGTTTTCTTTTAACAGGCTTATATTAAAGCTGATTCATCTTTTTTTTCAAATCAAAAAATTTGTTTTGTACACAATTTAAAGATAAGATGATTGTACACTTAACCCTTTCCCTCATATAGACGCTTTCTGACACCTCTGCAGCAGGCGGCTTTTAGAAAACATAGTTTCAAAACAAGCAATTTCTGCTTTTGCCACAATGTTTTCCACTTTTAGTCATAGGTTATCCATTCAATTATAGAGATTTTCCATTTTTTGCCAAAATATGTTCAAAGTCGTCTGCTGCAGAAATGTTGTATGAGGGAAAGGGTTAAGAGCACACCCTGTACATGAAAAAAGGGTTGTGACCATTCCAAATACATGTTTGGAATCATATACAGTTACATTGTAATACTAAACTAGCATCTATATAACATATGGTGGGTAGTGATGACTCTGATTAGACAATTTTAAGATGCAACAAGAGTGTCAAGACCCCAAATCCCCAGATGCAGCTCTTATGTAAATACAAAGGATGTTCTGTCTTTCAACCTTTACACAATCAGTTGGTTATACTGCAAAGATTTAATTAAATCCTTTCCCATATACAGATGCATTTGATTACAACAATTATATTAATTACTTAAGAAAAGCAGTTACTCCTTTTATGGACAATCTCATTTTTGTGTTTTACTCAGTGTCAATACAAAATTACTTCCAAAGTTCCACATATCGACACTAATATATACACTAGAAAGTTTCAAAGCAGAGCATAGTGTATAAGTCTGTTAAATTTGTAAGTTATTTCATTATTTGTCAGATTGACCTAGAATGGGACTTAATTGTGTCTTTGCCAATAGAAATATTTCATATTTTCAGGTTTACTATAAATCAAAATCAACGTAAATATAAAAAAAAGAGAAGAGACATGAATGCCATAGTAGCCCTCTGCCACTTTTGTGAACTTCATGGCCCAAAGGTGTTATTCTGTACTCAGCCCTTTCATTTTGAAGATCGGATTAACAATAAAGAACAGGACACTGATACTGCAGAAGGTACATTAAAGAAAGATCCCCAAACTCCTCAGACACCAACTGGTGCTTCGGGACATAGCTCCCTACCAAACTACAAAAATGACCTTTGTGAGGTAAGAATTCAGAGCTCTACATAATGTGTATGTCTCATAAAATCCTTATTTCCCCTCAATTTCTATATTGTGGGTACTTAAAAGCATCATCTTGGTGAGATAATTATGTTGAGTACCACAATATTGGAATTGGTGTGTATAGAAGAGAGATATAAATTACCAATTAATTGGGATTGAAGGTGTTGACGCCATGGGGTATTCTTGACCATGACCCTGATCCAGATGACATTTGACTCCTTTGCAGCAAATGTCTTTGAATTTTTTGTGTAAAAAGGAGGTGTTGTTTAGTATAACTTAACAATTTGTCCTTTTCCTACACAAGCTTATTCTGTATCAAAAACATACTTTGGGTTTTCCAGACAGTTTTATGTTTTCAAAGCAGATTTCAGTACAAATAACATACCAGTTTTTAGCTCCACTGGCTGAAAGCCAGTCGAGCTTATGTCATGGCGAATTGTCCGTTGTGCGTGCGTGCGTCTGTGTGTGTGTTAACTTTTTCATTTAAACAACTTCTTCTCCCTAACTACTTGGCCAATTTGGTTGAAACTTCATAGGAAGCATCCTCTCAATGTCCTCTCTTAAATTCCTTCAATTTTAGCTCGACTGGCTGAAAGCCAGTCGAGCTTATGTCATGGCGAATTGTCCGTTGTGCGTGCGTGCGTGCATGCGTAAACTTTTTCCTTTAAACGACTTCTTCTCACTAACCACTTGGCCAATTTGGTTGAAACTTCATAGGAAGCATCCTCTCAATGTCCTCTCTTAAATTCCTTCAAAGTTTTTTGATCCATCCATAATTCTGGTTTCCATGGCAACCAAAAGAAAAAAATAGTGAAAACTTAAAAAATCTTCTTCTCTGAAAGTGTCTGGCCGATTTTCAAATAATTTTGTAGAAATGTTCCTTGGGTGACCCTTTATTAGATTCCTTCAAGAAATGTTGATTGGTCGAAAAACATGGTCGCCAGAGGGCGGGGCTATTTTGCCTTATATGACCATAGTGAAAACTTAAAAAATCTTCTTCTCCGAAAGTGTTCAGCCGATTTTCAAATAATTTTGTAGAAATGTTCATTGGGTGACCCTCTATCAGATTCCTTCAAGCCATGTTGATTGGTCGAAAAATATGGCCGCCAGAGGGCGGGGCTACTTTGCTCTATATGACCATAGTGAAAATTTAAAAAATCTTCTTCTCCGAAAGTGTTGAGCAGATTTTCAAATAATTTTGTAGAAATGTTCTTTGGGTGACCCTCTATCAGATTCCTTCAAGCCATGTTGATTGGTTGAAAAATATGGCCGCCATGGGGTGGGGCTATTTTGCCTTATATGGCTATTGTGAAAACTTAAAAAATCTTCTCCTCCGAAAGTGTCAGGCCGATTTTCAAATAATTTTGCAGAAACATTCCTTGGGTGACACTCTACAAGATTCCTTTAAGCCATGGTGGTTGGTAAAAAATATGGCCACTAGGGGGCAGGGCTGTTTGGAGATTTGATTTTTGCCTTATGGCCGTGGAGCGATACTGGCCCTCTTGGGCCTCTTGTTTTTTTATCCATCCATAATTCTGGTTTCCATGGCAACCAAAAGAAAAAAATAGTGAAAACTTAAAAAATCTTCTTCTCCAAAAGTGTCAGGCCGATTTTCAAATAATTTTGCATAAATGTTCCTTGGATGACCCTTTCTTAGATTCCTTCAAGAAATGTTGATTGGGCAAAAAACATGGCCGCCAGGGGGCGAAACCATTTTGCCTTATATAGCTATAGTGAAAACTTCTTCTCCGAAAGTGTTCAGCCGATTTTCAATTAATTTTGTAGAAATGTTCATTGGGTGACCCACTATCAGATTCCTTCAAGCCATGTTGATTGGTAAAAAAAACATGGCCGCCAGAGGGCGGGGCTATTTTGCCTATATGGCTAAATAGAAAACTTAAAAAAAATTCTTCTCCGAATGTGTTCAGCAGATTTTCAAATAATTTTGCAGAAATGTTCATTGGGGTGGCCCTCTATCAAATTCCTTCAAGCCATGTTGATTGGTAAAAAAACATGGCCGCCAGAGGGCGGGGCTATTTTGCCTATATGGCTATAGTGAAAACTTAAAAAATCTTCTCCTCCGAAAGTATCCAGCCGATTTTCAAATAATTTTGTAGAAATGTTCCTTGGGTGACTCTTTATTAGATTCCTTCAAGAAATGTTGATTGGTTGAAAAACATGGCCGCTAGGTGGCGGGGCTATTTTGCCTTATAAAGCTATAGTGAAAACTTAAAAAAGCTTCTTCTCCGAAAGTATTCAGCCGATTTTCAAATACTTTTGTAGAGATGTTCCTTGGCTGACCCTCTATCAGATTCCTTCAAGCCATGTTGATTGGTAAAAAAAACATGGCCGCAAGAGGGCGGGGCTATTTTGCCTTATATGGTTAAAGAGAAAACTTAAAAAATCTTCTTCTCCGAAAGTGTCTGGCTGATATTCAAATGATTTTGTAGAAATGTTCCTAGGCTTGACCCTCTATCAAATTTCTTCAAGCCATGTTGATTGGTTGACAAATATGGCTACCAGTGGGTGGGGCTATTTTGCCTTATATGGCTTTAATGAAAACTTAAAATATCCTCTCCTCCGAAAGTGTCGGGCCAATTTTCAAATAATTTTGAAGAAACATTCCTTGGGTGACACTACACGATTCCTTTAAGCCATGGTGGTTGGTAAAAATAATGGCCACCAGGGGGCAGGGCTGTTTGGAGATTTGATTTTTGCCTTATGGCCGTGGAGCGATACTGGCCCTCTTGGGCCTCTTGTTTTAGATTGCCTGAGCAGAAGGCTTAAGATGATTTATCCTGATCATTCATTATCTGTCATCAGTCTTTAACTTTTAGTTTGTAAAATTCTTCTCCTCTTATTCCGCTTGTCTGATTCCAAGATAATTTGGTAGAAATGTTCCTTGGGTGACACTCTTCAAAAAATGTTCAAGCCATGTTCAGCTTCAAACAACATCTCCTCTGAAGGACCAATATCAACCAAACTTCACAGGAAAGTTCCTTTGGTGGTCCTCTTTCAAAATTGTTCAAAGGTTTAATGCTTTTGTACAAATGTCTATTGCTGTTAAGCTATTTATTTACAGTGTCCACTCCTTGCAGTTTAATCCCCACTGTTGTTGAAATTTCCCCCATACATTGGGTGTGTTTAATTTGAAACAAGCAATTTCTCCTTTTGCCACAATGTTTTCCACTTTTAGACATAGGTTATCCATTCAATTATAGAGATTTTCTATTTTTTGACAAAATATATTCAAAGTCGTCTGCTGCAGAATTGTCGTATGAAGTAATGGGTTAAAAGTAGTTAAATAATGTAGAAAAGGTTATAAAAGATTTCATCAGCGATTTGGTTATATCAATGTGTTTTCATTTTGTAAATTCACAAGTACAACCCATACCGCTATATTTACACACTTCAATTATTAGGCGCTGGAGAAGTTGCTTATTTTATGTTCTAAAATTGTTCTGTGACCTCCTTAAACTATGTTGTGGGTCTTCAAAAGTATTGTTGAGACATGTTCAATAATCAAAGAAGTTATTGATACACCCTCTGCAAATGAACTGTTGCAATTACTTGTTACATGAATAAGTCAATAACCTGGGAACAACCACTCATGCATACTTGTTGTTACATGATACGGCATTATCAAAGAAATGGATGAGACAAAGACAAAATAGCGGTAACTGTTGAAAAGTTTGAATAGTTGATGATGGCATTTATAAAAATATCTGGATATTGGAACGACACTGTCTTCTTTAGTTGTTTGCTACACAGGCTGCAAATAATCAGAGAACACATTTATGTTCAAATATAAAGTGGAGTAGAAAACATCTGTTGATATGGCAGAAAAAATGTGTATAAATGAGAATTCCTTACAATGAGCATGTTCTCCTTTTACCATATTCTTTTCTAGTCTATTCTGTATATATATATATATATATACAGTATATCAGTTAACTCTTCCAACTGGATACAGATGATGTTTTACAACCTGTTTTTAGCTCTACTGGCCAAAGGCCAGAAGAGCTTATGCCGTGGCGTTGTGTCCATCATGCATGCGTGCAATTGCTTGTGAACGCGGTACAGTCTTCAGTTTTGATTGTATCTCAATCAAACTTATACAGTAGTTAGATTCCTTACAATGAGCATGTTCTCCTTTTACCATATTCTTTTCTAGTCTATTCTGTATATATATATATATATATACAGTATATCAGTTAACTCTTCCAACTGGATACAGATGATGTTTTACAACCTGTTTTTAGCTCTACTGGCCAAAGGCCAGAAGAGCTTATGCCGTGGCGTTGTGTCCATCATGCATGCGTGCAATTGCTTGTGAACGCGGTACAGTCTTCAGTTTTGATTGTATCTCAATCAAACTTATACAGTAGTTAGATATCCGTTTCTTTCACAAACCAGCCAGATCCGCCCATGCAAGACTGGATTATGGCCCTTTGAAATTGTCAAAATTGCTATAATAGAGCTTGTGAACACAATAGAGGCTCCATTTACTATCTGATCTTTACCAAATTTAAATAGTAGTTTAATATTGATGAGAGCTCGGTTCCTTTCGAAAACCAGCCAGATGTGCCCTTGCATGACTGGATTATGGCCCTTGAAGTTGTCAAAATTAATATAATACAGCTTGTGAATGGGATAAAGTCTTCAGTTTGGATTATACCTCCATCAAACTTATACAGTAGTTAGATATCCATGAGAGCTCGGTTCCTTTCGTTAACAAGCCAGATCAGCGCATGCAAGGCTGGATTATGGCCCTTGAATTTGCCAAAATTGTTATAATAGAGCTTGTGAACATAATAGAGGATCCATTTACTATCTGATCTTCATTAAACTTAGGTAGTAGTTAAATATTGATGAGAGCTCGGTTCCTTTCGAAAACCAGCCAGATGTGCCCTTACATGACTGGATTATGGCCCTTGAAATTGTCAAAATTGCTATAATACAGCTTGTGAACACAATAGAGCCTCCATTTACTATCCGATCTTCACCATATATTCATACATGCTCCGGATTGAAAATGACCAAAGAACCATCCCAGTAGAGCATAGGCCCTCATGGGCCTCTTGTTTACTATTAATGTGAAATAATATTTCCAAATTTTAAAGAAGTTACAATATCTTAAGATGTTTTCAAAGCAGATGACGGTGAAATTGCATTGTCAATAGATTCCTATAGTCAAACATGTCTCAGGCAGCCACCATGAGGAAAGTCTGTGACTTCTAAACAGGTGACTGCTCAATACAACTCAAATACATCAGGCTTTTAAACAGAGGTGACCGCTAACACAAGTTTGACTATATTTTCAGGGATGTACATCAGTCCATCTTGGCTGTTTAACAGAGGTGACTGCTAACACAAGTTTGACTATATTTTCAGGGATGTACATCAGTCCATCTTGGCTGTTTAACAGAGGTGACCACAAACACAAGTTTGACTATATTTTCAGGGATGTACATCAGTCCATCTTGGCTGTTCAACAGAGGTGACCGCTAACACAAGTTTGACTATATTTTCAGGGATGTACATCAGTCCATCTTGGCTGTTTAACAGAGGTGACTGCTAACACAAGTTTGACTATATTTTCAGGGATGTACATCAGTCCATCTTGGCTGTTTAACAGAGGTGACCGCTAACACAAGTTTGACTATATTTTCAGGGATGTACATCAGTCCATCTTGGCTGTTTAACAGAGGTGACTGCTAACACAAGTTTGACTATATTTTCAGGGATGTACATCAGTCCATCTTGGCTGTTTAACAGAGGTGACTGCTAACACAAGTTTGACTATATTTTCAGGGATGTACATCAGTCCATCTTGGCTGTTTAACAGAGGTGACCGCTAACACAAGTTTGACTATATTTTCAGGGATGTACATCAGTCCATCGTGGATACTGTAGCCAGGATGAGGAAGCTAAAGTGAGTTACATCAGCTCCCAGAGACCCCATCATAGAGACGTTTTTGCCATGATAAGACAGGCTTGTATTCGCAGTTTGAGTTGTGAGGTATGATGAAGTTGTAATTGATGATATTTGACAATAACCAACACTTTTGGCTGATACAGACAACTTAAGATATTACTGCAGCATGTGACTGGCTTTTAGCAATTTATTTTCCAAAAGGATGTCTGGGAAGTCTGTCTAAATGAATGTACAAATTTAGAGTACAGTTGAATTTATTGTGGCAAAAGGGAATATTGCCTTGTAAACAATTTCTCCTTAGCCAACTATGTTTTCAAAAGTCGTCAACTTGAAATGAGTAAAAATGTGAGTATGTTTGGAAAAGGTTTAATCATCACACCAGAATATGCCTCTGCCATGTCATTATTGCCGGGATACATGACGTTACACATTTTGGTTCAGTATCAGATGCTGGTTTTTAATTCTTCGGATGTCTCTGTTACTGTTTGAGGTTTTGTATTGAAACTGGAAAGAAGTTTTGCACTTTTGAATCATTTCATGAACTCCCCAAGATCCATTACTCATACCTTTAATTTAGCAAGATTAGGTTCCTTTTTTAACCTTGAAAATTCTCGTTTCCTCAACATATTCCTTTAAATGCCTGGGTTTTGGATTGAAGATTCACAAATTCTTGGGATCGTGCATTACATGAACTCAATAACCCATTTTTAGCTCACTTGAACACTAAGTGCTACAGATGAGCTTTTGTGATCACCTTATGTCGGTCATCCATTGTTAACAATTGCCTTGTTAACTCTCTGCAAGCCACAATTTTGAGCATGTTGAAACTTAGTCAGTAAGTTTTTCTTGATGATATCTTGGCCAAATTTGAACTTTGGTCATGTAGGGTCAAAAACTAGGTCACAAGGCCAAATCGAAGCATAAATCTTGTAAACAATCTGGAAGCGGCATACATGTATTTGAGCATGTTGAAACTTTGTCATGATGATATCTAGGCTAAGTTCAAATTGCGGTCATATAGAGTCAAAAACCAGGCCACTAGGTCAAACTTAAAAAATATTGTGGAAACTCTAGTATTACTGTACCTAGTGGCAAAATGAGTAATTTAATCAGATTGCATAATTCAGGTGAGCGATCCAGGGCCATCATGGCCCTCTTGTCATAGCTTAAACCTTCAATAAAAGAAAATAATTTAATCAGTGTTTTGAAGCTTCATAAAATGATTGGCTATATAGTGATATACCTGGTAATAAATCATTTATATGTTGAAACTTTAATCCAATTTTCAACAATGAGCAGCAATTATTCAGACAATAATGACAAGGTCTATCAACCCAGGGGTCTTGTGTTCTAACCCCAGTTCCGCCATCAATGGGACATGCCCAAACTTTAACATTCTTCTCTTCTAAATCAACTTGTCTGATTCCAAGACAAACTGGTAGAAATGTTACTTTACTTGGGTGACCCTCTAAAAAAAGTGTTAAAGCCAGCCATATTGATTGGTTTAAAAACATGGCTGCCAGGTGGCATCAGAAAACGGAAAAAACTGCGCAATATCATTCTTATGAAAGTGCTTGTTTGGTTACAAGATAATTAATCAAAAATGATCATTCAGGGAGTCTCAACATAATTTATTCAAGCCATATTGATTAGTTAAAATACAAAGCCCCTAGACGGCATCAGAAAATGAGTTAAATGAGTTTTTAGCTTCTCCTAAACCACTGTATCAATATGAACCAAACTTACAAAGGAATTTTCCTTTGGTGATCCTACTTTTAAGATATAATGCTTTCCCACATACAGATGCTTTCTGATGCCTCTACAGCAGAGTACTTTTGAAAACCTTGTTGCAAATCTTTGATTAAATGTTTTTAAAGTCGTCTGCTGTTGATATATTGTATGTGGAAAAGGGTTATTTAACACTACTTAGATTGTTTCTTTTATTCCAATCCATTGATAAACATGGCCAGAAGGAGGCATTGCCTGTTTTCCTTATATGAATAGAATAAGAACATTGTTCTCTATGTAAGTTCTATTAAATCACATGAGCTATATATATAGGAACATCATGGTCCTCTTGTTTTGGGGAATACTCTCTGTCCGTCATTAAGTTTTAGTTTCTAAAGCCATCTCCCCCTAAACCTCTGAGATTTTGACCTATTTTGTAAATTATCTATGACAATTATTTCCCAGAATGATGAAAAGAACAAAGTTAAGAAACTCTAAAACTAAAATATTCTCTGTTTTCAGGTTTGTCCAGGCAGAGAGGGTCCTATATTTTTTGGAGATGAGCAACAAGGTCATACAATCAGTTACACATTTTATGTGAAGGATAATCAAGCGCGAGGTTTTCAACGTCTTTACAGTGTTTTAGTTGTCATGATGGACAAGATCTACCTCCTTAACTCATGGCCCTTCCTCGTCACTCAGATTGAAACTGTTGTCAAACATTTGAAAGGAAAAGCAGAAACAGTGTATGAAGATGAGAGTATAAAATTTCCACAAAAGCCAGTGCGACTGGCCGCCAGTGTTAATCCTAAAAACTTCATACAGCAAAGAGGTGGGGCTAATAAGCCAGCTAGATCTCTAATGGAACTCACTGACGATAAAAATGTGTTTAAAATCCTTCATATGTCATTTGTGTGGATTTTGAAAGCATGTGGAAGCAGACTATCAGAGACTTTATTAGAAGGTCCTCCCACGGAAGATTCAATCATTGACATGGAGAAACAGGAAGGTAGGTCATACCCTTTCCAGATTCAAACAGGATTTGATGCTTTCACAGTAGATGACATGGAAAACACGAAATTGATTAATATAAGCACAATTATTTCAGATATATGTATTATAATTCAAGACCTATTGTTTAAACAGTATTTCTAATGGTTCATCCATTGTCATTGCATTAAACATTTACCAGAACTTTTATAGTTCAGTTTTCTGCTATGTATTGTGATGACAAAAATCAGTGTTGGAAGTACAGCGAGATTATAACCATATAAACCAATCTATCGCTTTCCCACAATGTTTTCAAAGTTGTCTGCTGTAGATTAGTGTTATAGGATTGAGTTAAAGCAAGTTTCTGATTGGATTGAGAAACTCCACTCACAATTTAAAAAATAGGTTTCTCATCAGGCACCTTACCTTTCCCACATATAATGATTCTGCAGCAGACAAGTTTGAAAACATATTGGCAAAAATGTGAAATATCTCCATAAATGAAAGTTTTTAAATCATTAAATATAGCAATTTCTCCTTTTTCCACAAAGTTTTTAAAAGTCTTCTGCTGCAAGTGCGTCGGAATGCGTCTGCAAAATTAATTTGAATTTTCTCCAATTACCTCTAAGAGAGATAATCCATTTTGTCCATTTATGATAAGTTACAATTTAAGTCCCTTGTTAGAAAAGTTCAAACAATTAATTCATATTTTTAGAAACTGTTGATAACTAGATGAATTCTGAAAACACAGTGGGAGAAACTGCTATTTGTCCCTGCTGCTTTTTATGCTATCTCATTCAGAGGCAGAGTCCCATGTTCAGATCGACTCGACAGTCTAGAAATGTGATTGGAGCAGACAACTTCTGTAAACTTTTGGCATAAGGAGAACATTCTCATGTTTAACTCTGCTCATTAACTCTTTCTTACATACAGCAAATCTGCAGCAGACGACATTGAAAGCATCTTGGCAAAAATATGGAACATCTCTATAAATGAAAGTATAACTATTAAAGAGAGTTGAAAACATTGTGGCAAAAGAAGAATTTGCTCATTATGAGCAATTTCTTCTTTTGGCATGCCACAGTGTTTTCAAAAGTCGTCTGCTTAAGATGTGTCAGAATGCTTCTACAATTGGTGTGGGTTAATTATACCTTCATATATAACAAATTCTATAACTGTATAGATGGTTTCAAAGTCATCGCCTGCAGATTTGTTGTATGACAGAAAGGGTTAAAGCAGGAAACTTGAAATTTGTCCTTTACGGTTTACACATTAGAATGATATAGACTGTGTTTTCATTCAGAGACAGAAGAAGGTTTTGTGAATCTGTTCATTAAGGAGACAGGGGACAAAGTTGAAGAGGGTAGAGAAGCGATCTGTGATCTGACTAGTAATTTATCCATACAGAATACAGTTGAAGAAGATGGAACACCCGAATTTAGAAATATCAGGCACTTACTCAAAGTAAGTTACCATTGATTGATAGTTCAATCTTCAGAGGTCCAGATAAGGAGGGGTATTCAGGTCTTTTTACAACAATTTCTCTCTTATTATTGAAGCAAAGCCTATGTTGTTGCTACTCAAAAGAATTACCTCAGTGAGACGATTCTTTTGAGTACCCACAACATAGGGTTAGAGGGTCAAATAAGGATTTTACATCATACAAAACGACTCTTATCTAGAGCTCTGAATGTTTATAATAATATGATAATACTGGATGGTTTACCCAAGGTAGGTAACTACAGATTTAAACTTTCCCTTAAGTGATATTTTAAAAGATATTCTTCGGAAGCAATCGATGAATTGTTTCTGGAAAAACGAATATATTCCTTTGATACAGAGTCGAAAATATTATTAAACAGGAAAAGAATTGCTTAACTTGAGCAACTTAACCTGGTCCTACAGTGTTTTCAAAAGTCAACTACTGCAGAAGCTGTCAAAGTCGCCTTCTTTGGGGGAAAGGGTTTAATCTTTCCTTGGGACAAATGTCTTTTGATGCTGTTGCAGTACACAATATTGAGATCACATAATGGAGTCAGTGGACAAGAGATTGATTTATCGAGTTTAATGCCGTTTTAAACAATTGTTCAGTCATATCACAAAGGTCATTTCACCTACCCATCTGTCCTACCTATCTGTTTCCTGGCTTTCTCACACCTGTTCTGCACACAACAGTTTTTCAAGAGAAAAATTAAAAAAATAAGTCTGATTATCATGCTTATAAACTTTTATTTAAAAACATGTGTAAGAAATAACAAGAAATTGTTAATAAATATAATTGTTGAAAATAAGAATACATTCTGAAGTAAAAAGAAATTTGAACTTTTACATGATACAGAAAACAGTAAGCGCCTTTGTAGCAGATGACTTTGGAAAGCTTGGAAACCCTTTCTCTCATACAACAATTCTGCAGCAGACGACTTTGAAAATATTTTGTTAACAAATGAATTCTCTTTAATTGAATGGATAACCTATGACTAAAAGTGGATGACATTGTGGCAAAAGGAGAAATTGCTTGATTTGAGCAATTTCTACATTTGTCACTATGTTTTCAAAAAGCTGTCTGCTGCAGAAGCGTCAGAAAGCGTCTATATGTGGGAAAGGGTTAAAGTGATAATGCTCACATCAAGCAATTTCTCCTCTTCCCACTATCTTTTCAAAGTGTATGCTTGCTTTAGTTATAAAAGATTCCTGAAACAGTTTGGAAGCATACAGCTCTAGAAAAAAGTATTTAAAGTAGTTTACATTAGACATTTTCATTGATGGTGTAGGCTTTTCAGTAAAATAAGTAGTATGTTGTGATTCTTTTACACTTTCCCACATACAACAAATCTGCAGCAGATGACTTTGAAGACATCTAGGCAAAGATATTCTCTATAACTGAGTTATTGAGTTGAAATCATTGTGGTAAAAAGAATAATTGCTCATTTTCCCGCAATCTTTTGAAGGGAAAGGATTAAAACTAATATTGATGTTAAATTTCAGGAAAATAAACCCATAAACCATTCCCTGATATATATTTCTCACATTTTATGTTCAAAAGTCTTCTACTGCAGGTGATTTCAAAAGGACAACTCTAAAAATAACATATCAAACAATTGTGGTCTATTTCCATTTTGAATGGTCTCTGATTTTAGAGATAAACACATATATGACACTAACAAACCTACAGATAACCCGTTTCTAGCTAGTTCTTGATACCGACAACATTGAAAATCATCACAGCTCGCAACCTTTTTAAATATTGTTGAGAAATGAAAAATTGCTAAAAACAAATAATTTTCCCTTTTCCCACAAAGTTTTAGACTTTATATTGTTTAAACGTGTACTACAATGTTTGTCCTAGAATATGTTCATAGCAGACGACTCTAAAACATTTTATATTTGGTAAAAGGTTATAAATATTTATCCAACAATGGGTTGTGGTGTATATATCACATCAATAGGATCAGCCAGCTTTGTTTCTGGTATAACAGCCAAACAAGCTATAGGATGCGGAACATGATTGGGATCAACATAGAAAAACAGTTTACATTGCAAGTTAGGTTGTGTCTTGTCAATTCCAAAGCATGGTTTGTTTGTCAAACATACAGCTTTACCATTGTCCAACAACTTCCATGGGCAAACACTGGTAATCCTCATCATCCTACACTCTGGATAACTTGATAAATCAGGGCATAGACCCGTGGTCAGTTCTGGACATACCTGTCTGCCACTCCGCCTCTCTCTATTATTCCATGATGTTAAACGATTATATTTACTGCTTTGTTCTTGCATATTAGTATTTCTAGAGTTCTCTGTCAGAGCACTTATTGTTTGAGTAGAATTTTTCAACTCTGTGAAATTCTTTTCTGTTTGATTTGTTTTATTTGAAATTATGATGTTGTGAAGATTTTCGTGGAATAAGAAGCTAATGCTGTCCGGTTTTCTAAAGGAGTCCAAAGTTTCTGTCATCCCCAATAAACACACCAGAGATGTGATCTGTAACAAAAAAGGCACACTTTCATGAATTTTTTTTGTGTCGTCTGCTTTGGAAACACTTGAAGAAATTATTGTTTAATGTGGAACAATGAAAGAGTGAATTTTCATACAGAATTTAACGCATTGTAGAAAAATGATGCTCTTTTTTCCACAATGGTTCAAAATGTGTCTGCTGCAGAGAAATAAGGTTTTTCCTGTATTAGGGACGATTAATTAATTTCCAGATTTTGTCTTTTGTAGAACAATCTTCTTTGCATACAGCTAAGGAAAAAAGTGTACAATTATGTAAGAAAAACTAACATTTTGATCCAGAGTAAATATCCTTGGTAAATTAGGAATTAATGTCTGAATGTAATGTTTTATGACATTCATGTAGGACAAACAGTTTGTGTAGTTCTTCTTTTCCAAGATTGTTATCAAAAGAGGTCTGCTGCAGCCTTTCCCTCATAATGACGCAGATGACTCTAAAATTATTTCATGGTAAAGAAATAAAGATACTGATATATTTTAACCCTTTCCCTCATATAGACACTTTCTGACGCCTCTACAGCAGACGGCTTTTTAAAAACATAGTGAAAAAAGAAGAAATTGCTCAGAACAAGCAATTTCTCCTTTTGCCACAATGTTTTCCACTTTTAGTCATAGGTTATCCATTTAATTATAGAGGTTTTCTATTTTTTGACAAAATATGCTCAAAGTCGTCTGCTGCAGAATTGTTGTATGTGGGAAAGGGTTAAGCCTTTTAAACATACTAATCTGCAGCAGACCACTTAGAAAACCTGCAGAAAAATCCTCTAAAAAGTCAGTATAATTATTAACCCTTTCCCTCATACCACGAATCTGTAGCAGACGACATTGAAAACATACATGAAAACATTTAGTAACTCCCTTTAAATGAAAGTACAATAATTGAACAGAGTTGAAAACATGGTGACAAAAGGAGAAATTGCTCGTCATGTTTCAAAAAGTTGTCTGCTGCAGAGGTGTCAAAAAGTTCGATATGAGGAAATGGTTATATAGAGATGAAAACCAATGTGGTAAAAGTCATCAGCTGCAGATGTGAAAATATATATCTACATAATATCCCAAATAGTTAATTCCAAATAACAGCTTACCATTTTAAAAACCAAATTGTTACTAGTAGGTACAATCATACTGGTAAAAACTCTAAGTATATGCGATGCAGCTGTTATTTTTTCTTTCAGATTTGCCTGCTCCTTATTTTATTACTTGCAACTGCGTATATTATGTTTTTTTAATTGGATTTGCGTTGTTTTATATTTTGAAAAGATGGTTTTTACAAGCTGAAATCCAATTTGTGTTTCTCAGCTTCCTAGGTGAAAGTGAATGTTTTACAAATTGTAATCTAACTAACCTTTGCCCGCTGTGCAGACAATATTTGACACCTTTAACTTGACAAATTCTAGAAACATTATCGGGAATGGGGGAAAATGTTTGAAATTAACAAATTCTGCTTTTCTCACAATTTTTCAACTCTTCATTTAGATAATGATTTGAATATTTCCTATAATATAAATCCTTTCTTCCGATGTTTTAAAGACTCCATGATATTAGGTAAATGGTTAAGAAACACTTTTCCTGCTGAGAAATTTGAAGATTAGTCAATCACTGACCAATGGAGAATGCTTTATCTCAATAAACCAATCAAAATTCATTGGTGGTTCTCTATCTTGTTTTGATTATGTCCAACTGTGATCGATTAATCTTAGTGTTGATTAAATCAATAAGCTCAACCCTTTCCCACATGCAACAAGTCTGCAACATACGACTTTGAAAACATCAGGACAAAATATGGAAAATCTCTTTAAATGATGCTACTATAATTGAGTAGATCAATTATTGTATTAAGAACAATTTCTACTTTTTCCACAAAAGCTTCAAAGCCATCTGCTGTGGAAGTGTCAAAATGCATTTGTTTGTTGAAAAGTTAAGCTGTAATCTGATCTGTTATTTGGTACAGAGTTAAAAAGAGGTAAAATTGTTCTTCATGACAACTTTTCTCTTCCTAATGTTTTCAGAAATCCCCTGTGGTTTAATTCGAAACATTCATAATTGCCATTTCCCACATTAGCCTATAACCTGTCTTAAATTTAACTTTTATTGATCAGTATTATTAGGCACAATAGCCTATAACCTGTCTTAAATTTAACTTTTATTGATCAGTATTATTAGGATGTTCTCAATCCTAGGAAGAATATTAAACATTTCTCTCATGCAAACACATTTTGACAGCATATATCTGCAGCATATATGACTTTTGAAACATTGTGACAAAAGAGAAATTGCTCATCTTTTCAATATTTATACATGTAATTATGTCTCCCCCATTACATGGGGGTGACATATTGTTTTTGCCCGTTCCGTCCGTCCGTCCTTCCGTCTGTCACACTTGTTTCCGCTCAATAACTGAAGAACGCTTGGGCGTAGGAACTTCATACTTGGTATGCAGGTTGGTCATGACTAGTAGCTGACCCCTATTGATTTTGATAACAGAAGGTCAAAGGTCAAGGTCATGGTGACCTTGTGAGGTAACAAATGGTTTCCGCTCAATAACTGAAGAACGCTTTGGCTGAGGAACTCCATACTTGGTATGCAGGTTGGCCATGCCTAGTAGAAGACCCCTATTGATTTTGAGGTAAGTACGTCTAAGGTCAAGGTCACAGTGACCATGAGCTTGAAAGGTCACAGTGACAATGAGCTGATAAATAGTTTTTGCTTGGGCTCAGGAACTTCATACTTGATGTGCAGGTTGGTCACCACAAGCAAATGACCCCTATTAATTTTAAGGTCACTAGGTCAAAGGTCAAGGCCACAGTGGTCAAGGTCACATCCGTCACACTTGTTTCCGCTGAATAACTGAAGAACGCTTGGGCATAGGATCTTCATACTTGGTATGCAGGTTGGTCATGACCAGTAGATAACTCCTATTGATTTTGATGTCAGAAGGTCAAAGGTCAAGTTCATGGTGACCTTGTGAGGTAAAAAATGGTTTCCGCTCAATAACTGAAGAACGCTTGGGCCGAGGAACTCCATACTTGGTATGCAGGTTGGCCATGCCCAGTAGAAGACCCTATTAATTTTGAGGTCAAAGTCAAGGTCACAGTGACCTTGAGCTGAAAGGTCACAGTGACAATGAACTGAAACATTGTTTTTGCTTAATAACTGTAGAATGCTTTGGCCATGTAAGTTAATACTTGGTGTGCAGGTTGGTCACCACCAGTAGATGACCCCTATTGATTTTGAGGTCACTAGCTTGAAGGTCAAGGTCATGGTAACCTTCAGCTGAAAAATGGTTACCTCTCAATAACTAAAGAATGCTTATGTTGAGGAACTTCATACCTGGTGTGCAGGTTGGTCCTAACCAGTAAATGACCTTTATTGAATTTGTTTGATTTTGTGGTCACAAGGTCAAATGTCGAAGGTCACGGTAACCTTCAGCTGAAAAATGTGTTTTACTCAATAACTCAAGAACGCTTATACCCAGGAACTTCATACTTGGTGTGCAGCTTGGTCCTAACCTGTGGATGACCCCTATTGATTTTGATGTATGTAGGTCAAAGGTCAAGGTCGCGGTGACCTTTGGCTGAAAAATGGTTTCTGCTCAATAACTGAAGATTGCTTGGGCCCAGGAACTTCATACTTGGTGTGCAGGTTGGTCACCAGCAGCAAATGACCCCTATTGATTTTGAGGTCACTAGGTCAAATGTCATGGTAACCCTCAGCTGAAAAATGGTTTCCGCTCAATAACTGAGGATTGTCACTGTTGCTTCATCTCCAGTCCAAAACTAAAGAATTCATCTCCATCATTTCTTTTCCTCCCCTACGACCACACAAATGGGGAGACAAGCGCTTTTTCAAAAAAGCAATCTCTAGTTTTATATTTGAATTTGATATTTGTTTAAGTTGTCTGCGATAGATTTGTTGTATGCTGGAAATGATTCAGTGTTTGGAATGATCTCAATCTTGATGTGAACAAGTTTAATAATGTAGTCTTGTTGTACTACATTGCCTTGAAATCAACAAGAGCTGCAGTATGGAAGCATAATTCATGTTTACATAAAAGCATAGATTTCTGTTTCCAACATTGTATTTTGGGATGAACAGACTTATCAGATTCAGTAACAGTACCTATATTGGATCTATCTAGCATTATGAAGTTCACAAAATCGTCACTGAAAAGTTTGACATCGGTAACCTTGTTTAGGCCAAGGGTTGTAAATAAAAATACTGATGGTGCTGTTTAAACGAAATATGTGTAGACAGCTTTTTCTGTTTGATAGCATTGTATGACATACATGTGATTATTGGTATAACAATGGAAACGAACTGCTTTAACTGTTTCTGTAAACCCCCTACCTTGATACTGACCACATCCCACCCTTTATACAGCTTTTGAAAACATTTTGAGGTAAGGCGAAATTACTGGAACTAAGCAATTTCTCCCTTTCTATCAATATATTCAAAACTATTTGCAGATGTTTCAATTTTGTCATGAGAGGATTTCAAAGCGGGTAAACTTTATGCCTGAAATACTACAGCATTGACTTTGAAATTTCAATTATGAAATTATGAATACCCATTAAGGAGATTCGGAGAACCCTACCATTTTTTGACGATGGGATTATAAATACCCTGTTAAATCCATTGAGTGGATTATGAGCACTACAACCATAAGATATTCATAAGTGATAACGGTGTCTTGATTACAGTATTTGTCTTGTAAAGCTCACTTTCCCTCATATAGACGCGTTCTGACGCCTCTGCAGCAGACGGCTTTTTGAAAACATAGTGACAAAAGAAGAAATTGCTCAAGACGAGCAATTTCTCCTTTTACCACATATTTTCTACTTTTAGTCATAGGTTATCCATTCGATTAGAGAGATTTTCTATTTTTTGACAACATGTGTTCAAAGTCGTCTGCTGCAGAAATGTCGTATGAGGGAAAGGGGTAAAACAAATTTATGTAATAATGAATTGAAGGTTGCTTTCAAACATATGTTTTTAACATCATAGGAGTCAATTATAGAAGACCTTTAATTAACCCTTTCCCTCATACAGACACTTTCTGACACCTGCAGCAGACAACTTTGAAAACATTGTGACAAAAGGAGAAATTGCTCAATACCAGCAATTTCTCCTTTTACCACAATGTTTTTAACTCTTTTCAATAAAAAAGATTTGCATATTTTTGTCTACATGTTTTCAAAGTCATGTGCTGCAGGTTTGTTGTATGTGGGAAAGGGTTAAAAAGGGAAGTTTTAGTATTTCAAATATGATTTGCTCTCATAAACTGTAAAGTCAGTTTCAGATAGTACTGATAGAAAAAACACGTTATTGTTAAATGATTAAAAACTATTATTTTTAACAGGAAGGATTTTGACTGAAATGGGGAATAACTAACATATAATGATTTTAATTAAAGAGAGAAAAAAGTATTGTCGAAAAAGGAGCAGTGGTTTTGATTTTAGGAATTTCTCCTTTCTTTTCAATGATTTCAAAACCTATTATATCAGGGATAGAGATTACAGTTTACATGATAATGCTATTTTAAAATCATCTGCTTTGAAAACATCCAAAATTCAAAGTATTCTTTTAGGAAGGAGTTAAACATATTTGTTTTAACATTGCAATCATCAGCTTGTTTTGAGCAACTTCTCCTTTTGTCACCATGTTCTCAAAAGTCCTCTGCTGCAGAGGTGTCAGAAAGCGTCTATTTGTGGGAAAGGGATAAACAGATACAGGGAAAGAATCAACAATTTGTTTTTATTTATTTCAGGTAATTGGACAGAGAAAGTTCCGGCTGCTAGCACATCATACTCTGATTGGCAATCAAATCATTGTGAGGGGATCAGGTGGTTCATTGGTCAAGTCATTCATACAAACTCTCACAGTAAGATATAGTATCATATTTAACTTGTCCCTCATTACTTTTATTGCACTTTCTTTTAAGCTTTTAAAAACACCAGACAATTTCTGATGCCTCTGCAGCAGACAACTTTCAAAAACTCTTTGGAAAAAGAAAAAAGTGCACAAAATGATTTTACCTAAGATATTTTCATCTTGTAGCAATACAGTACATCGGGTTTTTGTCATACAATTTTAAACCCTAAAACACTTGCAATTTCATGAGGTTAATTGTTTGAAGTGGTCAGTATTATCTCTGTATCAAACAAAACAGTAAGATAATCTTTATTTCTGATAAAGTTAAATCTGTTCAGCATGATAAATTCCCACATTCAAAGGAAAATATAATGCATCAGCCAGTTATATTTTTATGTTTAAAATGTTCTGTTGTTTCATAATAGAAAATGGATTTTTTCTTGTTGATCCAAGTTTTATGACATTAATCAACAGAGGATAACTTTAGTAAGTTGATATTGGGATAAAAGATATTGTTAATAAATGCTGTATATTAGTTTGATTTAAAATACTTTTTCTCCTTTATAAAAGTAAAAACATTGTGGAAAAGGAGATATTGTTTAAAAATGGCAATTAAATTCAAAATCATAATTCAGGAAGTGACATTAAACCCTTTTCCTGCTGAATTTATCGTTCTCAGCAAGTCTTTGCATACATGTATCTACTAACTAGAATGGGCTAAGATTTGATAGATGAAGACAATAAATGAGACTGCATGAATGTGAAGGCTGGTCTACATTGTTTGAAAACGGTAGTAATGTAGAGTATGATCCGCAATTGTTGTTGAAAGTTGCATATAGCAGGGTAAGGGTTAAAATATCATACAAGGTAAACAGTTATTAACCCTTTCCCTCATACGACAATCCTGCAGCAGACGACTTTGAACATATTTTGTCAAAAAATAGAAAATCTCTATAATTAAATGGATAACCTATGACGAAAAGTGGAAAACATTGTGACAAAAGGAGAAATTGCACGTTTTGTGCAATTTCTTCTTTTGTCACTATTTTTCAAAAAGCCGTCTGCTGCCGAGGCGTCCGAAAGCGTTTATATGAGGGAAAGAGTTAAAGAGAAAGATTCATTCTCATAGGATGATAGCTATGCACTTGTGCTGTATGCTTCCTCTTCTATTAATGTTTTATTTGTAAAAAAAATATGTACAAAATGGCATACATGTCTTTACCATTTAACTGATATGATAGTTCTCGGGAAGTCTGTTTGAAAATATTGGTGATAAAAATACCTAGAAAATTTATTTATATATTCATGATTTAGAAATGAAAAGGCGGGAAACACCATCTGTATCAGGAAATCAGTTGACCCTTTCCCACCTGCATTTTAATGTGTTTGCTTCAGATATATTTTGGAAATATTGTGACATAAGAAGAAATTGATCACAATGAGCAATTTCTTCTTTTGCAACATTTTCCTCTAGTTTATTGAATAAAAAACTTATATTTTTAGAGAATTAGAGAATCTGCCAAAGTATTTCATAGTTGTCTGCTGCAAATTTGTTATTATGTGGAAAAGACTTAATATTGTTAATTTTATCTCTTTCAGTGCCTACTTCCAAAAGGTTGTTACACTGCCAAATTATACAGCAATGAATACAAAGAGTCCTATATTTGTAATTTTCTTGGACTTAATCCGAAAATCTCCATACCATCACATGTGGCAGACAATGAACATTTCCTCCTTATTGATGTGTTTGACTCTGAGGAAATCAAAATCAAAGGTGAAGGTCACCGTGAGTCGACTGTAGAACCATTTGTGGGATACTTATTCGACTTTAGTAGCTCCGTTACTTTAGATAAAGGTAGGCTGATGATTGTTTTGTTAACCATTTCCCACGTACAACAAATCTGCAGCAGACTTAAAAACTCTAGAAATGAGAGTATATTTATTGAAAAGATTTGAAATTATTGTGGCAAATAGAGAAATTGCTGATGGTGATCAGTTTCATTTTTTAGATCCACTGGCCAGTCGAGCTTATGTCATGGCGAAATTGTCCATCATGTGGGCGTCAACTTTTTGCTTCAAATGACTTCTCCTCCCTAACCACTTGGCCAATTGGTATGAAACTTTATGGATCCATGCAAAATTCCGGTTTCCATATCAACAGAAAGAAAACACTATAATTCTTCTCCTCTTAAACTGGTTGGCCGATTTTCGAATAATGTTGTAGACATGTAAATTGGTCAAAAAACATGGCGGCCAGGGGGCGGGAATATTTTGCCTTATATGGCTGTAGTGAAAACTTAAAAGATCTTCTCCTCCGTAAGTGTCAGGCCGATTTTCAAATAATTTTGTAGAAATGTTCCTTAAGTGACCCACTTTCAGATTCCTTTAAGCCATGTTGATTGGTCAAAAAACATGGCCACCAGTGGGCAGGGCTATTTTGCATTATATGGCTATAGTGAAAACTTAAAAAATCTTCTCCTCCAAAAGTGTCAGGCCGATTTTCAAATAATTTTGTAGACATGTTCCTAGGGTGACCCTCTATCAGATTCCTTCAAGCCAAGTTGATTGGTCGGAAACTATGGCCGCCAGGGGGCGGGGCTTATATAGCTAAAGTTAAAAAAAAAAAAAATCAGGTGAGCGATTCCAGGGCCATCATGGCCCTCTTGTTCCCTCTTTCTGATGCCACAACAACCAAATTTCTTCATAGAATTAAATTATTCGATCAATTTGGAAAGAGGACCACCAAAGGAACATTCCTGTGAAGATTCATGGAAATTGGCCGTATTTTTAGATGTTGTTTAAAACAAGAGGGCCATGATGGCCCTTGAATCGCTCACCTGATTTTTTTTTTTTTTTCACTTTAGCTATATAAGCCCCGCCCCCTGGCAGCCATAGTTTCCGACCAATCAACTTGGCTTGAAGGAATCTGATAGAGGGTCACCCTAGGAACATTTCTACAAAATTATTTAAAAATCGGCCAGATACTTTTGAAGGAGAAGATTTTTTAAGTTTTCACTATAGCCATATAATGCAAAATAGCCCTGCCCACTGGCGGCCATGTTTTTTGACCAATCAACATGGCTTGAAGGAATCTGAAAGTGGGTCATCCAAGGAACATTTCTACAAAATTATTTGAAAATCGGGCTGACACTTTTGGAGGAGAAGATTTTTTAAGTTTGCACTATAGCCATATAAGACAAAATAGCCCGCCCCCCTGGCGGCCGTGTTTTTCGACCAATCAACATGGCTTGAAGGAATGTGGTAGAGGGTCATCCAAGGAACATTTCTACAAAATTATTTGAAAATCTGCCAAGCAGTTTGGGAGATGAAGAATTTTGAAGTTTTTTCGTTTCGTTGCCATGGAAACCAGAATTCTGCATGGATCCCAAAAATTTGAAGGAATTCTGGTGAGGTCATTGAGAGGATGCTTTCTGTGAAGTTTCATCCAAATTGACCCACTAGTTACTGATGAGAAGAAGTTGACGCACGATGCACGACAGACGCCGGACAAAAGGCGATCACAATAACTCACCTTGAGCAAAGCTCAGGTGAGCTAAACAAGAGGGCCATGATGGCCCTAGAATTGCTCACCTGATTATTTTGTTTTCGCTTTAGCTATATAAGCCCCGCCCCCTGGCAGCCATAGTTTTTGACCAATCAACTTGGCTTGAAGGAATCTGATAGAGGGTCACCCTAGGAACATTTCTACAAAATTATTTGAAAATCGGCCTGACACTTTTGGAGGAGAAGATTTTTTAAGTTTTCACTATAGCCATATAATGCAAAATAGCCCTGCCCACTGGCGGCAATGTTTTTTGACCAATCAACATGGCTTTAAGGAATCTGAAAGTGGGTCATCCAAGGAATATTTCTACAAAATTATTTGAAAATCGGCCTGACTCTCTCGGAGAAGAAGTTTTTTTAAGTTTTCACTATAGCCATATAAGGCAAAATAGCCCCGCCTCCCCTGGCAGCCATGTTTTTTTCGACCAATCAACTTGGCTTGAAGGAATCTGATAGAGGGTCATCCAAGGAACATTTCTACAAAATTATTTGAAAATCGGCATGACACTTTCGGAGGAGAAGATTTTTTAAGTTTTCACTATAGCCATATAAGGCAAAATAGCCCCGCCCCCCTGGCGGCCATGTTTTTTGACCAATTAACATGGCTTGAAGGAATCTGAAAGTGGGTCATCCAAGGAACATTTCTACAAAATTATTTGAAAATCGGCCTGACTCTTTCGGCGAAGAAGATTTTTTAAGTTTTCACTATAGCCATATAAGGCAAAATAGCCCCGCCTCCCCTGGCGGCCATGTTTTTTCGACCAATCATTTTGGCTTGAAGGAATCTGATAGAGGGTCATCCAAGAAACATTTCTACAAAATTATTTGAAAATCGGCATGACACTTTCGGAGGAGAAGAGCCCGGCCGGGTAGCTCAATTGGTAGCGTATCTGACTCGTGATCTGTAGGTCACGGGTTCGATACCCGGTTGCGGCGACATTCTTTCGGGCGATGTTTTCCATTGCCTCTCACCTCTGATCTATGTGAGAAAGTAGTCAGTGGCTTCGAAAGAATGTTGTGTAAGTACTGGTGTGGGAAAGCCAGGAAAACATGGGTAGGTGCACTGGCCGCCGTGATATGACCAAAGCTGTTGAAAGCGGCGTTAAACTCCA
Source organism: Serripes groenlandicus (assembly GCA_031761405.1). Taxonomy (NCBI): domain Eukaryota; kingdom Metazoa; phylum Mollusca; class Bivalvia; order Cardiida; family Cardiidae; genus Serripes; species Serripes groenlandicus. Next base: position 41,754,468 of record JASEVX010000004.1, read on the forward strand.
AACAAACAAATCGGAGGAGAAGATTTTTTAAGTTTTCACTATAGCCATATAAGGCAAAATAGCCCCGCCCCCCCTGGCGGCCATGTTTTTTTACCAATCAACATGGCTTGAAGGAATCTAATAGAGGGTCATCCAAGAAGCATTTCTACAAAATTATTTGAAAATCTGCCAACCAGTTTGGGAGAAGAAGATATTTTAAGTTTTCACTTTAGCCATATAAGGCAAAATAGCCCTACCCACTGGCGGCCATGTTTTTCGACCAATCAACATGGCTTGAAGGAATCTGATTTTGGGTCACTTAAGGAACATTTCTACAAAATTATTTGAAAATCGGCCCTACACTTTCGGAGGAGAAGATTTTTTAAGTTTTCACTATAGCCATATAAGGCAAAATAGCCCCACGCGCCCTGGCGGCCATGTTTTTCGACCAATCAACATGGCTTGAAGGAATCTGATAGAGGGTCATCCAAGGAACAATTCTACAAAATTATTTAAAAATCTGCCAACCAGTTTGGGAGAAGAAGTATTTTGAAGTTTTTTTCATTTCGTTGCCATGGAAACCGAAATTCTGCATGGATCCCAAACGTTTGAAGGAAATCCTGTGTGGTCATTGAGAGGATGCTTTCTGTGAAGTTTCATCCTAATTGACCCACTGGTTACCGAGGAGAAGAAGTTGACGGACGATGCACGACGGACGCCGGACAAAAGGCGATCACAATAACTCACCTTGAGCAAAGCTCAGATGAGCTAATAAAAAGTGGTCAGACGAACAGTAATTTCACAGTGATGTAACCTCTTTCAAAATTGTTTAAATAATTAACTTCTATTTAGAACTTAGGATGTTGCCACAGAAAAAGGAAAAAATGCCCAAATTTTAAAAATCTTCTTGTCCAAAAGAAATGGTCCAATTTGAAAATAATGTGGCACACATTTCCCTTGGGTGACCCTCTAACAAGTTTTTCAAATTATTCTGATCAGTTGAAAACAAATAGTTCCACCAGGGGAAGGAGCTTGTTTTCCTAATATGTGTAAATCTTATTGTCCAAAAGAAATGGCACGATTTGAAATTAATTTGGCACAAATTTTCCTTTGGTAACCCTCTTCCAAGACTGTTCGAATTATTCGGATCCGTTCAAAAACATGTCAGTCAGGGGTCAGGGCTTGTTTTCCTCATATGATATTTCAAAAGTACAAGCCTGATTTGAAAAAAAAAAGGCGCAAATGTTCCTTGGTCGACCCTCTACCAAGAGTGTTCAAATTTTTCTGATTTGTTTAAAAACATTAACGTCAGTAGGCATTCAGGTTTTCCTTTATGTACACTTACAGAAATATTCTAGAGCAAAAGTACCAGCCTGATTTGAAATTAAGTTTCGGACAAATGGTCCTTGGGTGACCCTCTACCAAAGATTGTTAAAATTATTCTGATCTGTTGAAAACATGGCCACCAGGAGGGAGGACTCCATTAAAAACTATATTAGTTCTTTTAAATGGGATAAAAGATTTAGGATCATAATAGTCCTCTTGTCTTTTTAACAATGACTAACAACATAATTATTATATAGATGTTTAATTATAAACAGTTTCTAAAATTGTTTATCATAATGAATTTTCAATATATTTTTACCTGTATTACATGATCTCTATCTTGTACTCTTGCCCGGGAAGAATGTTGTGTGGAGTATAAATGATTAAACCAAGAAACACACATTAGATGAACTGTCCGTCATTTTAAAACTGAAATACAATTGAATGGTGTTAAACTTCAATCCTTCAATCTCAACTTTCATTCATCCAGGTTTCCTATCCTCTCCCTAAGCTGAAGCCTTAAAATGATATACCAGATCATTCAAGAACTAATTGCTTGTTTTCTTTTTACAACTTTGTAATAGGATATCATAAAGGGAGTATGGTAGGATAACCATTTTGTTACAATTCTAGATAGTTCATCCATATATACATCTCTGGCTCCTCTAATATTCAATGACTATAGGAATCTTCTATTTACATTTATACAAGACCACAAATTGTCTAATGCGGATCATTTCTTGTATATTTTAGCCCCTTCCATATTAAGTAAAGTAGAATATGCTGTTGGGAATGATAACCTGTGTTTGGAGGTTGTAGACCAGTGTCTAAACTGTGTCAAAGAGGAATGGATGAAGTAAGTTCTACCAGCTTTTCTTACATGATACAATAGTGTTAATAGTCATCTGCTTTGAAACGATCTTTTGATGAAGAAATATTCTCGTACACAGTAGTGCATGATTTGAAATGTTTTGATAATATCTTAACCCTTTTCCACATACAACAAATATGCAGCAGAAAACATATTAGCAAAATTATGGAAAATAGCAATTAATGAAACTGATGCTCATCATGACCAATTCCTCTTTTTACCACAATGATTTTAAAATGTGGCTACAGGTGGGAAAGGGTAAAAGATCTAGTGGGAATTTATGGGAAAACCGAAAAGGTTCAAGCAAGATGTAGTTAGAACCATTTAGCATGATGTGTATGATTGAAGTAAGGTTCTGATGTAGTGAAATATGAATATCCTGTCATAATTAACCCTTTCCCACATACAACAATTCTGCAGCAGACAAATATTAAAACATTGGCAAATATATATATGCAAAAATGTATGTCTTTAAATCAAACTATGATTATAAAATAGATTTAAAAACATTTTGACAAAAGTTCTCTGCCTCATATGTATTTGCATGTGGGAAAGAGTTAATGAGGTTTTAATACAGCATCTCAAGTAATAGCTTAGTTTTAACTTATTTATTTTACATCAATTGCGAAACAAGCTTTCAGCTTATATTAGTCATGCCTGATATCTGCTTCCTGGATTTTTAGCCGTGCTGTTTGTGTGGAAATTTTTCGATGTCAGAACCCGCTCATCACGGAACTCGAACCAGGGACCTTCGGTATGAGAGGCCTATGCCCTACCTCTGCCTTCTACAAGAGTTAACAGACTACCTTATTTCATACTTTTAGAGTTGTCTGCTTTGAAAATATCTGATAAACCAAAGGACCATACCACTTGTCTCATTTAACAGAACTAAAACAGAAACAACATCAATTTCATGTAAACATATTATAAAGTCTACTTTACGAAACAAGTCCTTTATAACTTATGAAGTCAATTTACGATGGTGTGACCCTGGGATTGATACTCATGACTAATAGTTATCTTCTAGAGAACTCCTGTTCCAGCAGCAAATTCTTCAAAGCAGATGATTTAAAATGTTTGCTTTAAAGACTTTTAAGGGAAAGTAGCCCACTGCCCTAATGTTTATGTTTAATGATCAATCACGGAGGCTTGTTCAATCTTTGTAGGTTACTCAAATAGTATTTTCCACACAACATTTTTTATCCTGGTAACTGGCTACTTTCCCACAAATACTATTTGTCAATCATCAGAAAGATTAAATGACCAAACAGGGTTCAAACTCACGACCCAAGGATTGATAGCCGTTGTTACCAACGCTTTTGTAGTGACTTGACACAATCTGAAATCAAACCAGTACTTGCAGAAAAGGAGAAATTGCTTGTCTAGATTTTTAACCCGTTGCCATAATATTTACAGAAGTCATCTGCTTCAGAGCGGATTTAATTTATCTGTTTCAGGGAAAGGTTTAACCCTTTCCCACATATAGACACCTCTGAAGCAGATGACTTTTGATGAGCAATTTCACCTTTTACCATAATGTTTTCAACTCTATTCACTATTTATAATAACATTTATAGAGATATTCCATATTTTGATATTTCTGTTTTCAAAGATTTGCTGTATGTTGAAATGGTTTATTAAATGAATATATGTATGTAATTATCTTTCAGTAAAGTTAAAGTGTTGTTTAAATTTACGAAGGCTGGAGGCGGTCGCAGTGAAGAGGACACACAGAACCTTCTGAAGATTGTCGGGGCCAGAGACGAGGATAAGCCTTTACTCAGTTATTGGATGAGGGGACTTAGTGATCAATATAAAAAACATATACTCTCATCTTCCATTGATAAGAAACATCCTACTTGAAGAAGGTGGAGAGTTAATAAAAATTAAATATTGGTTCTAAAACCAGTGAATGAAGCTCTGTATCAAGGGAAAGAAGGGTTTTTAGAGAATCTCCGTGTTCATAACCAAGAAAGATAAATTGGAAAGAAAATACCAAGGCTGCTCCTCTATTTCTTGGTCAGCAACTTATATCAAGGCTTTAGGATTTAGATTGATTGGGGTTTAACGCCATTTAAAAAAAAAAATCAAGTCATATCACGGCGGCCAGTTCACCTACTCATGTTTCCTGGTTTGCTCACACCAGTACTCCACACAACATTCTTTCCAAGCAACTGGCTGCTTTTCCACATAGACTGCAAGTCTATTGGTGAAAGACGAATGATGCTTGTCGCAGTGACTTTGGTCAAACAACAGAAATAATGTTGGCCGAGCTGGGGTTCGAACTCACAACCCCTGGATTGACAGCCCGCATCGCTACCAACTGAGCTACCAGGGCTCGGCCAAGGCTTTAGGAAGACAGTTCTCCAATTGCATCAAACTCTCCCTTTGAGAATATACTTGTACAATGTACTAGGTGCAGTATGTTAACCATTTACCTTTGATAGTGTTAAAGCTTCAACTCCTGATGATATAAGAGGCCATGTTGCATATCAAACTTAAGCCAATGTGATGTTGACCTTGTACCCACAATTTAAGAAAAAAACTAAAGTTTGAACTGTATTTCCCTCACATAACACCTAGAGATGCTAAGCATACATCTACAATGTAGCACTATTTAAGTGACATGTATCAGTATTAGGTCACCTTGATCACTGGAATAAAAACTTTGTTGAGGCTTGGATATACCAAATTTGGTATGCACATACATTTTAGGAAGAGGTTGTGTTTTGTACTTATACTCCTGTACTTCCTCCATGTTTTGTACTGACAAAATAGTGAAAGTGAGAATAAGATATTGCTTTGCTGGTGATGGCAATCATTTGCGATTAACTCGACAATAGTATTTGGACTCTTTACTTTTTCTGTACAAGTACTAGAGGCTTTCAAACTTGGAATATTGTTGCATGTAATACCCTTCTTCATAGTGTATGTTGTAGATGATGTGTGTTAATTATTTTCTGGGTGAAAACATATGGATTGTGTTCGGTTTTGAGAATAAGACATTTCTTTCCTGTTACATTTACCTCACATTTTGCTGTTGTATTTAAAAGTCAAAATCTGGGACAGCTAACAAAAGTATAAAGCAATACCTATTAAATTGATAATACTTGACTATTTTAACAATCCAAAGCCATTAATGCCTATATGATTCATTTTTGCCTAGCCAGAACATAGTAGTGAAAGTGAGACTAAGTTGTTGCTTTTTGGGCGATGTCATCAAACAATTGGGTTTAGCTCAACATTCATTTTTTTTTCATTTCCTCGCAAAGTACAAGTGCTAGGGCTTTTAAACTTTGATCATAGTTTCATCTTATACCTTTTTTTTCACATGATATGTTTTAGCTGATGTAGCCCATTTTCTGGGTTAAAACGCATGAATATTATTGGATTTTGATAATTTCTTTCCTGTTTGATTGTTAGTCAAAGCAGGGGACGGGACGCATGCCATATAATTACATGTAATTCTTGTTAAAAACTGTTTTCCTGAAATAATCAACTTTTGATACCTGTGCATTAAATGACTTTCAAAACAGTTTCAGAATTTGTATTCTCTTTTCCCACTATGTTTCTAAGATCTGCATCATAATTGTATGCACAATTTTCCACATGTTACATATTTTTTCCCCCACAAATGGACTGCATTGAAAAATGGAATGACCCAAGGTACAGTGCTTTATGCTTTGGTATATCATAGTGATTGGCGACGCATTTATATGCAAAGCCAAATAACTACTATTACAATTAATCTTTAAATTCTGTTTAATTTTCTTCTTCAAATACAATATCAACCAAATTTCATTTGAATCATAACAGACATTGTTTAAGTGATTCTTGTTCAGCTTCTAGTATATGACTCTCGCAGTTGGATAGAATCTGAAACAAAATAAACAAGCAACTTCATGAAATTTATATCCCCCGCTTGCAGGAAATATTGTAGGAATAAAGTCCGCCGAAAGTGACGATCGAACTTGGCCTAGCTGTTAAGGCATTTAACCTTGTTACCAAGTTTGAAAAAAACCGGTTCACATTTGTGGCAGTAATTGCATGGAAACAGCAACAAACGACATTTTTTGTTTAATCAAGGGGCCATAATTCCACCGAATAAAGTCCGCCGAAAGTGACGATCGAACTTGGCCTAGCCCTTAAGGCATTTTACGTTGTTATCAAGTTTGAAAAAAAAGGGTTCACATTTGTGGCAGTTATTGCCGTGAAACAGAAACAAACGACATTTTTTGTTAATTAAGGGCCCATAACTCCACCGAATAAAGTCCGCCGAAAGTGACGATCGAACTTGGCCTTGAAAAGTTCACATTTGTGGCAGTTATTGCATGGAAACGAAGTGTGACAGACGGGCAGACGGACAAACCGAAATTAATAACCCCCCTTTTTTTCTTCGAAAAAGCGGGGGATAATAAAGATGTATCTATACATATAGGATCTGACATAAGTTGTCATTTCATATAAAGTTTTATTAAACGAGTTCAAGAAATTTGTAAATGTTTGCTTAATTACAAATTTCTTGGATGAGTTTAATCAAACTTTTTATGAAATGACAACGAATGTCTTTTTATCACATGGTAAAGCACAAAGAAAAATCGGTTTTCCTAAGCTATTTTAATTTCGTCAGTTTATTAAAAGTAATAATAAATAGACACTCGATCATGAGATATTCTATTTATCGGATGAAGTGATTTATGAAGCATATTTCGATAAAATGTACTTAACGTTTACAATATTTCTAGATGAAATTACTGATTTAAAAATAAGCAGACATGTAAACAAAAAGTTTAATATACCAGTGTTATATATCCCAAATCTGCTCATTGCAAGATAAAAGCCTTTACTTACCTGTGAATGTAATCTTTTCTTATGTATAATGAAAACTTGGTGGTCCATATCCATATACATGTATAAGCCTTTACTTACCTGTGAAATTAATCTTTTCTTATATATAATTAAAACTTGGTGGTCCATATCCATATCGAGGGCTTGGCGTGAAATGGTTGTAACTAAAAACCTATTTTGAAAACCTTGGTTTAGGGGCAATTTTGACCCTTTTGTAAACAATGCAAATTTAGGGTGCACCTAAATTTCCATTGTTTACCAAGAAAAATGAGTTAACGCTTATAAAGACTTTACTTTACAACCGTTTCACGCCAAGCCCTCGATATACAAGACTTTACTTACCTGTGAAATTAATCTTTTCTTATGTTTTATGAAATCTTGGTCGATATCCTTATTTCCTCCTGTTGATAAAAGAACAAGTTTTCTAAAACTGCTTGGCACCAGGTTCAGCACATCAGAGGTACCTTTGTCTTTAGTGAACTGAAAAATAAAGGCCATTGTCTTGACTGATCTGATGAAAATACACTATAAAAATCAAATGTTTGATAGTCATATATATCTAAAGTGCAGAAATAGGCAGCACTACATACAAATGGATATTTGACAGTTGGCGGCATTCAAGTGTTGATCGTAACAGTTCTAACTGAAACCATAGAATGTTGAGACTTTCTGCAAAGACGGATGTTGAAAGTTCCATTTGCCTGCCTAGAATAAATACCACTATAAAAACCTTTCCGGAAGACAGGCTCCTACTGACAGCTTTATAAACATTGGGCAATCAAAGAAATTGAATAACATGAGTAATTTCTCGAACAATTCTTTTTAAACGCTGTTTACAAAATTATAGTAACAATTTTCTAAATGTTACATATCCTTTTCCTAAAATATTTTCCATTAGACCACTCTGTTCTATGCTATTTCAAACCATTTCTAGCACTAAGTGGCAACATAGAGGAGGAAAATACTAATACTCTCATCTGAATCTGCTTGTCTGATTGCAAGATCATTTGGTAGAGAACTAGAGTTCTTTGGGAGGGAAATGTCCAATCTTTAAACCTTTTTGGGTGACCCTCTACAAAAGCTGTTCAAGCCATATTGATTGATTGAAAATCTTGGCAGCCAGGCTGCATCAAGAATAGGTGTAAAATGACAAAAAGTTTAATTTTTACATGAAAGTGCTTGTTTGATTTAAAGATAATTACATAGAAATGTTCCTTCAGTGTTCCTTTATAAAAAACATTTCAAGCCATTTTGATCGATTGTAAGTAAGACAAATAAATCAGGTGGCACCAGAAAAGGGGTTAAATGAACTTTAAGCTTCATATGACATCTCCTAAACTACTGGACCATTTTCAACTATACTTCATAGGACTGTTCTTTTGGTCCTTCTTTAACCCTTTCCCTCATATAGACGCATTCTGACGCCTCTGCAGCAGACAGCTTTTTGAAAACATAGTGACAAAAGAAGAAATTGCTCAAAACAAGCAATTTCTCCTTTTGCCACAATGTTTTCCACCTTTAATCATAGGTTATCCCAGGGACACTGTAATATAGTGTCCCTGGTTATCCATTCAATAATAGAGATTTTCTATTTTTTGACAAAATATGTTCAAAGTCGTCTGCTGCAGAATTGTCATATGAGGGAAAGGGTTAAATTGTTGCAAATTATACCCGACATAAGAAGTTACGCATTTGCTACCATGCTACCAGCACTAGGTGATCGATTTAGGACCATCTTGAATAACTTGTTTAAGTTGTCTACTGCAGATTTGTTGTATTTAGAAATGTATTAAGACCCTTACAAAGCTATAAAGGGCTATATGATGATACTTGAGGCCTGTAGTTGTAGCAGTATCTAGTATCACCTCCAACATCACTTGGTTCCAAGGCTGATGTAAAAGCTCTGAATCTGTAAAAACAAACAGCCATTTTAACCATACAGTTAACCCTTTCCCTCATACAACAATTCTGCAGCAGACGACTTTGAACGTATTTTGTCAAAACATAGAAAATCTCTATAATTGAATGGATAACCTATGACAAAAAGTGGAAAACATTGTGGCAAAAGGAGAAATTGCACGTTTTGTGCAGTTTCTTCTTTTGTCACTTTGTTTTCAAAAAGCGGTCTGCTGCAGAGGCGTCAGAAGGCGTCTATATGAGGGAAAGGGTTAATGGGTACGTTTTAAATTCTTCCAAATTCAAACCATCTGGGTTTTTTTTCTTTTAAAAGACAACTGAAAGCTTAATTTTAGATAAAGTAGAAAACGAAACAACCTTTTTTGAAAACTTGATGGGAAAAGTAGAATAACTACAGGTGAATACAATTTTTTTCTTTTCCCCAACAATGTTTTCAACTCTGGATAAAATAGAATACATGCAGTACCAATTTTCACATCTGCAGAAGAAGACTGAAAACATCGAGGCAAAATTATGGAAGAAATATATTTATTGGACAGAGTTGAAAAAATTGTGCCAAAAGATAAGAAGATTTGAACAGATGAAAGATGGTGCGTGGTCACAAAAGCTGACGTGAGCACTTCATGCCCAGGTCACTTACTATCTAAACTAGATGCCCACAGGCCCCTCTCCAAAGGTTTTGTCACAGACATAGGGCTTTTCCATGCAATTGCAACACAGACTGACAAAGAGTTGACCTGATAGCAGTTAATTAAGGGCCTTCTGCGATACCAAAGTGGTTGTAAAGTGTCAAAAGTAAAATAAGTTGTCAATAACCCAACATTTATTCTGAAGTTTATCATACATCATTTTTAGTATGTTTTGTGTATGAAATGTTCAGGCATATTAATCATATAAATAATTTAACTCACCGACACATGTATTGAAAATGTTATTTCAGTCGCAAATAGAATTATTCAATTCCTTTCCTTCAATTTTATGAGTGTTGACAGATAAAACACCCAATTATTTGTATTTCTGTAAATTTTTCAAACACTTAGTTAAAACGAAAGTGACATATTTCATTGTTGTCTCGAAATCAAACAATCAATTGTCAAAATGATCATCTTTAAAAAAATTACTTTGACCTTCCATGTTCAGACCTGGGTCTTCATTTGACACGCTATCTGATCATGTTGTATATGTGTGCTCAGTTACTTGGGAATCCTATGATGCATGGTTGAGATGTTGGATGGAAAAGGTACAGTCCTATCAAACATTTCTCATTTCAACGTCTAAGTGTGACCTTGACCTTTGAGGTACAGACCTGGGTCTTGTGCCCCACATGAAACCCCATAATGGTTAACATGTGTGCCCAGTAACTTTGGATTTCTTTGATGCATGGTTTCTCATTTTGACCTTTGACCTCTAAGTGTGACATTGACCTTTGAGGTACAGGCCTTGGTCTTGTCCGCTACACTTCACCTCATCATGGTGAACATGTGTGCCCAGTTACTTGGGAATCCTATGATGCATGGGTGAAATGTGGGCCGGACAATGTAGTCCTATCATTTTGACCTTTGACCTCTAAGTGTGACCTTGACATTTGAGGTACAGGCCTGGGTCTTGTGCATGACACGCCACCTCATCATTGTGAACATGTGTGTCCAGTAACTTGGGAATCCTATGATGCAGGCCGGACAAGGTACCGTCCTATCAAATCATACTTATTTTGACCTTTGACCTCTATGTGTGACCTTGACATTTGAGGTACATGCCTATGTTTTGTGTGCAAGACGCCACCTCGTCATGGTAAATGTCTGTGTCAAGTTTCTTGGAAATCCTATAATGCATGGTTAAGATGTGGGCCGGACAATGTTCGGACAGACTCACGCACACAAATACAGTACATGCACCGAACCGCCATTGTTTGTCAAGCTTACCGCAAGCGGGCTCAACAAAAACAAAACAACCAGGATACTCATTTCAGTACACACCTCCTGAACTAGTGGAAGAAAAAAATGCCACAAAATAACAAGTTGCAGACATATATCAGGCACTACCCCTACATTGTCTTGACCTTGACCTTCAAGCAAACAAAATTTAATCTCCCAATAACTTTGCATGCACTATAAAAGGATAAAAAGGTTCAATTATTTCTTACCCCACTTTGTTTTAAAAACCATTGACTTTGCACTGAGGTTGATTTTAACCTTTCAAACAAATTCAACCCTTTCCCACATACAACAAAGCTGCATCAGAAGTCTTTGAAAAAATCTTGGCATTAATATGAACAAGATATGGATGCTCCCTGAAGTAAAGTGTTGACACAGGAATTGTGCTAGAATATACTATATGTAGCAAAACTATTTGGCCATAAGTAAGTAAATAGTGAGAAATGCTAGTACAAAATTGGAAATTCAACTGAGAATAACTATCTGTGAAAATTCATTCATTTCTTAAATGTTGATAATAAGCACATCTCTTCTTGTTAGTGAAGATTTCTGTTAAATATCATTGAATTCTGACTGGTGGTTGCTGAGAAATAGCCCAGACATGAATTCTCCTAAGTCATATATTACATAAAAGGGAAATAACTAAGAAAATCATCAAACCAGAACATGGTGATAATATGCACAGTTCTTCTTGTTAGTGAAGCTTTCTATAACATTTCATTGGATTCAAGCCAGTAACTGCTGAGAAATAGCCCGAACAAAAGCTGTACAGATAGAAATTAAAAATGCAACGACTGTGAAAAATCATCAAACTGGAAAGTGTTGATAACATGTACATCTCCTCTTGTTTGTGAAGTTTCCCATAAAGTTTTATAAAATTCAAATGGTTGCGGAAAAATAGCCTAGACAGAAAAGATGTGTGGACGGACATAGAAATTAAAAGGGCAATAACTCTGTGAAAAATCATTGAACCAGAATGTGTTGATCATATACACATCTCTTGTAAGTGAAGCTTCCCATAAAATGTCATTAAATTCAAAATAGTTGTTGCAGAGAAATAACAGGACGGACCAACAAGGTATGTCACCCATCACCAACAGTCTTCGGGGTCATTATTAGTGATTTTCTTTTAGTCACAAATCTTTTTAAAATGTGTCTGTGTGAGGTAGAGCGTTAAAATTACTATAAAGCAATAGCCACTCAATATTTTTTTATATTCACATACATGATACAGTACTTGCAGACACATACCTGATTGATTGATTATTCATACAGTAGCTTATGGAGAAGACTGAGATGAGCATGACTGCTTTCACAAATAAAATTATTCAGGTTCTAAAGAGTGTTGACCCTTTCCTACATACTGCAGCAGACAACTTTGAACACATCTAGGCAAAATTATGAAAAATCTCTATATATGACACTATGATTATTGAATAGGATTGAAAACATCTTGGCAAAAGGAGAAATTGCTCATGAGCATTATCTCCTTTTGCCACACTGTTTTCAAAGGTCATCTGCAGAATATGCGCCTATAGGTGAGAAAAGACTAACAATTATAGGCTCAATTATCCGATTTTATATAAATACTGTCATGAATATTTATACTTTACCAAATGGTGACAATTTTAAATATCAATAAGGAATAAATATGATAGATAAAATAGTTGGAATACCTACACATATTTTCCCTAACAATTGAAATATATGATAGCATTGCTAACATACAATCAACAGCTTTTGCACTGACATCTTGAAATTCCTGCAGAGAAATAAAAAGTACATATGAGTTTCGTACTAGTCAATCCAACCTTATAATACAGTCTTGGAGGTAAATGATTTTTGAAAGGCCTTCTTTCTTTGTTACTGCCAATAAAATACTTCAGGTATGCAGCAAACTACATTTCCAAGATCTTTTTAAATATAACGTATACATGTTTTAAGTGACTTATTAAAAACTTTGTTTTCCATTCACTCATCTTAGAATATTTCAAATCAGACCAGTGTTTTCCCTTAAATTTTGATATTTGTTCAAATGACAATAAAATTATTTTTTATTTTGTATTGTGTTACATGATATAATAAAGCTGGCGATGTCTGTGTTAAAAAACAAAACTATTATTTTGTAGAATCATTCCTTATTTACCGTTGTTCAAATGACAATAAAATTAGTTTTATTTTGTATTGTGTTACATGGTAAAATAAAACTGACGATGTCTGTGTTAAAAAACAAAACCATTATTTTGTAGAATTATTCCTTATGTACCGTTATAATCCTCTGCTGCAAGGTTAAATGAAGTAACTTGTAAAATGTTGTACTGGCAATTTCATCCATTTTGATAACGTTGCTGGTCAGTCTGCAACCAAATAATGCAGATAAAAGACCCAAACCCCCTGGTTCTCTTGGCTGTTCACTAATCTGTTTATGGATCTTGGTAATGTTCACAGCAATTGGTTTATGTACCTGAATTTAAGAGCATATGAGCAGCACTTTCGAAAAAACAAACAGGGTATATTCTACCAATATTTAGTCAGATCACCTGAGCAATCCCTGCATTTTAACCTGGCTCTGTACTGTTCTCAATTTAGTTATAGAAGATTTCAAAAACTTTCTTACAAACAGTGTCCATTTTAATCTGTTTGTTTAGATCTTTATCCAAACTTCTCACACTTGCTTTTCTAGATCTCAGTGTGTAATATACAAATTTCATGTATGACAATACATTGTCCCTGGGAGAAACACATTTTGCTGACAGTTTGCTTTAAAACTTATGGAAATTGGAAGTTGAATTTTGATAAGCAGTTTATAACTTTGTTGGATAAGGATGAATTTATGAAAAATATAGTCTTCCTTTGTGTATTCACAGAATTTGCACAGTCTGCTATCTTAATTGTCATGTTTATTAAGCAAATGAAAAATAGACAGCATAATCTTCATGCTTAATATTGGCAAAATAATTCAAATTGCTGATGTATTATCTTGGAAGAACTATATATCATCAGCCTGGGTATGTCAAAGTTTTCATATACCTGCACAAGCTTGTGAACATGTGTTTGAAGTTTCATAACAATCAGATAAGAAATGAAGTCTCTAGAGTGATGCCGTCGTTGTGACATATACATACATGCAAATCACTGTATACCTTCGGTGATCTTGTCTCAAGGGGATTATAAATAAGAGGCAGTAAAGATGAAGATATAATTGTACATGTATGAGGAACTCTTTCTCACATGCAAACAAATTGCAGCAGATGACTTTTGAAAACATTCTGGCAAAAGTAGATAAAGAAATTTCTTCTTTTTTTTCACATTTTCAAAATTACTATTCATAACTGTGCATTTATTTATAGAGATTTCCCTTTTTAATTTGATGGTTTTTTTACACACATGTGGGCATGGTGCCCCCAAAAAAATATGAACTATTTCTCCTTTTCCAACAACATATTTAGATAATGACATGAGTATATTACCTCAACAGTCCCAACATATTGTATTAGAAGTGTGATGATATCACAGGCAATACCATAACAAAAATGATTGACATCCGAGATACACGTTTCTAGATATTTCAATACATGGTCTTGTTTGACAATCATACACACTGCTGAAAAATCAAATGTCAATTAACAATTAGAACGAGAACTATCACTGAAGATGATAAATACCCCCAAAACAGCACCTTGACTCAAAATATGGCTTCCAACCGACCGACCGATAGGTAGTCATATCAAACAGTACTCATTTTGACCTTTGACCATGACCTTGACCTTTGAGGTACAAGCCACCTCATCATGGTGACCATGTGTGTCCAGTTACTCGAGAATCCTAAGATGCATGGTTGAGATGCGGGCCGGACAAGGTATTCCTATCAAACAGTACTCTTTTGATCTTTGACCCTTTGACCTCTGAGTGTGACCTTCACCTTTGAGGTACAAGCCACCTTATCATGGTGAACATGTGTGTCCAGTAACTTGAGAATCCTTAGATGCATGGTTGAGATGTGGGCCGGACAAGGTAGTCCTATCAAACAGTACTCATTTTTGACGTTTGACCTCTAAGTGTGACCTTGACCTTTGAGGTACAGGCCTGGGTCTTGTGCGCAACACGTTGCCTCATCATGGTGAACGTTTGTGCCAAGTTTCTTTGAAATCCTATAATGCATGGTTGAAATGTGGGCCAGACAAGGTACAGTCCTTTCAAATAGTACTCATTTCAACCTTTGACATGTAAGTGTGACCTTGACATTTGTCGTTCAGGCCTGGGTCTTGTGCGCGACATGCCGCCTCATCATGGTGAACGTTTGTGCCAAGTTCTTTGAAATCCTATGATGCATGGTTGAAATGCAGTCCGGACAAGGTACAGTTCTATCAAATAGTACTCATTTTGACCTTTGACCTCTAAGTGTGACCTTGACATGTGAGGAACAGGCCTGGGTGTTGTATGCGACACGCCGCCTCATCATGGTGAACGTTTGTACCAAGTTTCGTTCAAATCCTATGATGCATGGTTAAGACGCGGGCCGGACAAGGTTAGGGACAGACAGACAGACTTAAAAGGTCTATAACTCTGTAAAATAATATGCAATTGTAAGACCTTAAGGGTATGCACATCTCCTCTTGGTATAGAAGCTTCATGTAAAATTTCATTGAATTCCACCCAGTGGAAATAGGCTGGACAAAATATGACCGACCGACTGACTGATTGACCGACTGACCGACACAGTGACTCCTATATACCCCCCCAAAACTTTGTTTTTTGTGGGTAAAATAATCTCAAAACATTACTTCTCAAAATAATCTTCTCCCATAATGCTAGTTTAATTAATAGAAATTAACCTATTCAGATCTACAACATTTCTTTGCTTACACCTTTTTGCCAAGCTAGACTTTGATAACAAATGAGTAAACATATCTGAATTCTCTTAAAATATCAGTTTAAATATTGAATACAATCAAAAATATTCAGGCAAGTTAAATTTGCTTTATCATTAAAGCAGTTTCTCCAATGGTTTCATAAATGTTCTGCTGCTGATGTGTCAAAATGCATCTGCATGTGGGAAACTGTAATAAGATAAAATATGACACAGATGCTGCAGTGTTGAGCCATTACATCCAAAATTGTAACCTCAAATTGCAACTTTAAACTTAAATTATGTTCAAACAGATAAGCGGCTTGAGAACTTTCTATTTTCATACCCATGGCCATAACTGTAGAACTGAAGGTAGTGGTGCAGAGGTAGAGCGTCGGCCTCTCGTATCAAAGGTCCCTGGTTCGAGTCTCCTGACTTTGGGATTTTCCACACAAAATGGCGTACTGGTTAAGTCTCCAGGAAGCAGACATCGAGCGTGATTAATATAAGCTGAAAGCTTGTTTCGCAATCAATGTAAAATAAATAAGTTTAAATTAAATTGAATTAAATTAAATTAAATTAAATTAACTGTAGAACTACTGAGTGGATCATAAAGCTATACTATAGGTGCACACTTACATGTTGCAATCAATATTTGCGAACATTGTTATGACTCCAAGTCAAATTATAAATGCCCAAAAGTTGTCTGTAGCAGAGGTATTAACCCTTTCCCTCATATAGACGCTTTCTGACGCATCCGCAGCAGACAGCTTTTTGAAAACATAGTGACAAAAGAAGAAATTGCACAAAACGTGCAATTTCTCCTTTTGACACAATGTTTTCCACTTTTAGTCATAGGTTATCCATTCCATTATAGAGATTTTCTATGTTTTGACAAAATATGTTCAAAGTCGTCTGCTGCAGAATTGTCGTATGAGGGAAAGGGTTAAAAACGAAACATCAGTTTCCTGACAAAGGAAGGGACTCTAACAACATGAAAACAGCTAAAAGGTTGATCAGTACTTGTCAGCATTACTCACCTTGATTATCAGACTTGGTTGATAGTGCAGCCAGAATGGCAATGAGGCTTACACGCTGTATCTCTGTAGTTTGACTGTTTTCTTCTGTCATTAGGCTCAGTACTTTAACAGAACAAACATATTAGCTCAACCCTTTACCTTAAAAGCCATTAAATATTTTTCGAAACATTGATGAAAAAGGAAAATTTACTCAAAATGTCATTTTCTCCCATTCTCGAATGAGAAAACCCTAAAATTGATACCATTTCAGATAAACAGGTGAACATTTTAAAATTAGAAAATAAAGCTGTGAAAGTAAATTAGAAGACTTCAAGAGGATTTAGAAGTGACGGCATTTAATTGTTCACATTGTATAATCAATGTTTCCTTTTCAAAGGTTGTTTGTTACAGAAGCATTTTAAGAAGTTACCATGATATAGTATCTTCTTGTTGAAGTTATTCCCCATCCTAGAATGCTGATAAACTTTTAGGTACAATTCCAAGAGAGCAACAATATTGTGACCTGAAAGATATGGCAATACACATAGTATTATTTCCAATGGTTATCTGTAAAGTGTACGGTATCAAAAAAGATAAAAGTATAACTATAAACCAGTTAATTTCTTTTTGGTTTGTCAAAATTGTAAACTGCCAAAGATTTGATTGGAAAATCTGAATGGGAAATGTTCAAACTGAACCAATACTTACAGATGAGTAAGTTGTACTATTGGTACAAACGGGAAACTAACCCTGCCATCTGGCCAACATGTTTTAAGACAAATTATTATGACTTGAATAATTGTTGAAGATGGTTGTGTAAGGAACAGTTTTGCATAATTATCTCAAGCTTGAGAATGTTTAATATTTTGTTATTGTACCCCCTATATATTTCTGCAGCAAACAAGAGTTATACTAAGAATTGAATTCTTTAAACAAGAGAACCATGATGGTCCTTTATCGCATACCTGATTTAATAGAATTTAAATAGTATTTAATGTTCTTATTCTATGCATACAAGGAAAACAAGCAACTCTCCATGGTGGCCATGTTTATAAACAGATAAGAATAATTTCAACAATCTAGGAAAGTTTTTACTGTAAACACATATAAGGAAAACATAAACAATAATTTTAAAATCATGCCAGCACTTTTAGAACAGTTTTGGTATTTTCCCCTCTTTCTGATGCCACAGCAAATTTAATTTCTTGAAATTTTTAAATGACAGCCATCATATATTCCTGTGAAATTATTTTGAAATAGGTTCTTTAGTTTTAGAGAAGAAGATAAGAGCAGTGGTGAGTGATCACAATAGCTCACCTCGAGCATGAGTGAGCTAAAAAATGTTTGCCTAGATGTTTTTTGAAGTGGTCTGATGCAGATTTGTTATATTTGTCAATAGGGTTAACTCACTTTTAGCATCTGCATATTTCTTCAAGAACACATTCTGTAATGTTTCTTCGGTAAGATTGATGATTTCCTCCAGTTTACAATGGTTGCAGTTATCTATCAACACATTCTGTAGAATTGTCAGCTTTCTAGTAATGTCTAAAACTGAATTGGAACATTGTTCCTGAAAAGCATAAATAGCAGAAATCAAACTCTGTTCAATTTTGACAAATATTATCCTACACGTAATCTTTGTCAACATTGTTGACTTATCTGTAAAACATAATTAGCAATTAGAGTATTTCCAGTTTAGCTTCATGAGCTTTTCAATTTCCACGACCTTTCAAAGCCTTGAAAATAATTCTAACAATTTTAATCTCTTTTAAATTTTTCAAGAAGAATAGGAACCCTCCCAAAGGTTATAGAGTATTATATATTCTTGTCTCACAATGCATTTCATGTTTCCTAATACATTTGTTAGAGCAATTTTTTCTTATGCCACAATAGTCTCAACCCTATTCAATAATAATTTTGTTTAAAGAGATTTTCCATATTTTTGCCAATATATTTTCAGAGTCCTCTGATGCAGATTTGTTGTATGTGGAGATTAATAGATTACTAAGGTAATATGTCCTTTATCAAACATACAGTAATCTGAATTAATCATCAGTATTTAGTAATTTATAATTGATAATCCTTTGTTTTTGCAAAGGGAATATAATGTTGTAGAAGCGATAGGTCACTTTTCTCACACTCTGAGTAGCAATATTGAAAAACCCACATCCTATGTTGTCTATCTTTAGTCAAATAAATATGACTCAGAAGGTCACCAAAGAAATGTAACAGTTAGCATTTTAAATTCAGACATTTTCTTAGTAAATAATTCTTAGCTTACTCTAACATTCTGGGCTTAAAAGGTTAAACAGTGGCCATGTCTTTTGACCAATCAACATGGCTTGAAGGAATCAAGCGGAGGGTCTCCAAAGGAACATGACTACAGAATTATTTGAAAATCCGTCGGATTCTCTCAGAGGAGAACATTTCTAAAGTTTATACAATATGAGCCAAAACAGTCTGCTCTCCTGGAGGCCATGTTGTATGACCAATCAACATGACTTGAAAGAATCTGATAGAGGGTCACCCAAGGAACATTTCTACAAATTTCTTTGAAAATCAACAAAACTTTCGGAGGGAAATTGATTGATTGATTGGGGTTTAACGCCATTTTTAACAATTTCTCAGTCATATCACGGCGGCCAGTTCACCTAGTCATGTGTTTCCTGGTTTTCTCACACCAGTAATCCACACAACAATCTTCCCAAGCAACTGGCTGCTTTTCCACATAGACTTAGCCCATCGGTGAAAGACGAATGACGCATGTCGCAATGACTTTTGTCAAACGTCGGAAAGAAAGTTGGCCGAGCCGGGATTCAAACTCACAACCCCTGGATTGACAGCCCGCGTCGTTACCGACTGAGCTACCGGGACTTGACTTCGGAGGGAAAGATTTTTAAAATGTTCACTATAACCACATTAGGCAAAACAGTCTGGTGGCCATGTTTTGGACTGATCTGATAGAGGGTCACCCAAGGAATATTAATACAAAATTATTTGGAAATCAGCCAGATACTTTTGGAGGAAAAGATTTTCACTATAGTCATAAAAGGCAAAACAGCCCCCAGGCGACCATGTTTGTCAACCAATCAAAATGGCTTGAAAGGATCTGATAGAGAGTCACCCAAGGATCTTTTAAACAAAATTATTTGAAAATTGGCCAACCTAATTTGGTCGAGAATAAATTCTGCATGGATAAAAAAAAATTGAAGGTATTTTGGTGAAGACACTGAAGATTTGAAGACCGAAATTTGATGGAGATGAAGTTCTGTTTCCCTTTTTAGATTGATTTTCTAATGACAAGGCTATATTAGTAGTTTGATACATATATTTTTTATTTCATACCACAACATGTCTAGTAAAATGCTTATTGTCCAACAGTAGATAAAACATATCACTGTTATCTGTTAGATTGTCCACTTCCTTTTGTAGTCTTTCCAAAGATGTAAAACTCAGATAAGCTGAAAGCTGTAAAGAGATATAGAAGCTGATAAAAGTTCATTGTTTTGCAAACAAGATTTTCAAATATAATAATTTCATTTTTTAAATATTTTGTAATTTCTTGATAACATATTGAGAAATGCTTTCAATGAATTTTTCTAACCAGTTATCATCAATTCTCATTATATGAACCATGTTTCGCTTAATCCGACCTTCGGAGGAATTAACATGACCCTTTCCAACAAACAGATACTTTCTGATACCTCAGCAGACAAAATTTTGAAAACTTTGTGACAAAAGGAGAAATCGGTCATAATGAGCAATTTCTCCAGTGCCACCCACAATGCTTTCCAATCTATTAAAAAAAATCCTTTCATTTATAGAGATTTTCCCTACTTTCGTATAAATATTTTCAAATTTGCAGATTCGTTGTATGTGGGAAAGAGATAAATAGTATTCAGGATCAGATTATATACTTGTATAGTAAATATGAGACTTTCAGGATGCCCTGTCATTTCTAAAGTCATCTGCTTTGAATAAATAAAACAAAAAACATCATTCTGAAAGGTAAAATTATCATGAGTTGCAAATATTGGGATAAATTTTCCTTTTCCCAAATCATTTGCATTCCTCTGCTGCAGAGAAACTTATTTTTCAATATCAGAAATTCAAGAAACAAGAAAAATCTCATATTCAAAGCAGGTCATACCCGGTACAATTAAATATTGTCTAAGAAGACCAGGAGCATTGCTTTTGCAATTTGTGGCATTGTACTCTCTATGTCAACCATACACATACATTGGACCTGCTTTGACCCATTACTTCTTACCGACGAAATTTGACACCTGCCATTGAACAGGACTTTTAAAAACATTGCAATAAAAGGTGAAATTGCTCAAAACAAGCAATTTCACCTTTTATTGCAATATTTTCAACTCTTTATCAATATAAATCTTTACAGTTTTCTAAATTGTTTTAAATTGTTAGTCTGATGTTTTCTTTTAAAGCAGACTACCTTTGAAAAGTCATGTGATGTAATGGGTAAAAGACATATAAATGCTCATCTTCCTGGGCATAAAAATATTTACGAGCTTTCTCATGCTTTGGTTCAAGAGTGTATGCTATTTTAAAACTGCTGTCTACTTTAATCATATCTCAGGAAAACAATGTTATATTTCAAACAAATGCTCATATGAGTATTAAGACATGATTAATATTAACAGGAAATTAAATAATTATGTTCAATACAACCGATTCTGCAGGAAAGGTCTACAAGTGAAACAAGCCCCAATAGGGTCCTACAACCCGTAGGGTCCTTGTTCCCCGACTGCCAAACTAATTTGAACCAACAGTGTAGATGGTCAACAAGGGGAAATCCATGTGATATTATTTTCTAATTGGATCAGTACTTTCAGACAAGAATATTTTAAAAGAAGGCCTGTAAGGAAAACTACCCACGCCCAATGGCATCATGTTTTTGGAGATATGTGAAAGTCAACTACCATCTTTTGTCCACAAACGGAGGAGAGTATTGGGTCCATGTAACACCATTTTAACATGATGATGTCATCAGTGTACCAGCTTTCCATTGGGCCATTCATACAACCAGGCAGACCTTTCAATCCTGTGGTGAAAAGAACTAAATCATTTGCATGATATGGAATCCTTTTTACATCTCTGTAGCAGACAACTTTTGAGAAAATAGTGTGAAAAATGGACAATATCCAAAACAATCAATTAGTATCTCAATGTGTTTAATATTTTTAAATGTCTTAATTTCTTCCTCAGATATCTTTAAAACAAACACCAATAAAGATTTTGTATCAGGTAAAAAAATAACAGTATCTTTAACTTACAATAATTTAACTTAAGTTACTGGTCAAACTTATATACAGTTGGAGATATAACATGTAAGCGACCCTGTTAGCTCAGTCAGTATAGACCTCACCCTGAAAGCGAGAGGTCCCTGGGTAAGAGCCCCGGACTGGTTACATGTTTTTCGGTTCTTGTGACATATTAAGACATCCTTTGCACTAGTGTTCTGAAATTCGAGGGAGAAATTCCAGTTAAGAAGGGGTATATGTCTAAGGTCATCCTTATACACAATTGGAGAGATTACATGTAAACGGCAAGGTAGGGTTCTCGCCCTCAAAGTTAGAGGGCCCGGGTTTGAGCCTTGGAATGGCTGCATTCTCTCCTTGTGACACTTACATCTTACAATACCTTAAAGACTTGTCTAATGTTTTCCATGATAAGCAATTCTTCCTTATCTTACAATACCTTCAAGACTAGTATAATGTTGCGATTATAATTGGCCCTATGAAGGGCAGACAAGAAGGTCAATTGAATGCATTAACTTTTGTTAACCCTTTCCCTCATACGACAATTCCGCAGCAGACGACTTTGAACGCATTTTGTCAAAACATAGAAAATCTCCATAATTGAATGGATAACC
This sequence comes from Serripes groenlandicus, assembly GCA_031761405.1. NCBI lineage: Eukaryota > Metazoa > Mollusca > Bivalvia > Cardiida > Cardiidae > Serripes > Serripes groenlandicus. Next base: position 41,777,107 of record JASEVX010000004.1, read on the forward strand.
TATGACAAAAAGTGGAAAACATTGTGGCAAAAGGAGAAATTGCACGTTCTGTGCAATTTCTTCTTTTGTCACTATGTTTTCAAAAAGCCGTCTGCTGCAGAGGCGTCAGAAAGCGTCTATATGAGTGAAAGGGTTAAAGTGCATATTTACATAAATATTAAGTTTACCGTTTGGTATAGACAGCCACATATCAAACTTGGAATGAGTGCTCAGCCACTGTAAAACAAAAGCTACATTAAAACATTCTTCACTTTAAAGATAAATTATAACATAAAAACACCTTTATAAAGTAGACAAATGTATTAATATAGAATCAGGTAATAAGATGTGTAATTAGTCGCCGGGCAGAAGCCCGCGACTTCTATTTTTAATAGGTTTTCGGAAATCACATGGGAGGGGGGATTATTATTAGAAAGAAACACATTTAGATGTCTTGAACATATTACAATTGTGTTTATTTAAACACACTAAGTAATGACACATCTAAAATGAAATAAATATTCCGATGTTTTAGGTATTTTCAGTTTCTTTATTTTGACTCGCATTTATGTTTTGTTGTTTTATTTACAAAGACAAAACAGTCCCTATTAGCTAGACTGGTATACTTTATTTTACACTATATACTACATGTACTCAAACGGCGATAACTACAAACCCTTACGTCGCAGTCTAATTTGTTTACATACGCGCACCTGCTTGAAGCGTGACTCGCGAATACCAACTGCGTAGATCAATCTCCTTTGCAGAGAGCCGTCTCTTTACACTCACTTACAAATAGTAAATCGTAGGTGATTTAAAATGTTTATTTGGTTCGAAACAAATGAAGAAAAGAACAAACCGAGATAAAAACTAGTTTTAATAGAAAAATTACTTTGAACGAACACTCTCTGCCTATAAAGAGAGTTTCAAGAACCACACCTCTGCGAATAAGAAAGAATCGGGTCTTTCATACAAAATTATTTCGTCCTTGACAATTTTAAATGTGTCATTTAATTCCCTAAAGGCATATTGCTTCTGATCTGCATATTGTTATGCATCATTGACACAAGGGCGCTCATCATAATATAATTTTAAAACATGAGTAGATTGTTATTTTCATTATAAAAAAGGAAGGAAATAATTAAAATAAATTAACATGTTGTAGGGCTCAGTTTATGTTCGAAATTAAGTTTAAATTATACAACAATTTCAATGAGATTTAACTGTTTAGTTGATATTATATTTCGAAGGTGGTCTAATTTATAAATATTGGACTACATTTCAACATTTGTTAAAGTATGATATAACAACCCTTAACTCATTGTTTTAAAAGTATATTGCTGCAAAGGTGTCCACTGTTGGCTTTAATAAAGGAAAGGTAAAATGATGTGCTATTGCATGCAAATCCTAAATTGTCTGTTTTGTGATTTTATTGAAAAATAATAAAATTCAAATATTCTGACAAACATCTTGAAAAGTGTATGTGGAATTCACAAATCTTATAATTATTCCTTAATGAAAGCACTGTATACATACTAAGACTAATGATTGGCAAGATTTCTCATTTCCATTACTGTTTATGATCAATAATTAGTTGGTTGTGTGTATAGTCAACCTACTTTGGAATGGAGATTGATCATAAACAATGAAAGGCTTCAATTATCATTCACTTCGTTGACAAAACAATGCAAGTTATGATACATTTTCACTTGACCCCACCCCTGATGTTCCAATATGCCCCTCAGTTGATAACTGTTTATATACTGTAATCTGCAGCAATCAAGACATATCGATGGTCTTAGTAATTGAGAGGTACTCAAAGAAGTAGAGTTTGAAGTAATTCAATGACGACTTTGTTATATTTATCCAAGGGACTGACTCTAATCTACCTTTTGGCAAGAGGTCTTTGGAATTAACTTACTAAAGCAATCGGCTCTAACAATGGCCTTGCTTAAAATGAAAGTGTAATTATGAGAAAAAGATATGTTGAAGTGGCATCAAATGGTGTCTGTATGAGGTAAAGGATTAAGATAGAATTAAAGCAATTGTAATCAATCAAGATACCAAACTGAACAATCCCTTTCTCACATGTAGACGCTTTCTGATGCCTCTGTAGCAGACGATTTTTGAAAAAATTATGACAAAAGAAAGAGACGAGCAATTTCTCCTTTTGCCAGTGTTTTCAACTTTTTTCAGTAAATTTACCCTCATTTAAAGGGATTTCTATATTTTTGTCCACATGTTTCCAAAGTTTTGTTCTATGTGAGAAAAGGTTAAAATGGATAGAACTCTTACTGCCAGTAGATACAAGTACTACTTTTTGGACAGGGGAGATAACTGCTCTAAGCTTGTATGTATCCCCACAATAGATGACAGAACTTGAGAAATCTAACTGTGCACAAAATTCAAATTCATTCCACAAGTGATATATTAATGACCAAGTCATGATTTTGTCTTTTGAGACATGTAGTTAATAATTTAATTCTGTAAGGTTATTGCAATATTTTTAAAGATAAGTTTGTTCTATTGCGTAAGTGATGTCACTTCAAAATCCATTTTTTAACTGATATTGCAAAGTTCAGCTCATCACTTTTTGTTTGTTAGGCAAGCACAATTTTCTTAACATCCAAGTTAAAAACTGGTGACTTTGGGATAGACTGGAAACAGTCAGTACATTTTTTAAAAATATTTCGCAACATGTATACTTTCATTAACAATACATATCGATGAATCCCAAAAGGTCTCCATTAATGGAGAGGTACTATAAGAAGTAGAGTTTAGAGTAATTCAATGCTGATTTGTAATTATCTAAGGGACTGATTCCAGGCTAGCTTTTGACAAGTGGTCTTTGGAATTCAATTACTATAGCAATCTGTTCCAACGAGCCCCTTGTTTAAAATGAAAGTGTAACTAGAATTGTTTTTGCAAAAAACAGATGTCTCCCCTCAAATATCTGTCAAAATCTCTCAAAACATTCCAACCTATAAATTTGGGACAGATATGGAGCGGACACGAAATAAAGCCTCAAACCTTTGACCTTCAAGCGTGACCTTGACATTGACCCTATATTGTCGAGACGCGGGTTCTGCACGTCGCCTTGATGAGGTTAACATGTGACCCAAGTTTCATGAAAATCCTTCAAGCCGTCTGGGAGATATGGAGCGGACACGAAATAAAGCCTCAAACCTTTGACATTCAAGCGTGACCTTGACCTTGACCCTATATTGTCGAGACGCAGGTTCTGCACGTCGCCTTGATGAGGTGAACATGTGACCCAAGTTTCATGAAAATCCTTCAAGCCGTCTCGGAGATATGGAGCGGACACGAAATAAAGCCTCAAACCTTTGACCTTCAAGTGTGACCTTGACCTTGACCCTATAGTGTCGAGACGCGGGTTCTGCACGTCGCCTTGATGAGGTGAACATGTGACCCAAGTTTCATGAAAATCCTTCAAGCCGTCTGGGAGATATGGAGCGGACACGAAATAAAGCCTCAAACCTTTGACCTTCAAGCGTGACCTTGACCTTGACCCTATATTGTCGAGACGCGGGTTCTGCACGTCGCCTTGATGAGGTGAACATGTGAGCCAAGTTTCATGAAAATCCTTCAAGCCGTCTTGGAGATATGGAGCGGACACGATTTCGGACAGACGGACAGACGGACAGACAGACAGACGGACAGAAGGACAGACAGACAGACAGACAGACGCCCAGGACAAAAACAATATATCTCCCCTGTATACAGGGGGAGACATAATTAAGAGATAAGGATAATTTTTAAGCAATTTCTCCTTTTCTCACAATGCTTTTCAAAGTTGTCTGCTGTAGTGGCATCAAATGGTGTCTGTATGAGGTAAAGGATTAAGATAGAATTAAAACCATATTTATTAATCAAGATACCAAACTGAACAATCCCTTTCCCACATATAGACGCTTTCTGAGGATTCTGCAGCAGACGACTTTTGAAAACATTGTGACAGAAGAAGAAATTGCTCAAAATGAGCAATTTCTCCTTTTGCCACAATGTTTTCAACTTTTTTTTAGTAAATTTACCCTCATTTATAGGAATTTTCGATATTTTTGCCCACATGTTTCCAAAGTTTTGTTCTATGTGGGAAAAGGTTAAAATGGATAGAACTCTTACTGCCAGTAGATACAAGAACTGCTTTTTTGACAGGGGAGATAACTGCTCTAGGCTTGTATGTATCTCCACAGTAGATGACAGAACATGGCCCAGGTCTTCGGCACATAGCAACCTGGAAATACAGGCCTCAAGTGGTCTTTTTACCTATATGCATCACTTAACCCTTTCCCAACTGCAGACGTATTTTAACGTTATAGCAGCAAACGACCTTTGAAAACATTGTGGCCAAATTGTGGCTCATTATGAGCAATTTCTCCTTTGGTCACAATGTTTTCAACTTTATTTGACAATTCAGCTATCTTTTATGTAGATTTTTCAGGGTTTTGTCAATTTTGTTTCAAGGTCGTCTGCTGCAGATTTGTTGTATGTGGAAAAGGGATAAAGGGCCTCATTTAACTCCTTTTCCCAAATGCAGACACATTTGCAGCAGAAATCTTTGGCCACAATGCCTTCAACTCTATTAAATAATAAAACTTTCAATTGTGGAGGTTTTTCATATTTTAACTTCAATTTTTTCAATGTTGTCTGCAGCAGATTCATTTTATGTGGAAAAGGGTTAAATGTTGGTGGACAGTGACTGTTTGTATACACAGACTAGACTTAATCTTTGCTGTTCGCATATGCAACAAGACCCCTTTTTTGCCAGACTCAAATGTGTTTGCTTTTTAAAACCTTAAAATAATTTCCTTGAGATATTTATAATAAAGTGAAATAAGTGAGGCAAAGTTTACTTGTATCAATGATGAGCAATTTTGTATTTTCCTACCATGACTTTACCATTCATATACTGGAGAAAAGGTTTAATAATCAGGCAACATGAGAACACAGATTTTACTTTATACGGGTCTGTGCTTCAACTGTTAGTTTATAGCCTCTAACATCCCATTTTTAGAGCAGACAACTTTGAAAACATTTGGGCCAAAATATGGAAAATCTCTACAAATAAAAGCTCATTCTTGGCTATTTTCCCTTTAACTTCAATGTTTTCCAAAGTCGCATTAGATGTGTCAATATGTGTCTGCAAGTGGGAAAGGATTAAAAACATCTCTGGGAAAAAGCAACTTTAAACAAGAGGCCCATGAGGGCCTATGCTCTTCTGGTATGGTTCTTTGGTCATTTTCAATCCAGAGCATGTATGTATGGTGAAGATCGGATAGTAAATGGAGGCTCTTTTGTGTTCACAAGCTGTATTATAGCAATTTTGACAATTTCAAGGGCCATGGTCCAGTCTTGCATGGGCGGATCTGGCTGGTTTGCGAAAGGAACCGAGCTCTCATCACTATTTAACTACTATCTAAGTTTGGTGAAGATCAGATGATAAATGGAGCCTCTATTGTTCTCACAAGCTCTATTATAGCAATTTTAACAATTTCAAGGGCCATAATCCAGTCATACAAGGGCACATCTGGCTGGTTTTCGAAAGGAACCAAGCTCTCATCAATATTTAACTACTATCTGGGTTTGGTGAAGATTAGTTAGTAAATTTGATAATTTCAAGGGCCATAATCCAGTCTTGCATGGCTGGATCTGGCTGGTTTGCAAAAGGAACCAAGCTCTCATGGATACCTAACTACTGTGTAAGTTTGATGAAGATTAGGTAGGTAGTAATGATAAATGGAGCCTCTATTGTTCTCACAAGCTCTATTATAGCAATTTTAACAATTTCAAGGGCCATAATCCAGTCATACAAGGGCACATCTGGCTGGTTTTCGAAAGGAACCAAGCTCTCATCAATATTTAACTACTATCTGGGTTTGGTGAAGATTAGTTAGTAAATTTGATAATTTCAAGTGCCATAATCCAGTCTTGCATGGCTGGATCTGGCTGGTTTGCGAAAGGAAACGAGCTCTCATGGATATCTAACTACTGTATAAGTTTGATTGAGATTCAATCAAAACTGAAGACTGTATCGCGTTCACAAGCAATTGTTTACGGACGCACTGACGACGGACACCACATCACGGCATAAGCTCTTCTGGCCTTTGGCGAGTAGAGCTAAAAATGTGTAAGGTTTTTTGAAAGAAAGTAGAGTTTGAGAATAGTGCGGAGTTGAAAACTTTGTCAGGAAAAGAAAAAATGGATCAAGTGGAAAAATCTTTTTCAACAGCATGTAACCACTTCCCACATACAACAAATCTGCAGCAGACGACTTTGAAAAATGTTGTCCAAAAATTGAAAAACCTCCATACATGCAAGATAAACTTTAACTCAAGTTTAAAAGATTGTGGCAAAAGGTGAAATTGCTCATTATAAGTAATTTCGCCATTTAGCTACAATGTTTTCAAAAGTCGTCTGCAGCAGAGGCATCAAAAAGCGTCTATATGTGGGAAAGAGGTTAAAAAGTCTGCTTCATGAAGTGTCATAAGTTGGCGGTAGCAGGGAAAGTGTTACAGTTCATTTGAAGTTGTACATACCTATTACCATATCTATAAGACATACACAGAATGGTCAAATAAGCTTCTATCTCTTCTTGCTTTACATCTTGGTGAACAAAACCTTTACCAAGTTCATCAAATGTCCCTTTAATAGAAGAATATTAAAAACAATATCTTTATTATAACAAGAGGTCCACATATCGCTCACCTATATACTTTAAATGATTATAATCTTGAGCAAGTTTGGTAAATACTGTGTATGAAATTGAACCAGTGGTTTAGGAGAAGATCTTTTTACAGATTATCTCTTTTATTTTGCGCTGCCGATGACGACAAACCGATGGACAGCCATCAAATTAGCCTACAAGCTCACCCTGAGAACTCGTGACCAAGTGAGTTAACTAGGGGCCTTTTTCAAAATGAATTAGCATCGGTTACATTTTCCATGATAGAAATGGAATTATCTAAGTTGTATGGTGAACCTGAAAAACTGCATGATTAATTTTAATAAATACTGCACTCAGAACCTCCTACATGATTTGTAAGGCAAGGTCTATTAACCATACATTGTTGTTGGTTGACGTTGTTTACCCTCGCACTCAGCATTAATGCCATTTGGCAAGCAGCTATCTTGTGACTACCATTTCTTACTATTATTGTTTTAATTAACCAAACAGAGAGTTTCCCTGTGTTATATATAAACATTGTGCTTCTGAGTCATCAAAAGTCACTTCCACTAGAATAATACTGTTATATATGAAACGTATCCAGAACCATGCAACCCTGAAGCAATAGATAAGATTGATAGATAAGAAGTCTATGCATTAATTTTATACCATACCACCTTCTTTCATAATGTTATGGCTTTATGAATCCTTGTTTTTGATAACTTTACTGATAATTTTATCTTTATAGGTATCAATAGGCAGTTGTATAAGGTAAATTATACATATTTTCTTAATGCATACAATTTTGGATAACTCTGAAGTAAGCATCTTTTGAGAACATTGTTGGCAAAGAGTATATGCTCATAATAAGCCAATTATCTTTTGTCCACAATGTTTTCGCTTCCAATCTTAAACCTATTTTCAAATGCAGATGCTGATGTCTGGCGGATACCATACTGCAGACAGCTTTTGAAAACACTTTGCCAAAATATGAATGTAACACGTCTTTAGCATACACATTTTGAAAACAAAGTGAGAAAAGAAAATTGGAAAGTAATTTTAATTGCATACTTCCAGTAACACAAGTTATTCTAATATATAATATAGTATGCCTTACATATGTGCATTTGTGACTTTAACTGATTTATCTTTTTATTTTAAGAACTGTCGTCGTTGAAAAAATGTGAGCAATGATTGTCAATATCTGAATAGGAATTATAATTTTGATACTTTGTAGAAATCACCAGGTGAAAATGAGAAATTTTCCTCTTTTTCCGCAGTGGTTTAAATTTGCTGTAAAGGTATCAAAGTATGTAATCTGTATCAAGGAAAGGGTTACTGTGCATGTGCATATGAAAGATAAATCCTGATCTGTTACATACATCTCAGATTCTCCGGGCTGATGAGATGCTGTTCATGGAGGCTGCAGGTTATCACATTCTTATCTTTAGAACATTCCACTGCAAACTGTAGGAACTTGTTTAGGTCTGAACCATATGTACCTAGTACAGAATCCCTAAAATTATATACAGAGGCCTAGATTAGAGGAGTTTATAAACCTTATCCCCCTCATAGCCCAACCAAACACTATGCTGTAATATCCTTAACCCTTTCCTTCATACAACAATTATGCAGCAGACGACTTTAAACATATTTTGTCAAAAAATAGAAAATCTCTATAGTTGCATGGATAACCTATGACTTAAAGTGGTAAACATTGTGGCAAAAGGAGAAATTGCATGTTTTGTGCAATTTTTTATTTTTTCACTTTATTTTCAAAAAGCCGTCTGCTGCAGAGGCGTCAGAAAGCGTCTATATGAGGGAAAGGGTTAAAGATTGTCTCATTTCAACTTTTCTTATGAGTACCTCTAGAATACAGTTTAAAGGTAATACAAGGTTTTTAGAGGATGAAATATGCACCTCATCTAGATGTCAATACAATTGTTCTGTATACATATATGACACAGTAAAAACTACATTATTTTATTCCCTGATGAATGACAGCTTTTGAAGGCACTGCAGCATAGATACAGGTAAGCTTAGTTGCTAGGGTAATCAATTAGGAAATGAGAGGTCTCAGGTTAGAGCCTTGGACTGTCTGCATGTTTTTCTCTCCAAATGGCATAGACACCTAACACAAGATGCATGATATCCTTGACACTGGAGTTCATAAATTTGAGGGCCAATTTCCAGTTAAAAATAGATGTATGTTGTGGTTCAAACTAGTTGGAGAGACTACATGTAAGCTGCACGTTTAGTCAGTACATTAACCACTTTGAAAGCAAGAGTCCCAGGTAAACTTTTTCCCTGATACAGACAACTTTTGAAACCTAAGCAGCAGACTGCTGCAGACGACGTTTTGAAATTAATGACCAAATACTTCTTTTCCCACAATGTTGTTAACACTGAATCATAAATATAGTTCTATATCTTGAGATATCTATCACTTTTTCCTAAGATTTCTTTTTAAAGCAGACATCTCTTACAACACCGGGTTAACCCATTCACACATACAAGAAATATGCTTGATTGATTAGGGTTAAACGCCGTTTTCAACAATTTTTCAGTCATATCACAGTGACCAGTTCACCTTCTCATGCGTTTCCTGGTTTTCCCACACCAGAACACCACAATTTCCAAGCAATTGGCTGCTTTTCCACATAACCTGTTAAACAGTCCATGGTGAAAGACGAATTATGCATGTCACAGTGACTTTTGTCAAATGTCAAGGAAGGTTAACCTTTAACTTGATTGGATATTTCAAGAGGTGGGGTAATATGGAAATATCTACAGAAAAAAGTTGTCACTTATGGAAAACGGGAACGTGATTTGAGATCATTTTGACCATTTCTTTCTTTTTCCCACACTGTTTATTTTTTCGATTTGTCTTCTGTTGCAAAGGTATCAGGGAAAGGGGATAAAACAGTGGAATTACTACATATTGTACCAAGAACTATACCTTTTTACCACCCTTACCCTCATACAGATATTTTCAACTCTACATTAAAAAATATTCTTCCAAATTTCTATGGAACGCCGAATCTACATAAACTCAAATATTTGAAGAGCTCTTCAAATATTTAGAGAGCTCTTCAAATAATTAGAGAGCTCTCCAATTGAATTAATGATATCATCAATTCAATTGGAGAGCTCTCTAATTGATTTAAAGACCTCTCTAATTCAATTGAAGATATCTCCAAATCAACAATTCATTTGTTGCTCTCACTAATTGAATTAGAGAGCTCTCCAAATCAATTGGAGATATCTTTAATTCAATTAGAGAGAGCAACAAATGAATTGGAGATATCTCCAATTCTTCCAAATTAAACATATCCATAATTGATTTGGAGATATCTCCAATTGAATTGCAGAGCTCTCCAATTGATTTGAAGATATCTCTAATTGATTTGGAGATATCTTCAATTAAGTTGATTTGGAGATATCTTCAATTGAATTAGAGAGCCCTCCAATTCAATTGAAGAGCTCTTCAATTGAATTAATGATATCATCAATTCAATTGGAGAGCTCTCTAAATATTTGAAGAGCTCTTCAAATATTTGAGTTTATGTAGATTTGCGTTCCCTCTTCAAATATTTAGAGAGCTCTTCAAATAATTAGAGAGCTCTCCAATTGAATTACTGATATCATCAATTCAATTGGAGAGCTCTCTAATTGATTTGCAGACCTCTCTAATTCAATTGAAGATATCTCCAAATCAACAATTCATTTGTTGCTCTCACTAATTGAATTAGAGAGCTCTCCAAATCAATTGGAGATATCTTTAATTCAATTAGAGAGAGCAACAAATGAATTGGAGATATCTCCAATTCTTCCAAATTAAACATATCCATAATTGATTTGGAGATATCTCCAATTGATTTGAAGATATCTCTAATTGATTTGGAGATATCTTCAATTAAGTTGATTTAGAGATATCTTTAATTGAATTAGAGAGCTCTCCAATTCAATTGAAGAGCTCTTCAATTGAATTAATGATATCATCAATTCAATTGGAGAGCTCTCTAAATATTTGAAGAGCTCTTCAAATATTTGAGTTTATGTAGATTTGGCGTTCCATAAATTTCTGGATGTTATTTTGCATTTTATCCCCATATGTTTCCAGAGAAGATGAAATATACTATGAGGTATCTGGTTAACCTCACCAGCAACAAGCCTACCAAACAGAAGACACACCTATGTGATGCGATAACATCTACAATGTTTCCTAGGAATCCCACCTCCACTAATTTATTCACTAGGGCACATGACCTCAGTTCTTCTAGTCCTTGAAATACAGTGAAAAGTTGGATGAACTTCCAGTATATATCGGGCTGTTTGATATCATTCCAAAATACCTGGAAAACATGATAATATAGCCTTCCTTAATCTTTTCGCTGACTCATATACTTCCCATGATCCATTGTTTTCCTATTTATCATCAGGGTGACTAGCTTCCGAGTACCAAGAACTTATGCAGAAACTCTAACATTGTGAGAAAAGGAGTTACTTGAAATGAGCAACTGCTTGTTTTTCAATAATGTTTCAAAGGTAGTTTGTATCAGAAATATTGTTAATAATTCTTAGAGTTAACAAGAAGCAGACTTCTGGCTCTTCGAAACATTGTAGAACCTGATTACACAGAGTTAATGATGAACTGAACAATATGGAACGCCGAATCTACATACACTCAAATATTTGAAGAGCTCTTCAAATATTTAGAGAGCTCTTCAAATAATTAGAGAGCTCTCCAATTGAATTAATGATATCATCAATTCAATTGGAGAGCTCTCTAATTCAATTGAAGATATCTCCAAATCAACAATTCATTTGTTGCTCTCACTAATTGAATTAGAGAGCTCTCCAAATTAATTGGAGATATCTTTAATTCAATTAGAGAGAGCAACATATGAATTGGAGATATCTCCAATTCTTCCAAATTAAACATATCCATAATTGATTTGGAGATATCTCCAATTGAATTGCAGAGCTCTCCAATTGATTTGAAGATATCTCTAATTGATTTGGAGATATCTTCAATTAAGTTGATTTGGAGATATCTTCAATTGAATTAGAGAGCTCTCCAATTCAATTGAAGAGCTCTTCAATTGAATTAATGATATCATCAATTCAATTGGAGAGCTCTCTAAATATTTGTAGAGCTCTTCAAATATTTGAGTTTATGTAGATTTGCGTTCCCTCTTCAAATAATTAGAGAGCTCTCCAATTGAATTACTGATATCATCAATTCAATTGGAGAGCTCTCTAGTTGATTTGCAGACCTCTATAATTCAATTGAAGATATCTCCAAATCAACAATTCATTTGTTGCTCTCACTAATTGAATTAGAGAGCTCTCCAAATCAATTGGAGATATCTTTAATTCAATTAGAGAGAGCAACAAATGAATTGGAGATATCTCCAATTCTTCCAAATTAAACATATCCATAATTGATTTGGAGATATCTCCAATTGAATTGCAGAGCTCTCCAATTGATTTGCAGAGCTCTCCAATTGATTTGAAGATATCTCTAATTGATTTGGAGATATCTTCAATTAAGTTGATTTAGAGATATCTTCAATTGAATTAGAGAGCCCTCCAATTCAATTGAAGAGCTCTTCAATTGAATTAATGATATCATCAATTCAATTGGAGAGCTCTCTAAATATTTGAAGAGCTCTTCAAATATTTGAGATTATGTAGATTTGGCGTTCCATAGAACAAGGTCTTGGTTAATTCTGTGTCTGGACTACAATATACTTGTTACACCATCTCCATAGCTTCATGCAAAACAGTTGTAACTAAACATTTTTTACAATATGTAATTACAACCGTTTTGTATTAATCTCACAAATTCTGCTATAAAAACATACACAGAAGATGAACACTCTCGACATCTTGTGCTGAAGAAAACATATAAAAGGAGAAGGGCAGTTGTATATTTTCTGAAAATGATTCTTTTTCTACAATGATATTTAAAGACATCTGCTACACAGACATCATGTGCTTGAAGGAAAGAGTTTGCATTTATGAACAGACTTCTTCTGTCACTGATAAGGTTCAAAATAATGACAACAGTCAAATCTTTGTAATAATATGCTCGTGCTTTTTGCAATTAGCATACTTGTACATCTTTCTATCTCCCTTGCTCCTTTTTTTGTTATTAATCTGCTTATACGCTATTCTTTGACTCTTTGACTGCTTTGTTCTATGCAGAAAATATCAGGCAAAAAGGAACAAAAGACAGGAATTTCTGCTCTTTTGACAATGTTTTCAAAAACTCGTTATCAAAAATAATATGTAGCCGTTACATATTTGTTCTCAACTCTTTCCCACATATAGGCGCTTTCTGACACCTCTGCAGCAGATGAATGTTGAAAACACTGTGGCAAAAGGAGAAATTGCTCATAATGAGCAATTTCACCTTTTGCCACAATGTTTTCAACTCTATTTACTAATTATATTTCCATTTATAGAGATATTCAATATTAAGATATTGCTGTTTTCAAAGTCGTCTGCTACAGATTTGTTGTATGTGGGAAAAGGTTAAGTGTTTTGTAACCAGAATAATATGCAAATATCACATCAGTTAGTTGTAGTAATTGCTCACTGTTAATAATTTCTCTTTTTGCCATAATGTTTCAAAGTTGTATGCTGCAGATGTGTCTATGTGTGTCTGCGAGAGAGGCCAGTGTAAAGATATTTCCAACATTTGCTTGTTGGAAAGATTATTTGTTATCTGTTATCTACCTTATTACCAAAGACAATGCCTGGAATCATTATTTATTGTTTGTTTTTATTTACCCTCGCTGTGCAGAATTAACTTTTTGGTGAGCAGACAAAGTTAGATACAAGGGAGTCCAGATGCGATGCGATACCCTAGCTCTTTCCGAAAAGACCCCTTGGTTCTTTACGTGCCCGGTGTATACCACTGATACATGCGAGGATATTTTTCCAGGAAGTGACCAGTACTTAACCTCTAGTTGAGTAGGAGACGCTTAAAACCATCCCTTAAATTTCCAGAACCCGGACCGGGATTTGCCTGGAATCATTTAACCTTTTCCACTTATATACATGCATTATGATGTCTCTGTAGCAGACAACTTTTGAAAACATTATGACAAAAGAAAAAATTGTTCATTAATTTATTGACAATTTCTTATTTTGTTAAAAACTTTTAACTCTATTCAATAATTAAACTATTATTTATAGAGATATCCCTTTCTTTTTTAATGTTATTATTTACAAGTTGTCAGCTGCAGATTTGTTTTATGTGAGAAATGGGTTTAATGTTTCTTTTTCATGAGAGTAAAGAATACTTTAAGCTGCCGTCTGCACATATAACTGTACAAACAGTAACCCTTGCCTTGATAATTTCGAAGTTGTTTTCTGCAGATTGTTTGTATTTGGGAACCCAAACAGATGCTTTCTGATGCATGTGCATCTGATGACTTTTAAAATCATTATGGCAAAAAGAGAATTTGTGAGAAAGCCAGGTAATACATAAGAAGTTTAATCTGCCAACATTGTATGACTGAGAAAGGCATTTCATTTCATTAATAAACCCTTTCTCACATACAGCCGGTTTCTGACACCTCTGCAGCAGACAATTTTTGAAAAGCTTGTGGCAAAAGTAGAAATTGCTCATTTTGAATCTATTTAACTCAATTCAATAATTATATTTCTTTTTACAGAGGTTTTTTTCCAATCTTTTGCCTAGAAAGTTTCAAAGATGCTGCTGCAGATTTGTTGTATGTGGGAAAGGGTTAACAACAAAAGCTCTTTATTTGTTTGTAGAGGCAGGCTGTAAATGTATAGAAACTCTATAATGAGGTGAATGTAGTTAGATAGATCTTCACCTATGGAGATGAGGACCAGGCTTTGGCACCTGTTCCAGTTAATCAGAAGATAAACATACAGGTAGTACAAGTAATTTACCCTGAAACACTGTGATACTGAATTATTGTTCAAAGGTGAGGTAAAAAATATTCTTAATAAGAGGATCCCGATAGCCCTGATTTTGCAATGTGACCTAGGCTTTTACTTAAAATTACCCATATTTGCACTTTACCTGGATATAATCAAATAAAACATTCTGACAAAGTTTCATAATTCTGGGTCAATTTTTTTAAATGTTGCCTTTGAAGTTTTTTTTTACTTGTTAAGATCGATATTCAAACTTGGCCAAGATATCACAGAGACAAACATCCTGAATAGGTTTAAACTTTTAGCTCAGGAGTGATTACAAAAGCTCAACTTAAACACTTTGCGCACAGATGAGCTAAAAATAAGCTGCATGCAAGACAATTATTAATAAAAATATAGCATTTACCACAACTACTGGTATAAAAGTCTCATCCATGAGCTGTAGCAGCTGTTCGACAAACAGTGTCAAATTAGAACTGGAGGTTTCTATTGAATTAGGTGGGAGATAGCTGCTTTCACAAGCTCTTGGATCTGACTTACACTGAAAAATATATCACATCAAGTTGATATATTCACAACAATCCAAAATTCTTGGTATTTTTAACCATTTACCTGATATGCATTTTTGACCTCTGTCTGCTTCGAAAATGTCTGACACGAAAGGTATACCATCTAGAAATCTGGAGGTACGATTTCCATTCTCCATTTTCTTATGTATTTTTAAAAGTTGTCTACTGCATAGGCATCAAATATTGCCGGGGGATGCTCAACCTATACAGGGTTCCAAAAAGCCATCTGCTTCAGAGGCATCAGAACGCGTCTATATGAGGGAAAGGGTTAAAGCACCAACAACAAAGAGTTGAAGTTAAACCTCAATCAATCAAATCAATCAATTAATCAATCAGTTAAATGGGTTTTAAGTAAGCAAGTACACACAAAACAATCTGTAATTTCGAAACTTGATTTGACATTTTATGTATGATGCTAGAGACAGTGTTCCATTGAGCTAAAATATATTGTGTTTGAACTTCCATGTTAATTAACATCTATAATGTTAGAAATGTTAAGATATTGCCGTTACATTTTGAGCTCACCTACATGTAGCTCAAAGTGCTCAAGGTCAGCTATTGTGAACACCCTACGTCTATTGTCAATCAACATTAACTTAACCCTTTCCCTCATACGACAATTCTGCAGCAGACGACTTTGAACGTATTTTGTCAAAACATAGAAAATCTCCATAATTGAATGGATAACCTATGACCAAAAGTGGAAAATATTGTGGCAAAAGGAGAAATTGCACGTTTTGTGCAATTTCTTCTTTTGTCACTATGTTTTCAAAAGGCCGTCTGCTGCAGAGGCGTCAGAAAGCGTCTATATGAGGGAAAGGGTTAAGACATCATCTCTGTGTAACTACATGATCAATTGTGAAGAAACTTCATATCAAGCATCCTTTCCTAGCACTCATCAAAATGTCCTTATTTAGGGCCATTGCATTAGAAAGGGTGTTGACGGCAAACACTTTTCATCTTCTCCTCTGAAAATGCTTACCACATTTTCAAATAACTTCTCAGAAATGTTCCTAGGGTGACTCTCTACTACTTAAAGGTCATGTTTATTTGTTAAAAAGGGCAGCCTTTTAGGAAATGGGATCTTTGCTATATATGGCTTAACCCTTTCCCTCATATATATGCTTTCTGACGCCCCTGCAGCCGACGGCTGTCTGAAAACATGTCGACAAAAGAACATGTCAAAAGGACAAACAAAAATCTTCAATTCAAAAGCAATTTATATAAACAGAGGCTTCAAAAAAAAGATCTTTGTTTACATTTAACATTTTCCCACATACTACAAATCTGCAGCAAACATCTTTGAAAAAGTATGAAAAATCTCTTTTACAGGAAGGTCACTTCGAATTACATATAATTAGAAAATAAGTTGTTTTTAGTGACATTGGAACAATATTCATTTTGACGTAGTAAAATGGACCTTCAAACATTTGATCCATATCATTTAGACGTAGTAAAATGGACCTTCAAACATTTGCTCCATATCATTTTATAAGATCAGCTTACCCATTCCTACAGTTTAATCAAAATTTAAACTTTCTACAAGAAGATTATTTCATGGTTCACTTGGTAGAAAACAGTGCAGACCCTGATCGGACTGTGTGCATGGCACAGGTTGTTCTAAATCAACATCAATTGAAAATCATCTGTAGTTTATTTTTGCAACGAGGCACATGCATCATAGACATTTATGGCAGTATTGATGAATTGACCATTACCCTGATATGGCAATTTTAGAGTTTGTTGTCCATTTATAAATCAACTGACACATGACATAAATTTGACATCTAGAAATGTTGGAGAATAATATTGATTCAGAGTTGAAAGAATTAAGAATAAATGAGAAATTACTCCAATTTCCAAAACATTTTCAAAAGTTGTCTGCATTAGAGGCATAAAATACTTTTGTAATGATGAAAAATTAATTTGAACATGCAAACCTGTTGGGCTAAATTAGCAGCCCTCAACATTATATCACAAAAATTGTGCAATAAGTCATCTTGGTTAATAGGTGTTCCTTTTAACTTTCTTTTGAGGTTTCTTTGAGCACCTTCCCTAACTGGTTTGATTTCATTCTGTATTACCATTGCTATACTTATGATACACTGGCCAAGCTCTATGAATGGCACTGGAGACACAAGGTAATCCTTTCTGAAACCAAATAATGGTGGATAAAAAATAACTTCACCTAAATATAGGTTGAATTTTGCTGCAAATGTGTTGTATGTTGAATTTCTGTCTCTTTAATTTTGAAAATGTCCACCTAGAGAGCTGGTGACCAGTTTTAATGCCATAATCTCATAAGTCATTTGTTTTGATATTTAAATTCTAAACAAGAAAAATTAACCGTTTCCTGATATACTAGAGATGCATGTCTGTGTCTTTAATTTTGAAAATTTCTGCTTTGTCAGGGTCAATTAAAAGAGTTTAACCCTTTCCCTCAGATAGATGCTTTCTGATGCCTCTGCCTCTGCCTCTGCCTCCTTCTCGGCTTTTTGAAAACATAGTGACAAAAGAAGAATTTGGTCAAAACAAGCAATTTCTCCTTTTGCCACAATGTTTTCCACTTTTAGTCATATGTTATCTATTCAATTATAGAGATTTTCTTTTTAACAAAATATGTTCAAAGTCGTCTGCTGCAGAATTGGCTTATGAGGGAAAGGGTTCCCTCCTTGGTGTTCATTGTTGTGGGGATATCATAATGATTGATGCACTGACGGCAGGATAAACTTACCAGCAATATTGGTAATTTACCTAGGAAATATGTGATATGACAGAAATACTGTAATACTATACAAACAAATTGTTGGGAAACAAGAGTTAAACACCATATAACCAAACTGTCGGGAAAGCAGCATAAAAAAACATACAAACAAGAAATATTTAACAGTTTGGATTTTTTGTTATATTACTTCCTTTGTTTATTTGATACATTAACTGCAATCTGTTTATAAAAGTCTCAAGGTTTACTGAAACAGGGCAGTTGAGGATAAAAAAAAAAATCAAGGAAAAGCAACGAAAAAATTGTAGCAGAAATACTGTTACAAAAGGAAATATAGTTCAATTTTTTTTGCTAACCTCAAAAACGCTGTAAAACATTTCTGGGCTACAACACTGACGGACAACTGTTTGATTTCAATTCCTGAATGCATCACTTTCAAACAATTTTTCACCACATTTTGACTCACAAACAATGGAATATCACTGGGCTGCCTACAATCACAAACAAACAACTTTCTAATTAATATTAATTTTCTAATCATTTAATTAATTCGGTTTTAGATCTGCTTTAAACAGATCAACAAAAACATTAATGATAAAATCTCTATTAACCCTTTCCCTCATATAAACACTTTCTGACGCTTCTGCAGCAGACGGCTTTTTAAAAACATAATGACATAAGAAGAAATTGCTCAAAACGAGCAATTTCTCCTTTTGCCACAATGTTTTCCACTTTAAAGCGACTGAAATCCAGATGGCACGAAAAAAAAAACCTCGAATTCGCCCTAAATGTTATTCTTTATGTTATCCAAGTAAAACCAGGGTAGAAAATGTATCGTTTTTTATCAATAAAGTGAACTTGAGTCGTTTTTAATTGTCCCGATGAAGGGGTTTCCTATTTAAAAATAACACGGAGTCCTTCAGACGGGCACCTTGCAACGATCACGTGATATAACTATATAACGGTTCACACTGACAGGCGTGTACAGTTATACACAATTTACACGTTTGGCGGAGTCGAACGACAGTAATCATAGAGATTTGTTTGTGATTGCAAGAGCTCCTCGTGATTTTGCATAAAACCTTCATGGTATAAAAATGTTTCATTTAATGCGCATGCGTCCTATCGGTCATGTGACGACTCTTCAATTCACGTGACGACTTTTCAAGTCACGTGATGAATGAGTTTAAAAGCATCGAAAGCTATTTATAAACTTACCCCGTTACTGACGGGGTAGAATTTGTGATGGAAAAAGTATCGAAAACAAGAGAATCTCACCGATTATAGGGGTATGTAATATGTCAGTTATCATATTTTAATGCCCCAAATACAAAAATAACACTTATTTTCTTAAAATTGGATTTTTTTTTTTTTTTCGACAGTTAGTATCTGGAGTTCAGTCGCTTTAAGTCAAAGGTTATCCATTTAATTATAGAGACTTTCTATTTTTTTTATAAAATATGTTCACAGTAGTCTGCTGCAAAGTTGTCATATGAAGGAAAGGGTTAAACTTCAGGAAATACATAAACGAGGTAAACTATGGTGGAGTGAAGCTTCGTTTCACTATTATTTTTGCAATAATTAAAGTGTTTACAGGATACGATATTTTTTATAATTTACATTGAAACACTGCATCATCTGGAAAATTAGAAACTTTATTTTCAAACATGATTCAAAAACATTGTGAAAGTGTACTAGGTCATCTATATCATCGATAGGTTTTTACCCTTTCCCACATATTGATGCATCTGCAGCAAACAAGTTTTAAAAACATTGTGGCAAAGGAGAAATTGCTTTTGAGCAATTTCTCCTTTTATAGATATGTTTTCAACTGAATAATTATTGCTTCATTTAAAGAGATTTTCCATTTATTAGTAAGGATGCAAAAGTTGAAGTAAAATTGAATTGTACCATGGTATCTCTATTATAGATCAATAAGACAATTCTTTAACCATTTCCCTCATACAACAATTCTGCAGCAGACGACTTTGAACGTATTTTGTCAAATGATACAAAACCTCTATAATTGAATGGATAACCTATGACTAAAATTGGAAAACATTGTGGCAAAAGGAGAAATTGCTCGTTTTGAGCAATTTCTTCTTTTGTCTCTATGTTTTCAAAAAGCCATCTGCTGCAGAGGCGTCAGAAAGCATCTATATGAGGGAAAAGGTTAAAGCACCAACACCAAAGAGTTTCACTTGAGATAGCAATTGGAGAACATTAACCCTTTCCACACTGCAGACGCATTTTGACGCAATAGCAGCTGACGACTTTGTAGCCAAAGGTGAATTGCTCATGATGAGCAATTTCTCCTTTGGCCACAATGTTTTCAACTTTATTTAACAATTAAGCCATTTTTTACGGAGATTCTTCAGGTTTTTGTCACTATGTTTTCAAAGTCGACTGCTGCATATTTGTGGTATGTGGGAAAGGGTAAATAAGTCCAATATTGAAAGGTTTATACCTCTGGAGTATTTCTGTCATCAGTCGGAAACCCTCTTCATGTAGCGAGGGGTTTTTGAGTTCCTCTGATGTTGTCAGACATCTCAGCACTGATTCTATTCCTGCCATGATACAAGACATGATTATAGTTAACCCCAGTGCTCCAAGAAAACCAAACTTAAACCTTTAAAACTTGCAGATGCATTCTGACGCATCAAAAGCAGATATATTTTGAAATCATTGTAAGAAAATGATAAATTGATCATAATAATCAATTATGATTTTTGCCACAATGATTTTAACTGCATTTTATAACTATATGTGGACAATAGTTGAAGTAGAAATGTTCGTATTTTGGCCTGGGTCAACAACAGAAACAAGAGAACCATGGTCCTAAATCGCTCACCTGATTTAAGAGAAATCTGAGTTTTTCAATGAATCAGATTAATTTGAACAATAATGGAAGAGGGTAACCCAAAGAACATTTGTGTCAAACTATTTTCTAATCAGCCCAGTTTTTTTGTAAGAGAAGATTTTTTACATATATATATATATACATATAGTGAAAACAAGCCCCTGCCCCTAACGGCCATGTTTTTCAACGGTTCTAAATAATTTGAACAATTTAAGTCACCCAAGGAACATTTGTGCCAAATTATTTTTAAATCGGGCCAGTACTTTTAGACAAGAAGATTTTTTAAGTTTTCACTATACAAATATAAGGTAAACAAGCAGCTCCGCCCCCCTGGTGGCCATGTTTTTCAATGCATCGGAATTATTTGGTAGAGGGTCAACTAAGAAAAAATTGTGGATAATAATTTTCAAAGTGGGCCTATTCTTTTGGATAAGAAGACTTTTACAGTTTTGGCATTTTTTTCCCCCTTTTTTGATGCCACAGCTTAAACAGTTCTCCATGGAATTAAATTCTTTGGACAAATTTGAAAGAGAACCACCTAAGGAACATTCCTTTGAAATTATTTAGAATTTGGTTCATTGGTCTAGGAGGAGAAGTCGTTTGTAGGAAAATGTGAACAATAGCTCACCCCGCACTTAGGGCTCAGGTGAGCTAATATAAATGATAAATAGTAAGTTTAGGGCACATTTTTGGGTTAAATGGTTAATTTTAATGTTTTTAACTGTAAAAATTAAGTCTCAGCAGCAGTTTGATTTTAGCGTTTGAACTAATTTCGCCTTCTGGTCCATATGTTTAGGGACCGGCATGTGATCAACACTGATTGCAGAGCTGGGCATGAATCAATTAAGAAAAGAATTTGAATATCAATGTCCAAGATTGCTTGAAAACGTAATGAAAACACGTTATATGAAGGAATTTTGCTCACAAAAGAAAGTGCGATGACATCGCTTTGTACAGTTACATTATAGCCAGTGTGACATTGACCTTTGGCCTAGGTATGAAGGAATTTCACCGTCGTTTCATGTGGATGCAATAGACAGACAGTCAACGGGTAACCCTATATTATATTGGGACAAAAAAAACATTTTATTTTTCTGCCAGATTAATATGAATAATTTCTATTTTGAGTGAAGATGAAAAAGTCGCAGATCAAAAACATTTAACCCTTTCCCACATAAAGATGCTTTTAGATGCCTCTGCAGCAGACTACTTTTGAAATCATTGTTGGCAGAGGAGGAATTGCTCATTATGAGCAATTTCTCCATTCGCCACAATGATTTCAACTCTATTCAATAATCATACCATCCTTTACAGAGATTTTCTATAAAGGATTTAATGGGTTTTTTGTTGTGTTGAGATTAGGACTACTGCAATAGCTATTTCAAACAGATGACATTTTATCCTTTTGACTGACAAGGCTTTTCCCCCGTTTATATCTGCATAAACACAACAACATTAAACCAATTATTAAAAGAACACTGCTGCCCTTCACAGAAACATGTAGCGTATAAAATGAAATGAACTGATATATTGGTGGTTTAGTGGTTTATGCCACTTTCAACAGTTATATCACAGCATTTTCTTGGTAAGTTACCAGTACTATTGGTCCATTATCCTGACACCAATGAGTTTATTGTTATGCTAACCCCATAATCTTGGGCGCCACAGAGAGAAAGCCTTAACTACCATTTGTCTCACAATATTTTCAGATCATCAGCGCCAAAATTGACTGTGTCCGGGAATTGGTCCATGATGGGAACCTGCAACTAGACTCACTGACCGTCATGTTCAAGTAGAAGACTTACCATAGACTGCATGGCATCTTTTATAGAAGTGATCCAAACATGCCAACTGCTGTAAAACCTTCATAATGCAACTGAAATATGTATTTCCATAATCATTCTTGCTTATTAGTTTCCATTAATAAAGAATTATTCAAGAATTAGCAATTTTTTCTTTCACCACATTTTCAACCTCTGTAACAAAATCAAACTTAAAATTTTGTAGATGATACAATTTGGCGTGAAAAGTTTTCATAACAGATGACTCTAAAATAAGAGGTCCTAGAGGGCCAGTATCACTCCACTGCAATAAGGCAAAACAATTTTTTTTTTTTTTTAAGTTTTCACTCATATAAAGCTTAACTAACTTGTACTTTGACCAATCAACATGACTTGAAAGAATCTGGTACAGGGTCTCCAAAGAAACATTTCTCAAAAGTTATTTGAAAATAAGTCACATCCTGAGAGGAAAAATTATTGTCGAAAAAGTACGTTTAAAAAGAGCAATTTTCTATTTTAACACCATATCATTCTCCATATTACAGCCTAGCGGGTGCTCTTTGAAATATTTTGAGCATTGTTTGTATTGACAATAGTAACATTGTGTAAATTAACCTTTTGCCTCATATGAACTTATCTCTGCTGAAAACATTGTAGGAAAAAGAGAAATTGTTCTTTTGAGCAATTCCTTTTCCCCCACAATATCCTCAAAAATCAGTAGCTTTAAAAGCATAAAATGTTGGGGAAGGGTATATTTCAAAACAATCATTCCCTTAAAAATATTATTATTATAAAAAGACTTACTGAATCTGTTCTGTATTACTTGTATGAAGGCTCTCAAATAAAAACTCTGAAAAAGAATAAACAAAACACTTGATATTATATATTTATTTAAAGGCCTCTAATTAAAAAAAATCTGAATAAAAAAATGTGATATCCTGAAATTTTGTAAGAACTGCTTTTAAAGAAAGTTGAAAACATTGTAGGAGAAGAAGAAATTGCTTATCATGAAAACAACAAAGGGAGTGGATTAAGACAGTTAACACTCTCCCACATGCAGACACTTTCTGATGCCTCTGCAGCAGGTGACTTATGTAGACACTGTAGCAAAAGGAGAAATTGGTCATAACGAGCATAATTAACTCAATTAAATAATCATACTTACATTTACAGAATAATGTTTTCCATATTTTTGCCCATATGTTTTCAAGGTCAACTGCTGCAGATTTGTTGTATGTGGGGAAAGGGTTATCAAAGTTCATAATGATAATATCTCATCCAAATGCATAATAAAATTCAGAATTTTATAAAAAAAGATGTCACTAATTTACAAAGAGTGCAGACTGAGATCAAACAGTGTCGATGTTTTCCTGGTGCACATGTCAAATAAATACTATTAACACTTCCCTCATACAGACGCTTTCTGACGCCTCTGAAGCAGAGGACTTTTGAAAACATTGTGGCAAAAGAAGAAATTGCTCATCATGAGCAATTTCTCTTTTTGCCACAATGTTTTCCCCTTTTAGTCACTGGTTATCCATTATAGGGGTTTTCCATTTTTTGACAAATTATGTTCAGAGTCATCTGCTGCAGACTTCTTGTATATGGGAAAAGGTTTAATACCAGAACAATTAAATACCAGCAGTAACAGGTTTCAGAACAATTAAATACCAGCAGTTACAGGTTTCAGAACAATTAAATAACAGTAGTAACTGAGTTCAGAACAATAAACTAACAGCAGAAACAGAGGTCAGAACAATTCAAATACCAGCAGTAACGTAACTGAGTTCAGAACAATTAATTACCAGCAATATCCGAGTCCAAAACAGCCTTGCCATACTGGTTGCCATCTGACTTTACCAAGAGTTGAAGCAAAACCTGACCAACATGTGTTTGTAGATGATGTTCTTTACACAGCAGTAATTTCTTCAGGGCTGTTAGTAGACTATGGTCACCTGTCCTTAATGACATCATGGCCTGACATCCATCATCATTATCTAGCAACAACCGCAAAAGTCCTTTAATAGAGTTTCTTCATTCTTTTAGCTGATACGATATGAGCCGTCCCGCGAGAAAACAAACATTATGGATTCTGCGCGAATTATTGACCAAGATCAGCCTAAGCATGCCGTGTAGGCTAACCCAGATAGACACTTTTCGCCTCATGTGGATTTTCTGTTTTGGGAATCATTACCCTATACCTCTATATCCTGAGACGGAATGTGTCGGCCTGGATCAGTCTGTGCGGACTGCGCAGGCTGATCTGGGTCAATACATTATGCAGAAGCCATAATGTTGGTTTTCTCACGGGACTGCTCATTTATTCTAGTAGGATTGTCTACTTTGAAAACATCTAAAGAAAAAAGCGTACAACCTTTGGAAACTGAAAGTATTGCTTTGATGCAGAGTTAAGCCCTGCTTTTCCATAAATGTACCTGTCTATCAAGACAGAATTTATTTTCAGAAAATAGTTTCATTCACTAGGCAATCTGGGAAACTCAAAATTCTAGGGGATCCAAGTTCTTAATAGGTATTCTAAAAACATTGTAGAGCAATAGCATAATCCATGTATAGAATTTTTGCAGGGTAGATATTCAAGTGTTAGTTTATAAATGCAAAAACTAATTTTGATATTAAAGAGTTGCCTCCCTTGTTCTAATACCTATATATCTTGCTGTAGGGGATGCACATAAATAATAGCATCAAGAACATTACACAACATTCTAAGTCTCTGGAAATTCCAGGACAAATTTCAATTTTGGAGGAGGTATTTAGCCAAGGTATATGTATATAGTGACTCTTATACGATTTCCATTCTATGGAGCTAGCTTTTGAAGCGATGTATTTGATGTTTGCCTTTAGACTTAGAGGTCCAGGCTCTGGTCAGTATAGATCTTTTAGGACTGCTTAAGTGATTACTACAAAGTAGCAGATGGTTAAACAAG
Source organism: Serripes groenlandicus (assembly GCA_031761405.1). Lineage (NCBI taxonomy): Eukaryota > Metazoa > Mollusca > Bivalvia > Cardiida > Cardiidae > Serripes > Serripes groenlandicus. The sequence goes on from JASEVX010000004.1 coordinate 41,802,571, forward strand.
AGTTTTCCAATGAACAATGCATTATCAGCGTATACCCAGTTCTGGACTGACAGACATCAGAGAAGTGATCCCAAAGTGTGACCCTACCAAGGCAGACAACACAAAAAGTCAGTCAGACATCCCCCTTCCCCCTTATTTATCTGGCCTTAAGCTTTTCTTCAGTTTGACATTTTAAGAGTCACCTTATTTGAAAACATTTGAGAAAAAATGTGTAATATCATGAAAAAAAGAAGTACAATTCTCATATTCTGAAAGAAGTAGAATTTGCTCTTTTTGAGGCATTTCTCCATTAATGAGAATATTTTCATCAATTGTTCCCACATTACCTAGACCATTTATTTGGGACTCTTCCCCCTGTGCTGTTGACAAGAGGCCAAGTGTTCCAGTGTGAAGGTTCTGTCGTAACCTTGGTGAAATCAAGGTATGTAATGGGAATAGTAGAATGAAGATGTACACCAACTCTGACTGGACTTTCTCACAACAAATACACAAATCTTCACCAAACTTGTCTAGCAAACCACCTGAAATCAGAAATTATTAATCAAAATTGACACCCTTTCCTCATAGAACTGACTTTTGACAATTTAACAGCAGATAACATTGGATAAAAGTGTTATTGGTACAGCTTTGTTATAATAACGGAGGCTGCATTCTACTTGAGTGCATTTTTGCACTAGTTCAACTAAGCCAATTGCAATCTCCGAGATCAAAAACTCTTCAAGTCTTTCAAATTCCAATGCTGCACAGTACAGGTACTTCTGAAAACCTTCTTGAAAAAGGAGAAATTGCTCTAAAGTTTTATGATAGGTTAAAGTTTAACCTCCTTTCCCACCTTCAAGGCAATTTGACACATCTGCAGCAAACACATTTTAGAAATATGTCTCAAAAGATTTTTCTTTTGACCCAATGACCTCAAAATCAATAGAGGTCATCTACTGGTCACCCTCAGCCTCCATGTCAAGTTTTAGGGCCGGGGGTGCAGGCAATGTGGAGTTATCACTCTGACAAGCTTTTTGTGTTCAGGGTCACTGTGACCTTGACCTTTAACACTATTACCTCAAAATCAAAAGGAGTCATCTACTGGTCAGGCTCAACCTCTAAGTCAAGTTTGAGGACCATAGGTCCAGGCATTGTTTAGTTATTACTCTGACAAGCTTGGTCACTTTGACATTGACCTTTCACCTGATGATCTCACAATAGGGGTCATCTACTGGTCACCTCCATCCTCCATGTCAATTTTGAGGGCCATAGGTGCAGGCAATGTCGAGTTATCACTCGGACAAGCTATCCATGTTCAAGGTCACTGTGACCTTGACTTTTGACCCGATGACCTCAAAAGCAATAGGGGTCCTCTACTGGTCACCCCAATCCTCCATGGCAAGTTTGAAGGACATGGGTGCAGGCAATGTCAAGTTATAACTCAGACAAGCTTTCCAGGTTCAAGGTCACTGTGACCTTGACATTTGACCTCAAAATCAATAGGGTTCATGTAATAGTCACTCCAACCTCCAGGTCAAGTTTGAGGACCATATATCCAGGCATTGTTGAGTTATCACTTGGACAAGCTTTTCACACTCAAGGTCACTGTGACCTTGACCTTTGACCCAATGACCTGAAAACCAATAGGGGTCCTCTACTGGTCAGGCCCAGCCTCCATTTCGAGTTTGAAGGCCATTGGTGCAAGCAATGTCGAGTTATCACTCAGACAAGCTTTCCAGGTTCAAAGTCACTGTGACCTTGACAGTGACCTTGACCTCAAGATCAATAGGGTTAATCTACTTATCACCTTCAACCTCAATGTCAAGTTTGAGGACCATAGGTCAAGACATTTTTGAGTTATCACTCGGACAAGCTTTTTACATTCAATGTCACTGTGACCTTGACCTAAAAATCAATAGGGGTCATCTACTGCTCAGGCCCAGCCTCCATGTTGAGTTTGAGGGCCAAAGGTGAAGGCAATGTCAAGTTATCACTCAGACAAGCTTTCCAGGTTCAAGGTCAGTGACCTTGACCTTTGACCTGATGACCTCAAAATCAATAGGGTTCATGTACTAGTCACTCCCAACCTCCAGGTCAAGTTTGAGGACCATATATTCAGGCATTGTTGAGTTATTACTTGGACAAGCTTTTCACATTCAAGGTCACTGTGACCTTGACATTTAACCCAATGACCTGAAAACCAATAGGGGTCCTCTACTGGTCAGGCCCAGCCTCCATTTCGAGTTTGAAGGCCATCGGTGCAGGCAATGTCGAGTTATCACTCGGACAAGCTTTCCAGGTTCAAGGTCACTGTGACCTTGACCTCAAAATCAATAGGGTTATCTACTTATCACCTTCAACCTCAATGTCAAGTTTGAGGACCAAAGGTCAAGACAGTTTTGAGTCATCACTCGGACAAGCTTTTCACATTCAAGGTCACTGTGACCTTGACCTCAAAATCAATAGGGGAGGCCCAGCCTCCATGTTGAGTTTGAGGGCCATGGGTGAAGGCAATGTCAAGTTATCATTCAGACAAGCTTTCCAGGTTCAAGGTTAGTGACCTTGACCTTTGACCTGATGACCTCAAAATCAATAGGGTTCATCTACTAGTCACCCCCAACATCCATGTCAAGTTTGAGGATCACTCAGACAAGCTTTGTTCTACCGACGGACACCCCAACATACATTTCTTTTATGGCAATTGATAATGTTAAAAACAATTTGAAGACATAATTAAAACAGACTTAATTGATACAATTTCTTGGTACGACCAATCCAATTCAATTCAATTTTAATTGTTTTTGTTTTAGTCCAAGTTTGTACACAGAACAAAAACATTAGTTAATGCGAGTTAATGGTAGGAATTCAAAAGTATTAAACTAATGTATGTTTGCCAAATTTATCATTAATACCTTATTTCATACCGTTTAGTGTTTAATAATATAACAAGAGGGCCATGAGGCCCTGGAATCGCTCACCTGAGAATGGGCTATTTAAAACATAACTCTTTCAGCACCAATGGCAATATCATCAAGACAAACTTTCTGACAAAATTTCAAGCTGCTCAAGTCAAAAAAGCGATCTCTATAGTGTTAACTAGATTGTTCTACAATTTGGCCTAGTGACTTAGTTGTTGACCTGACATGACCCATATTCGAATTTGACCTAGATATCACTAAGTCAAATTTTCCGACATAGTTGTGGCTTCCAGAGTGTTAACAAGATTTTTCTTAAATTTGGCCTAGTGACCTAGTTTTTGACCAGACATGACATATATTTGAACTTGGCCTAGATATCATCAATACAAACTTTCTGATAAAGTTTCAACATGCTCAAATTTAAAATGTGGCTTCCACAGTGTTAACAAGATTTTTCTTAAATTTTGACCGGACATGACTCATATTCAAACTTGGCCTAGATATCATCAAGACAAACTTTCTGACAAAGTTTCAACATGCTCAAGCCAAAAATGTGGCTTCTAGAGTGTTAACAAGATTTCCCTTCAATTTGACCTAGTGACCTAGTTTTTGACCCGACATGACCTATATTCAAACTTGACCTAGATATCACTAAGACAAACATTCTGACAAAGTTTCAACATGCTCAATTTTAAAATGTGGCTTCCAGAGTGTTAACAAGAGTTTTCTTAAATTTTGGCCTAGTGACCTAGTTGTTAACCGGCCACGACCCATATTCGAACTTGGCCTAGATAGCATCAAGACAAATTTTCTGACAAAGTTTCAACATGCTCAAGTCAAAAATGTGGCTTCAAGAGTGTTAACAAGATTTCCCTTCAATTTGGCCTAGTGACCTAGTTTTTGACCCGACATAACCTATATTCGAACTTGGTCTAGATATCACTAAGACAAACATTCTGACAAAGCTTCAACATGCTCAAGTTTAAAATGTGGCTTCCAGAGTGTTAACAAGATTTTTCTTAAATTTGGCCTAGTGACCTAGTTTTTGACCAGACATAACCCATATTCAAACTTGGCATAGATATCATCAAGACAAACTTTCTGACAAAGTTTCAACATGCTCAATTTTAAAATGTGGCTTCCAGAGTGTTAACAAGATTTCCCTCCAATTTGGCCTAGTGACCTAGTTTTTGACCCAACATGACCTATATTCGAACTTGGTCTAGATATCACTAAGACAAACTTTCTGATAAAGTTTCAACATGCTCAAATTTAAAATGTGGCTTCCAGAGTGTTAACAAGATATTTCTTAAATTTGGCCTAGTGACCTAGTTTTTAACCGGACATGACCCACATTCAAACTTGGCCTAGATATCATCAAGACAAACTTTCTGACAAAGTTTCAACATGCTCAAGCCAAAAATGCGACTTCAAGAGTGTTAACAAGATTTTCCTTAAATTAGGCCTAGTGACCTAGTTTTTAGCCCGACATGACCCAGTTTCGAACTTGGCCTAGATTTGATTGAGATATATGTTCTGATAAACTTTCATGAAGATTGGATGCAAAATGTTGCCTCTAGAGTGTTAACAAGCAAATGTTGACGATGGACGACGAACGACGGACAAAAGGCGATCACAAAAACTCACCTTGAGCACTTTGTGCTCTGGTGAGCTAAAAATTGTACTGATTTTATTGATAATTTTTGCATTTGAATTGCAGTTTCCCAGTATATTTGTATCTCTGTAGATCCCATATGACATTATTTTTCATTTTGCGCCAAATTGTATGCTATATTTTGATGTAAGCTCCATTGACATTGAATAACCTTGATGTCAATTCCTGTTTATGTAATATATACATTCAACCTGATGAAGGCCAATTTATCAAAATGTTTTTTAATTGAATAAATATTTTATGTTGAAGTTTGACATCTTTATAAAACGTCATACTTCCACTTTTAAAAACTTTACTAATTTTTCCACCGATGTTTTCAAAGTTGTCTACTGCAGATTTCTTGTTGGTGGGAAAGGGTATATTGCATACCATCTGGTTGGAAAAGGGAATAAATAATGAAAAATACTATTAACAAGAGTACCTTGCTGGTCCTATATCTATCACCTGATTAAATACAATTTGAATAGTTTTCAATGTTTGAACTTTATACATTAAAGGAAAACAAGCCCTTGCCCCTGGCAGCTATGTTTTTCAATGGATCTGAAAATGTGAACAATCTTAGAAGAGGGTCATGCATTTGTGCCAATTTTTTTTTAAATCAGGCCTGTGCTTTTGTACAATAATATTTTTATAAGTTTTTACTAACTTTATATACATATAAGGAAAACAAAACTTATCCCTGCCGGCCTTGTTTTTCAATGAATCCAAATAATTTCAACTATAGAGGAACATTTGTGCCACATAATTTTCAAATCAGGTCAGTATTTTAGGACAAGATTATATTTAAAGCTTTGACTATATACATATATGGAAAACTAACTCCGCCCCCTGGCCATCATAATAATTTGAACAATCTTGGTAGAGCTTTGTGTAATAAAGTAATAACTATCAAAATTGAGCCAGTACTTTTGGACAAGAAGATTTTTATAGTTCTGACATTTTTCTATTTTTCTTATGACACAGCAACGAAAGTTCTTCATAAAATATAATTCTTTGAACAATTTGAAAGAAGACCACATAAGACACATACCAGTGAAATTATTTTGAAATTTGTCAATTGTGAATTGATGGAAGGACGGATAGACAACGATAAGTGATCACAATAGCTCACCCCGAACCTTGAGCTTAGGAGATCTAGAAATGAAATGTAACATTTGTTTTCAAAATTTGCTTTCTTAACATCAAGCGTGTAAATGGCTTCATTTGTTTCACACTCCTCCAAATAAGTACCTTGGTATTTCTTGTGTTATTTTCAAGTTGTACCAATATATGTATGCAACAGTTTAACCTTAAATCTTCTCCCTAGAGGTTGTTTTTAATATCAATTAACCTCTGCAGAAGCAGAACTCCCACATGTCCTCTTGCTTTCAAATTAGAAGACTATTTCTCTTTTTCCATATGCAGACGATCTCTGATGCCTCTGCAGCAGAAACAATTGTACATGTAGCAACAGGGAAAATTGCTCATTATAAGCAATGTTTCCTTTTGCCAAAATGTTTTCAACTCTATTCAATTGGTTTATTTGGGTTTTACACCGTTTTCAACATTATTTCACTTATATTATGGCGATAGTTGACTTATTCATGATTCACTACCGATAATGCATTTTATGAACATATTTGTCAATGGAGTTCTTTAGTGGAATTAATAATATTTTACTTTTTATTAAAGAAAACTTGATTCTAAATAAGATACTTCATTGCAATTTATTTCAGCTGTCCATCAAAGCAGTTTGGAAACCAAAAGATGTAATTTTGTTGAATGATGTTTTGCACCCTTTTCAATAGTATTTTAGTCACAACACAGTATTTACTAGACAATTTAACAGTACTGGCCGTATTGTTTTTTCGTACATGAATGCATCAGTCATAATAATAGTCAGAGTGTTGAGGATGTCTTTGGTATGACCTTAACCCTCCACCCACTACATAATGGAGATGGTCACTGAATGCTAGTCACTGAATGCTATATCTAATTCAACATATAGAGAGCAGACAGTTCTTGCATAAATGTTCCCAATGTTGCAACTTTGAATCAAATTTGTTGATAATTAGTCCAGCTCTTTAGCAAATGTATGGAGCAGCTTACTTCATGCCCACCCAACCATCAGGTTGAATTATTTATTTTTTTGATAATTCAAAAAGTGTTTTTTCCCCCCTGTCATTCTATTGTTTCAACTTTGAATTGTTTGTTACAAACTAATTTTTAAGTTTGCGAACAATTTCCTCTTATGTGAATGAAAAGTCCCATGGAAAACCTATCTTCCTGAATGATTGAAGTAACAGCCAGGATCCAGATAAAACTGATAAAGCTGTTTTCAATCCAATTCATACAATGAAGAAAATGGATTATTCAAGAAACAAGGGTCAGGATGCTCTGCTTATCATAAGACTTACATACAAATAGATATCAAATTGGCAGGAGCCATGTATAAAAATCTGATACTTCCTTCCTTATTACACAGAGGCTGTACCTCTGTTTTACCTGGCAACCCCCATAAACTTGGCTCCTAATCAAAACAAATACCTGTAGAGATGTGGCATCATTCAGGCTCCCGGAAATGTTTCTTACAACCCACATAAACACATGTGTCTTCCACAAAAAAAAGTCATGTTTTATTAAAACCTACCATGCGGCATGTAAGACAAGTGTAGATCCAGATCAACCTGAACATCTACACATTTTGATCTCACTCTGCACTGCTTTCCAAATATTCACAGAATGTGGCGAGAAACATGTGACAAACTTTATTCATTTGGATCATGTAGCATTATACTAAGAAGCACATGTAGATATGCTCACATCATAAATTGGCTAGGGTTGTTTTTTCTGGAGCACAGTTCATATATTTCCTTGCTGAATAGTTGAAGACTGAGGGAGTTGTAACCATTTACCTCACATGCTTATTTTGGACTCTCCAAACTTGTTGTTTGTATGGTGTTTAATACCTTCAACAATTCTTCAACAATTCTTCAGATTTATCAAGGCATTTCCTTGGTAAGTTACCAGTACCATTGAGTCAGTTGACCCAAAAACTCTGTGTGCCAAGGAGGGGAAAGCCATTACTTTCATTTTTAATGTATATGGTATGACCCAGTGGGGGATCAAACCCTCAACCTCCCGCACTGAGGCAAATCTCTGCCACTACACCACCAAGGCAGTCTCCAAAATTGAAAACATCTGCAGAAAATAATAACAACAAATACATCTGCATTCATTAAAGATTGACTTTGAAAAAGGGTAAAAAACAATGTAAGAAAAGGAGATAATGCTCAATGTTCATTATAAGGTGTCTGCTACAGCGGTATCACATCAGATCAAAGAAAAAGTAGATATTCTTTTTTTCTAATTTCTTTTATCTAGCAACAGAGACATATAAACACAGAGATAAGGTACTCGGGATTCCAAATGCCTTACAAAGAACAAAATCCTTCAAACGTCGTGCGAGTCTTGATCGGGATTTACAAACCACGTGATCATTCCCATGGAGGCATGAAAATAACCGCATTCTTTGTTTTGATGTGAAGGAAGCGAGCGTTCACTACAATAGGCAAAAAGACAATGTTAATGAATAAGTTTAAATGACAGCTTTCAATTACTCTGTGTCAATTTAAAACATTGCGTCTTGTAGGGTAGCATTTTTTTTAAAATCATAATGCAAAAACATAGGTTTTATGACTAAGATTTCTCTGATTTTACTTTTCAAATGCCCTGTTTTTGTGAGTACTCCTTTTTTTTAATTGGTCAAAATGAAAGTATTTAATTATTTTTTGTCAATTAAAAACATTCGTCTTGTCAACAAGACATATGTCTTTGAAACTGTGGATATTTTTTATCAAAATTACAATGCGACTAATTATGACTAATATTTCTCTGATTTTACTTATCAAATGTGAGCACCATTTTTTTTTAAATTGGTCAAAATGAGGGCTTTCAATTATATTTTGTCAATTTAAAACATTTCGTCTTGTCGGGAAGACATATATCTTTGAAACAGTGTATATTTTTTTCAAAATTACAATGCGAAACATAGGTATTAGGACTAAGATTTCTCTGATTTTACTCATCAAATGCCCTGTTTTTTTGGCGCCAATTTTTGTTTTATTGGTCGAATGAGAGCTTTCAATTGTTCTTTGTGAATTTAAAGCGTCTTGTTGGGAAAACTTATATCTTTAAAACAGTGAAATATTTTGGGTTTTTTGTCTCCAAAGTAGCTTAAATCTCTGTAAATGAAAGTATAATAATTGAAAAGATTTGAACAAAACTTGGAGCTAAAGGACAATTTTATTAATTGATATACACTGGCACTCCTCTATAAATTCTCCGTTTTAAAGCTGATCTCATTATAACACTGATCTTGATTGGCTCCCAAATTTTATTGCATGAAATATGTGGGAATAGAATTATAAATTTTCATAAACCTAACATTTGAAACATTTGAAACACCAAATACGACTATAACGTTAATCCACATGTTTGCATAACGCTTTGTTCAACAATAGACAGGTAAAAAAAAAAAAATTGATATCGTTATCGAGCGGCTGTTTGCATAACACTTTCAATATTAAAACAATAGACAGATAAAAAAAAAATTGATATCGTTATCGAGCGGTTGTTCGCATAATGCTTTCAATATTACAACAATAGACAGATAAAAAAAATCAATATCGGGTGTAATTATTGTTTGTGCATTACATTTATTGTGTTCAGTCACCTTGCAAACTGATACAACTTTAATCGTCCGCGACTGTCATGGTGTGACAAACGAACAAACTCAATTTCAAACTTCATAATGTAACAAACAACCACAGCTGATAATTTCGCAAAATCATTTCTTCGATCTCCGTAGTGAATACAACTTGGGAAACCCAAAAAACCCTAAATATACACGTGACAATTCCAGCCAATCGTATTTGTGATATTTTATCTGGATGTCATCCATTTCTTTCCAATTCTTCGATCTCCGTAGTGAATACAACTTGGGAAACCCAAAATACACATGACTATTCCAGCCAATCTTATTTGCGATATGTAAATTAAAACTATTTAGCTCAAATGTATGCAGTAAACGTCATCAATATTGGGGCCGTTGAATAGGCATGCGCATGAGACATGAATCGATTGTAAACTTCCGCAAATATTGCAAAACTGAAAGTATACTTGGTAAATCTCTAAAGTTCACTGCAATTACCGTGAATTGTCAAAGAAATAACCCTGTAAAAGATCGACGATTAGAAATGAGTATTATTCGGTCCAAAAATTTCACTCGCAATAAGCTGCTGGTGCCTGAAATCTCACTACGCAAATTGAAATTTGCACTTGCAATTCGCGAGTATGCGAGCTTTAATTCGATCCCTGATACATCTATCAAATGTAAAAGAAATAGGTAAATATATCTTGCAAGCTTGTTTTAGCCAAAAACACTCTCTCTTTGCAATTGAATTAGTGTATGCATTATAGATGGGTGGGCGGGGAAATGATTTTTGGAACAGCGTTATCAATTTAACCCCGCTTATAGCACTGTGTAAGACCATGGCTCCCAAGTACAGTGTTATAGAGGAGTGCCAGTGTAGCTTGGTTTTCAGATGGTTACCAGATGTTTGGTGACATACCGGATATAATGTTTGATTTGACATTTACACATTATATAACCAAACCTGAAGTAACTTTCAACTAAATTTCAGCCTCAAGTTTAATGCTTTAGATGTATACTTTAAAAACCCTTAACACTGTACTTATCAAACGTTTTGCATTAAACTGTAACAGTTAGTCTTCGAAAAATGGTAATACCCTCATTGGTGTTTTATAGTAATATATAAATAAAGAGCAATATCAACTGTTAAACAAGACATGGAAATTCCATGAAACCAGGTTTTCTATAATGGAAGGTGTTTAATTAAGAATTAACAGATCTGTCAAATCTTTCTGTTAATAGTTTATCAAAGCTAGTAATTCAAGTAACAGGGAATATTTCTATTGATGAATAATCATAATTACTTTGTCAATTAAATATATCACAATTTTATCTAACAAATATCAGTTCAATACAGTCAATCGTGTGTTGATGGCCTCATTTATTAAGAACATATAATAGATAACAGATATTAAGCAACCTTTTGTTGTAAGCAGCCACATTTTAGGATCCCTAATGCCAGGTTGATAATCAGTGATCTGCCTTAACCCTTTACTTGATAGTAACACGTTTATGCCTTTGCAAACAGACTAGATTCAGGGCCCGAGGTTATGAAACTTACTCATATCTATGCTATATTCTTTTAAATTGCCAAGTTATTTAATATGGAGCATATTTGCGCGAAGTTATTTGAAAATATCTATATGCATGGTAAAGTTATGGTCTGAACAAAAAAAGTTCAAGTAAAGTATATTTTCTGTCACTGTAACCTTGACCTGGAAGCTAAACACATAAATTGTGCATATGACACAGCGTCTTGATATGGTGTATATCTGTTCCAAGCTATTTGAAAATATCTCTATGGATGAAATAGTTATTGTCCAGACAAGAAAAGTTCAACTGATGTCTATTTGTTGTCACTGTGACCTTGACCTTAAAGCTACAGACAAAAGTTTTGCATGTGACACATCATATTGATATAGTTCATATTTGTGCCAAGTTATTTGAAAATATCTCTATGCATGACAAAGTTATGGTCCGGACAAGAAAAGTTAAATTAAAGTCTATTTCTTATCACTGTGACCTTGACCTTGAATCTACAGATTTTTTTTTGAATTTGGCACATCGTCTTGATATGGTGCATGTTTGTGCCAAGTTATTTGAAAAAATCTCTCTGCATGACAAAGTTATGGTCCGGACAAGAAAAGTTAAATTAAAGTCTATTTCTTATCACTGTGACCTTGACCTTGAATCTACAGAATTTTTTTTTGCATTTGGCACATCGTCTTGATATGGTGCATGTTTGTTTTAAAGTTATTTGAAAATATCTCTATGCATGACAAAGTTATGGTCCGGACAAGGAAAGTTGACGCCCGCCCGCCCACCCGCCCACCCGCCCAACGACTTCGCCAAACTTATAACCAGATTTTTCTTTCGGAAAACCTGGTTAATAAAACAATAACAAAAAAAAAGAGAAAAATTCGAACAAATATCATTTGTAGCAGGCAACTTTAAAGCATATATAGGCTAAACTTTATGTAATATTTATTTGGATTAATAAAAATTAAAAAAAATCATTGTACATTGCAAAAGGATAAATTAATTATTATAAACCTTTTTGCCACAATATTTTTACAAATAGATGTTTCCCTGATATACCCGAGATTTGATGCCCCTGTAGATGACTTTTGATAACATTGTTGGAAAAGGAATGATACTCAAACAAGCATTAAATCTTAAAAGCATATGTATAATTGGAATAAAGGAAATGTTTAACTTAAGTCATTTGCTTGGATTCGATAATTGAGAAAAAAAGCTTTTTTTAAAAACTCTAAATAAGATTCAACAACCGGTATTTGTTCTAAAATTCCTCTCTCTGTCCGTTGTCAAAACTTTAAACCATTCTCTCATGTAGACGCTCTATGACGCCTCTGCACGGCAGCTTTTTGAAAACATCGCGACTGAAGAAAAAATTGCTCAAATCGAGCAATTTCTCCTTTTGTCACCATGTTTTCAACTCTATTCAATTAAAGTACTTTCGTTTTAACCCTTTCCCTCATATACACGCTTTCCGATGCCTCTCCAGTAGACATATTTTTTAAAACATAGACAAAAGAATAAATTGCTCAAAACGAAATAAATTTCTCCTTTTGTCACAATGTTTTCCACTTTTAGTCATGATTATACAAGAAAGTACTGACAGCAACATACAGTTTATCACATATAAGCACACGTATTTATATGTCTTCTTCCATCATTAATTATCTGTTTATTATTTGATAACGGTCCCTAAACATAAAGCTGAACAGTAGATCTTACTATGTTTACGAGTAATGGTGTATTTGTTCTCGTATGCCATTATTAAACTATCAAAGATAAATAAATAAATATTGACGGGACATATAACTAGTATTTTATGTGGGACAAATGAGATTTTTATACAACCCACGAAGTAAAACAAGGTATTTCGAGTGATTAATCAAGAGTCGTCAGACGCTTGTCATTTTCTATAAAGCGCTTGCAATACATGGATCATTATCAAGATGATATTACACAACAATATCGATGTTTGGCTATACCCGTGACAAAAATTGTGATCTCGATTGAAAATCCAGAGTACCTTATCTCTGTGTCTCTGCTAGAAAGTTAGATGAGCTGTCACAACATATTCTATACATTTCGGCACTCTTTACATCCTATCTTAATCTTTCCCACATACAGACACTTTCCGATGCCTCTGAAGCAGATAACTTCTGAACTTTTTTCAGTAATTATACTTTCATCTATAGAAATATTCCATATGTTTTACTTAATGTTTTTAAAGTTGTTTGTGGAAGACTGTGGTGCAGAGGTAGAGTGTCTACCTCTGGTACCAAAGGTCCTGAGATGAGTAGGATCTGACATTTTCTTTCCACACAAACGGGGGAGTGATTGCTGGTTAAGTCTCCAGGAAGCAGACATCGAGCATGATTAATATAAGCTGTTGATGTGAAATAAATAAGTTCAAACTAAAGTTATCTTCTGCAGATTTGTTTAAAAAGGAAAGGGTTATACACACATACATGCACTTCCTATATCTATAGTAAATAGCCAAAGAGGTTAGGTTCAGACCATACATCAATGAGATTGTTTCCAGATGTTGAATCATCCTAGCGTTTCTTAGCTCTTCACCTTTCTTATTGATTCAATGTTAAAGTACAATTTTACATGTTATGTCTGTCTTGAAATGTATAAGTAATTGTCAGTTCAATGAGAGAGCAGTGTGAGAAAGGTAGTCATCAATTATATCAAGCGAGGATGTCTTGTCTCACAATATGTTCTAAATGCTGTCCACTAATGCTCCAATGATGTGGGTGAAATAGTTCAATAAACCAAGGATTCATTAATTCATCCTGAAGTTTTCACTAACCATAACTATATAATGTACTTAACAATTTAAATAACCAATCAGCTCTTACAAAAACAGCTGCTGGATCATGTGGCTGCAAATATTTATCACTGATTGCTTTTTTCACAATGATCCGCAGTCTGATATAGCATACAGGTATATGCGCGAAGGGTTAATTCAACCAATGATTGGCATTATTTATGTACTCTTTGGTGCTTAAATTACTCTATCATTCCACAAATAAGCTCTTTCATTGAATTGGTTTTTACCTATCCCAACAGTATGTTTAACCCTTTCCCTCATATAGACGCTTTCTGACGCCTCTGCAGCAGACGGCTTTTTGGAAACATAGTGACAAAAGAAGAAATTGCACAGAACGTGCAATTTCTCCTTTTGCCACAATGTTTTCCACTTTTTGTCATAGGTTATCCATTCAATTATGGAGATTTTCTATGTTTTGACAAAATACGTTCAAAGTCGTCTGCTGCAGAATTGTCGTATGAGGGAAAGGGTTAAAATACATACTTTCTTCTTGCACCCAATATAACTCATATTTACTATGTCTGCTGTAAACAAGCTTTAGAACTTATTTAGGAAAAGATTTAGAAAGAAGGTTATATATGAAAATGTGTGTGAATCAACATTACACAAGGGTTGTTGTCAGCGCGTCAAAAGGAGAATATTTCTGAAATTGAGATTGCTCAATATGAGAAGACTGGTTTCTGGCAGTCGACAAGTGGCTTTCAAAAATTTAATTGTTTTGTTACTTGAACATTCCTTATCTTAACCGCTTTCTGACACCTCTGCAGCAGACAGCTTTTTGAAAACATTGTGGCAAAAGGAGAAATACCTCAATATGATTTGTCATATTTTAGCCAACATTTTATCTAAGTTGTGTGCTGCACATTTGTTGTATGTGGGAAAGGGTTAACCTTTTCCCACATCCAGAAATGTTGAAACATAATCAAAATCAAATACTTTCATTTACACAGAAATTCAATATTAATGCCTAGATATTTTCAATCATTTGCCACAGATTTGTTGTGCTTGGAGAAAGGGTAAAACCCAGGTAGCATTTTCTAGTGTAAGGCGCAACAATACTGTTGGAAATTACTGGTATAACCCTTTCCCTCATGTAGACGCTTTCTAACGCCTCTGCAGCAGACGGCTTTTTCAAAACATAGTGGGCTGTCAATCCAGGGGTTGTAAGTTTGAATCCCGGCTCGGCCAACTTTCTTTCTGATGATTGACAAAAGTCAATGCGACATGCGTCATTCGTCTTCCACCAATGGGCTAAGTATATGTGGAAAAGCAGCCAGTTGCTTGGGAAGATTGTTGTGTGGAGTACTGGTGTGAGAAAACCAGAAAATGCATGAGTAGGTGAACTGGCCGCCGTGATATAACTGAGAAATTGTTAAAAACGGCGTTAAACCCCAATCAATCAATCAAAACATAATGACAAAAGAAGAAATTGCTCAAAATGAGCAATTTCTCCTTTTGCCACAATGTTTTCCACTTTTTGTCATAGGTTATCCGTTCAATTATAGAGATTTTCCACTTTTTGACAAAATAATTTCAAAGTCATCTGCAGCAGAATTGTTGTATGAGGGAAAGGGTTAATGCCTAGATATTTTCAATCATTTGCCACAGATTTGTTGTGCTTGGAAAAAGGGTAAAACACAGGTAGCATTTTCTAGTAAGGCTCAACAATAATGTTGGAAATTACTGGTATAAATAGATATTTCATCTGAACAGAAGCTGATTTATCTGGCTCTAAGAATTTAGTTATCTAAAAGTAAAGTTTTACTGTTTGCATGTTCTGATAAGAAACTGTGATCTCTTGCCAGTTAACCCTTACCATGCTATATGCAACATTGACCCTTTCCAATATGCAGAAGCATTTTGACCCATATGCAGCAGACAACTTCAGAAAACTATGTGGCGAAAGGAGAATGTTTTCAAGTCTATTCAATAATTATGGCTGAAAATCTTGTACAGTAGGATAGAAAAGCAAAAGTTGCTTATTCTTTCCCACATAAAAACAATCTGCAGCAAACAACTTTGAACACATCAAGATTAAAATGTCGAAAATCTCTATAAATTATTGACATGTGTCGAAAATGTGGCAAATGGAGAAAGTGCTCCTCATGCGCAAATTCTCCTTTCCCCACAATGTTTTCAAAAGTTGTCTGCTGTGGATGCTCCTAAAAGGTGAAAAAGGGAGGTTAAACAATATTTGCCAACACTGTAGATAAAGATCAACGTGCGTATTAGAGCAGTCAGATCTTTACATTCATTGTTTGATATTCCTTTATTAGTTTTAAGTGAAGGTAACACTTCATAAATATTTAAGAGCTTGTTAAAATCTTATGTATGATTGCACCTGTTGCAGGAATTTAACATGATAAGGGGTAAAGAGAAGATGGCAGGATAAACATTGATAGTTTACTGCAAGACAACGAGATTTTATTTACATGATGCCTTGTAATTTTTCCCCATGAAATATTCTATGTTACATCACCAATGACAATGTAACCTTTACTCCAATACGGACTTGTTGGGCCTTTGAGCAGATGACTTTAAATTTCTTTGATGCTTTTACAGCAGTTAATTCCAATAAATTTAACAGTTTAACAGTTAAAATACAGAACTGTCTCAAATATAATTGGTGTATGTATCTGATATATTGGTATTGAAATAACAGAGCCAAATAAAACAACATTTATGCAATGGCTAATTTTTGCCAGTATAAACCTTAGCCACATACAATGAGATAATCAAAGCGCAGATCGTGTAGAAAATCCTGCAAAGTAACAAGCAGTATCTCGATGTAGGCCATGCCATTTTCAGTATATATAGGCATATACGATAATGACAATCTCCAACTCAATTTGGCTACACTTTCAGCATTGATTGCTATTTGATGCTAGAACGTACAGACGTGTCTAACTTGTACACTGCATGACATCGTGTCCTGTAAACCTTTGTAAACCAATCTTATTATCTAGACGCTTTCATATATTGCAACAACTACAAGATAAAGTGTTTATAATATTGAGATTTAAGAACAATCGATAACGGTCTCGCAAACTATTTATAGAACCTTTTAGAATTTCCAGATGCCTGAGGTGTTTTGAATATCATGAAAGTTATAGAATGCGCAATGATATTTATTATCTGCCCAAACATGAAGAAAGATAATATTTACATAATTTAACTCTATGTAGATATTATCTCAATAAATCTCAAATCTTAGTATCAATCTAGTACTGAAGTAGCACTGACATGATTATTATTAATCGTGTCTCTGCATCACTGATGGAACTATATATTTAGCGGTTTAACGGATGTAGGTTAATTGGTTTGCAGTAAGAAATAAAAAGATAATGGGCTGTTCAAAACTGACTATGTAATTTTTTTCGTTGTTGTTGTTTCTGTTAGCATTGTGGCGATTGTCAAACCAATCGCCACAAAAATCAGTCATGAGACAGATACTACTGTTAATTAGTTCCATGAGTAAGGACTTACCATAATCTAGAATTAGTTTGTTGGCGAGTCCAGGTAGCTGATAGAGCAGTTTACCTATCAGCATGTAATATGGTACCATAGTGTTGTGATCTCTAGTACTCTCCATCTACATTAGATAAACATGAAAGTGAAAACTACTTCAAAATCACTGATACAATAGGAGTCACACCAGATAATGTCTTGTCACACATGTGACCAGTGAAGAGTTAGATGATGGGTCATGTTGCACATGTAAACAATGTATAGTTAGATGATGGGTCTTGTTGTATATATAAACAGTATATAATTAGATGTTTGGTGTTGTTGCACATGTAAACAATGAATAATTAGATTATGGGTCTTGTTGTACATATAAACAGTGTATAATTAGATGATGGGTCAGGTTGCACATATAAACAGTATATAATTAGATGTTGTGTGTTGTTGCACATGTAAACAATGAATAATTAGATTATGGGTCTTGTTGTATATATAAACAGAGTATAATTAGATGATGGGTCAGGTTGCACATATAAACAGTATATAATTAGATGTTTGGTGTTGTTGCACATGTAAACAATGTATAATTAGATGATGGGCCTTGTTAGTCGCCGGGCAGAAGCCCGCGACTTCTATTTTTAATAGGTTTTCGGAAATCACATGGGAGGGAGGATTATTATTAGAAAGAAACACATTTAGATGTCTTGAACATATTACAATTGTGTTTGTTTAAAAACACTAAGTAATGACACATCTAAAATGAAATAAATATTCCGATGTTTTAGGTATTTTCAGTTTCATTATTTTGACTCGCATTTATGTCTTTTTGTTTTATTTACGAAGACAAAACAGTCCCTATTAGCTAGACTGGTATACTTTATTTTACACTATATACTACATATACTCAAAAGGCGATAACTACAAACCTTTACGTTGCACAGTCTAATTTGTTTACATACGCGCACCTGCTTGAAGCAGACTGTTTGTTATGTGTAAATATCGAGATGAAAATGACCTTGAATATTCTCCTTTTAATGGCAATTTTAACTTACTGAATGCTATTTTCATGATCAAAGAGATATCTTGATTTGTGAAGAAGGCATTTTATAATGCTTTACACTCACTTACAAATAGTAAATCGTTGGTGATTTAAAATGTTTATTTGGTTCGAAACAAATGAAGAAAAGAACAAACCGAGATAAAACTAGTTTTAATAGAAAAATTACTTTAAACGAACACTCTCTGCCTATAAAGAGAGTTTCAAGAACGACACCTCTGTGAATAAGAAAGAATCGGGTCTTTCGTACAAAATTATTTCGTCCTTGACAATTTTAAATGTGTCATTTAATTCCCTAAAGGCATATTGCTTCCGATCTGCATATTGTTATGCATCATTGACACAAGGGCGCTCATCATAATATAATTTTAAAACATGAGTAGATTGTTATTTTTATTATAAAAAAGGAAGGAAAGAATTAAAATAAATTAACATGTTGTAGGGCTCAATTTATGTTCGAAATTAAGTTTAAATTATACAACAATTTCAATGAGATTTAACTGTTTAGTTGATATTATATTTTGAAGGTCGTCTATTTTATAAATATTGGACTACATTTCAACATTTGTTAAAGTATGATATAATTAGGATGCCAAGCTAATATCATTTTGAGAAAAAGAGAAAACTCATGTCTTCAGCGATTTAACCTTTATCTCATTGTTTTAAAAGTAGATTGCTGCAAAGGTTTCCAATGTTGACTTTAATAGAGGAAAGGTAAAATGATGTGCTATTGCATGCAAATCCTAAATGGTCTGTTTTGTGGTTTTATTGAAAAATAATGAAATTCAAATATTCTGACAAACATCTTGAAAAGTGTATGTGGAATTCACAAATCTTATAATTATTCCTTAATGAAAGCACTGTAAAGACCATTTGTAATAAGGCATATAATCTTTGAACAATTTAAAAGAGAACCACAAAAGGAACATTCCTGTGAAGTTTGGAAGATATCGGTCCAATGGTTTAGGAAGAGATGTGATTTGAAGCTAAAAGTTCATTTGCCCCTTTTCTTGTACCACATAGCAGCTATCTATTTTAACAGAATACATTATCGTAAGGGTCAGAAAAGGAATATTTCTGCCTAATTATCTTGACATCTAACAAGAACTTAAATTAGAATGGAATTATAAAGTTTTTCAATTTTGTCTCTTTCCTGATGCCACCTTGCTGTCCTGTTTTTCAACTAATCAATATGGCTTGAACAATTTTTGTGGAGGGTCACTCAAGGAACATTTCTACCAAATAATCTTGGAATCGGACAACAGATTCTGGAGGAAAAAGATTTTAAAGTTTGGGCATTTTTCCCACTTTCTGTTGCCACAGCAACCAAAGTTCTGGACAGAATGTAAGTCTTTGAACAATTTTGAAAGAGGCCCAGAAAAGAAACATTCCTGTGAAGTTAAGTTAAAATTGGTCCAGTGGTATGGTAGAAGTTGTCATTTATAGTGAAAACTTAAATTTACCCCATTTGTGATGATGTCTGGTTGCTATGATTTTGTAAACAATCAATATGGCTTGAACAAATTAAGAAGAGGATCAATAAAGTTTTTAAATTTTGCCCTTTTTCTGATGCCGCCTGGCTGCCATGTTTTTCAACCAATCAATATGGCTTGAACAATTTTTGTACAGGGTCACCCAAGGAATTTCTACCAAATTATGTTGGAATCTGACAAGCAGATTCAGTGGAGAAGAATTTTAAAATTTGGACACTTTGCCCCCACTTCTGATGCCACAGCAACCAAAGGTCTCCATGGAATTTAAATCTTTGAACAATTTTGAAAGAGGACTATCAAAGAAACATTCCTGTGAAGTTTGGTTGATATTGGTATTGTGGTTTAGGAGAAGATGATAATTAAAGCTAAAAGTTAAAGACGGACGATGGACAGAGTGATCAGAATATATCACCTTAAGCTTCAGGTGATCTAAAAAATTGAAACTTGTTATTCCTTTTCTGAATGCAGACATGTTTTTGATGCAACTGCAGCATACAACTATTGACACAATACTTTCAATCATATCCAATAACTATACTTTCTCTTAAAGTCAGATTTCCCATATCTTTGCCTAAAAGTTTTCAAAGTTGTATGCTTCAGATTTGGTGTATGTGGGAAAGGGCTAAATATCTTCAATTCAACTTACCTGACCAGCAAAAGTGTCAACTATAGATGTAACCAGGTCTTCTGAACCAATCAACTGAGACATTTTCAGAATAGCTAAAAAATAAAGACTTTTGATATAAAGTTTTAATCAATGTGAACTCAAATATTTTATCAGCGCAAATACAGTCAAACTTGCTACAAGCAAAACTCAGGGGAAGTTTAAAATATGGCTGCAAAATTAAGGTGACTATTGACAAAACACAGGCTTCGTAGATTATAAACATCGGTTTCACTTTCATTCCATTATAATACTATATAAATGAGCCCTGTTACAGTGGCTCATTCAGGACTGACATGAACACATTACACATGCGTGGTAAATGAGCTGTAACAGTAGCCCTTCAGTATTGACATTGACACATTACATTGGAGAGGTCAGTTTGAATCCTGGCCAAATCCTGGCTTGGGTAATCTTCCACTGATTGTTGGCAAAAAGCTATGTACTCAATGGCTTGTTCATCTACCATTAATTATGGCTATAAAGCAGCCAATTGCCAAGGGATATAAGTGTTTTGTGAGAAAGCCAGGAATCTCATTGACAGGTGGACTTGCTGATTTAATATGATTGAAATACTGTTTAATACAGATTGGAATCAATAATTTTCTATGACAATTACCTTCAATACACACAGCTTGGAACACTTCATCATTAGTTTTCATGTTATCTAATATAAAATTAAAGATAAACATGTATATCAAATTATCGCATGTAACTATCAATATCATCAGTATGCTAATTATTCCTTACAGGCCTAGTTATAATGTTTACCAAATATAGACCAATATCAGCCACATGTAACTATCAACATCATCAGTATACTAATTATTCCTTACAGGCCTAGTTATAATGTTTACCAAATATATAGACCAATATCAGCCCGAACATTTATTAAGTTAATCTTGATCTTCTGTATTCGCTACTCATTTGCACATATGCCAGGTCAGGTTAGCATCAAGAATGATGATACTAGTTGCAGAAACAACTTGAATTAGGAACAATAAAGTCATATCATTTTGTTGGTTAACTTATTTAATATTCCTTAAAGAGCTTTATTTACTATATGTGTCGATCTTTAACCTCTTTCCACCTAAAATAGATTCTTCTCCACTTAACAGTGTTGAATTATTAACCCTTACCCTCATACGACAATTCTGAACATATTTTGTCAAAAAGTGGAAAAATCTCTATACATTACAGTAATTGAATGGATAACCTATGACTAAAAGTGGAAAACATTGTGGCAAAAGGAGAAATTGATTGTTTTGAGCAATTTCTTCTTTTGTCACTATGTTTTCAAAAAGTCATCTACTGCAGAGGCGTCAGAAAGTGTCTATATGAGGAAAAGGGTTAAAACAATGTTAAAAATAGTGAAATTCTTCAAGAACCTGCATGTTCTTCCTTGTTTTAAGATAATGAAACATGAGTTAAAATAACATCGGGTAAATGATGTATTGAATGAAAAAAGTGGACTGCATATCAAAAATCTGAATTATTCTTAGGAAATTTGAAGAACACAATTATAAAGAGAGTGAATGATTATTCTTTGATAATGCAACAACTTGGTAATTCAATCTTTCATGGAAAGAAAAAGCATTGAATTAAAACAATGGCCTTTAAACCAGATTATACTCAATCAGCCTCTAAACAAATTACACTTTACCCATAAGAACTGTAAGAAGATGCCAGACAACCATCTCTTCTGCCATAAAAATCTGGATCATTTCTGAAGATTGATGTGTTAGCAGTCGCAGCATTTCAGTCAGTGATGGTTTTTTCTGTAGTGGGAGCAATGAGGCATTTTCTAATGTTTCCACCACACAGCCCAAACATACAGGACAGTTGTAATGTGAACTGTACACTGTCCAAATGGCCTCATGCTTATCATGATCATTCCCTGTCAGCAAACATTCCATGCTGGTCTTAAAATGAAAAATAAAACGGAGATGAAGATAAGGAGGAGAAAACTAATTATTCCCCCATGATCTTACTACTTTAAGATATATAAGGCATTTGAATGGTAATACAAGAGGCGCTATTCGGGAAGTATTGGTCCATTGCCAGCATTCAAAAATTAAATCATTAAACCCAGATAACGCAAAAAAATATTTGCCGAGCACTCTGCTGGCCATAATTTTGAGCCATATAATATGGCTTGAAGATGTCTACAAAAGTATTTGTAAATCAGTCTGATACTTTCTGATTAGAAGGTTTTAAAGTTTTCTCTAAAGCCATATAAAGCAGAACTATCCCCAACCCTGGCGACCATGTAACAAATCAATGTGACTTTCAGGAATTTGGAACAAGGTCAATCAGGGAACATTTCTACAAAATTCTTTGAAAATCTGCCAGATTATTTTTGAGAAGAGGTTTCCGAAAAAAAGGACTTTATATGGTGTTGTTATAGTTTACCTAACCCCCAATCAACTGTTTAATTGGTTTGACATCCAAGATTTTATGAAACTGTGTAGGAAAAACATTTAACACATGTATTATTTATGGTTGTTTTATTGTTCTCAAATATGTCGACAATTATTTAAATTTATTGCAAACAAATCCATTTTCAATATACATTATGTACGGAAACCTCGCAACAGGGTTTTCTCTATATATTAAACATTTACCTAGCTGGGTCCAATTCCACCATCCTTATTTAGGGCCAAGTAATACTTTAAATCATACTTCATATCTTTTGATTCCCTAATATTTTGTAAAAACATGACTGGTGGAATGTATAAACTGTTAAATGACTAAGTTAGTTACCTTGCTGACTAACAATACTGGTTAAGAAATTAAATATTTTGGAATTTGTATAAGGGAATAAAAAATGATGAAAAATAACTGTTTGTATTAAAGTATTACTTAACACTGTATAAGTAAGGTTGGTGGAAGTGGACCCTGGTTATTTACCGAAACCTCCGGAAACCTTTATTATTATAGATCTCACCTGGGCCACTAATTAATACGTTTATGTGGTCCCAGATCTCACATGACTTTGTCAACTGAAATGTGTTTAGCTATTTTTCGATGTCTAAAGATTCACTTAGTCTTTGAAAGTGTAAATATTGTTCATGCTTAAGATCGCGAACTTTGGAGACCCTTGTAGATATCGATAAATGTGCAAATGTTAAACTGGCACAAGCCTATCTATGCCATGGATGCTAATTTGGAGACATTTCATGGGTTCTAATTAAATTTCTGAATTAAGATTCAAGATTAAAGAGATATACAATAGTGGTCTAAATTCTTCTAATAGATTAAAACGTACCTATTCTAGATTTCCTTTTAAAAATAGTTTTTTATATCAGACGACATGTTCAATAATCTTTGAAAATAATTCCGCTTCCCAAAATTAAGGTTCGTTCGTTTGTTAAATTTCCTCATATAGCGCAGCCAATAAATCCTTGCTTGTAAATGACACATGTATGTCAAACAATCATTGTCATTTCGTTTAAAATCTCTTTTTAATTGATTAACAACTATCTTAATAATTCAAATTTGCATTTTTCTATTATTTATTCTTTTAAAAAAAATGTTTAAAACCGATTCTCTATTACGCATAATCAAACGCGGACAGAGAAAAGTACTTATCTTTATGAGACCTGTCCAAAAACGTGGCTTGATTAACGTTTTAACGTATTTACATTTCATATTTTTTCTTCAAATATAAATCCCGGCTCGGCCAACTTTCTTTCCGATGATTGACAAAAGTCAATGCGACATGCGTCATTCGTCTTCCACCATTGGACCAATCAATCAATCAATCAATCTTCAAATATAAATATTAAATATATTTCAATTGATTTCTTAATCATTTTACATTATGTTTCAGCCGAGTCAATCCATGGGTTGTGTATTCGAACCCCAGCTCGGCCAACAAGCTTTATGACGTTTGACAAAAGTCATTGTGACAAGCGTCATTCGTCTTCCACCAATGGGCTATCAGTCTACGTGGAAAAGCAGCCAGTTGCTTTGAAAGTATGTTGTATGAAGTACTGGTGTGAGAAAGCCAAGAAATATATGAGTAGGTTAACTGGCCGCCGTGATATGACTGAAAAACTGTTGTAAATGGCGTTAAACCCCAATCAATCAATCAACATTATGTTTCAGATAGATACAAGAAAGTTTTCGTAGGGTGGCATACTTCTGCCACTACATAACCACTTAATTATCACGTTATATAACTAGTTAGTCACGTAATTATCATGATAAATATCTGATTAACGCGTTAATTTGTATGTCAACACAAAAAAGTCTATGTTACTGCCCACTACTACCAACAGATACCTACATAATGCCATTTTTTATATATAATAAGTGGTTAACGTGTTATGTAACTAGTTAGTCAGGTAAGTATCGTGATCATTATGTAGTTAACTAGTTAGTGAGATAAGTATCGTGATAATTATGTGGTTAACTAGTTATGTAACTAGTTAGTCAGATAAGTATCGTGATAAGTAAGTGGTTAACTAGGTTTAGTGGTTATCGCGATACTTATCTGATTAACTAGTTACATAACACGTTAATCACTTAACAGATATCTAAAGAAAAGTTTTCTCATTAAGTAGGTTAACTAGTTACATAACTAGTTAACCACATAAATATCACGATACTTATCTCAATAACTAGTTACATAACTAGTTTACCACATAAGTATCACGATACTTATCTCAATAACTAGTTACATAACTAGTTAACCACATAAGTATCACGATACATATCTCACTAACTAGTTAACTACATACTTATCACGATATTTATCTGATTAACTAGTTACATAACACGTTAATCATTTAACAGATATCTAAAGAATAGTAAGTAGGTAACTAGTTAACCACAAAAATATCACAATAATTATCTGACTAACTAGTTACATAACTAGTTAACTACATAATGATCACGATACTTATCTGACTAACTAGTTACATAACACGTTAACCACTTATTATATATAACAAATGGCATTATGTAGGTATCTGTTGGCAGTAGTGGGCAGTAACATAGACTTTTTTGTGTTGACATAAGTATCTGTTAACATAAAAATTAACGCGTTAATCAGATATTTATCATGATAATTACGTGACTAACTAGTTATATAACGTGATAATTAAGTGGTTATGTGGTGGCAGAAGTATGCCACCATAGTTTCGAGAACATGCATAGTTATAATGTGAGGGGCTGTAAATTTAAAAAGCCTACTAAACACAGTCTGAAGAAAGATATCCCATTCTGTTCTGTTTTTATATTGAAATGAACGAATTAAAGTGTCTTATCCATGTATTTGCCTATTTTAGTTCCTTTTTTGTATCAATAAAGCGCGTTGGTAATCGTTAAAATTTAGTCTGATAGAGACTGGTCATTACACAAAAACAGTTTATTCAATAGTTATTGTTTATATTTATATTTGTAACCATATTAACACAGAACAAAATCGAAATTGGTTCACGAAGATATTGTATTTTCGTTAAACGACTCTCTTATAAATAGGCCTACATGTCTCTGTTTGAAGCTACTGTACATATAACGAGGGGGGAATATAGTTTACGTATTCAATACACTATCATATATAATGCCTTCGTTTTCAAAAGTGCTTAAGAAAACCTATGTCATAGAACTTGTAGTCTACATACATAAATTGGGTTTGGTTTAGCATACGTTGTTATCTGAAAATATAGGTTAACCACCTATAAGCCCGTGCATGGGTACAAGTTGTCTTTTGTTAACCGTTTAGCTCCAGATCAGAATGGGCATTCCCACAGTCTGATCAAGATATACACTGTCCACATTCTACTAACACAAGCATGTTAGAACATTCTGCCATATTGTATATATTCTGTAGACTAGTTTTCTCATGCACTGGTTCATATACTATAGTCCCCCAACAACTTAGATTTGGAACACAGCAACACAAATCTAGTCGTGTTTTTTTAATTATATTATGAATTTGTATACAAAAACCAGTTTTTAATATAACCAATGAAAATTAAATAAACTTATTTTTAATTAAGGATCGAATAAAACGTTGTAATTATTGCCCAGTAATAATCAAACTCTTAACAGTCTCTGTATTTATACACAAACGAAAACCTTGTTGAACATTTACTAATATCATGAGATTATACATTAATTTACTCCGGCATTTCAATTAAAGAAATACAAGCAAACATGCATAAACATAGATATTACCCCCCCCCCCCACACACACACACCCAACCCCCCGGGACTCTACCATAATATGTGTAGTGATACCGTTTAAAAGAATATGATTAACATGATTAAGTTAACACAAGAAGTCAGACAGGAAGCGATATTTAGTTCCGCAATGGATAATTACTATGTTGAAGTAATTATCTCCCAGCTGGGGTAAATATCTACACCTGCCACGTGCGCGCCTTATTATGAGCGCCACACCGTCGCAACATGTATCTGGATTGAACACAATATATTCTTGCATATATATATATATTATCATGCTGAGCGTAGATTTTTGGAAGAAATATTGCAATCTATCAATTTACACTTTTTTGTTTTCGAATTGAATGTAAGAACCATTCTCTTGGAAAACACACTTTACAGCACTTTTGACAAGTGTAGAAAACGACCAGTTTTCACATCCCTACTATGAGGTACAAATGTACTATGTATGATAGAGACTTTTTATATGTTTTTTATGACTTATAAGCGGACAGTGTAAATTCAGATCACAAAACGAGCAGATGAACAGAGTGGTCGGAATCAATACTTATGACAAATAAGCGGCCCCGCGTTAAGACCAACATTGTGGACTCTGCTTAAAGTATCGACCCGGATCAGAATAAGCATGCCGCGCAGGCTTACCTGTGTATACACTTTTCGCCTCCTGTATATTTTCTATTTCAGGAAGCATTACTCTATACCTCTATCCCCTGAGATGGAATATGTCGTCCCGGATCAGTCTGCACGAACTGCGCAGGTTGATCTGCGTCGATACATTATGCAGAGGCCATAATGTTGGTTTTCTCACGGGACGGCTCAAATGTACTATGGTTGGTTTTCCTGTAGCCCCGCTCAATAGTATGTCAGTATACCAGTACCTGCAGCTACTTAATTTAAACCTTCGACTAGCTGTGACGTATTAGCAACATTAATGAAGACATTCATTTTATAATAATTATTGTCTAATTTCTTGACACTGGAAACAAACTTTCTAGTATGCCGTGGCTTTGTGCTTTTCCACGTACAAGTCTGCAGCAGATAACTTGAAAACATTGTAGAATATAGAAATTATATTTGTAAATAAAGGCCTCAGGCCCATAATACAGCATACAACCTTTTCTTCACAAATGATGTAGATCAAGATTTGCGGCAATGTTTTGATTGTCGACCATTTTCATAATTTTTTTAACGAAAATAACTACTTTTTTTAGATTCACAACATTGTTAGTTTTTAACAAAAAGTAAAAACCCTCGCGTTCTCTGTTACCAGTGTACCAGTTAAAAAGGAACTTATTTCTTTCTTCTTCGAATCTTGGACAAATGCAAAATGCAAAGGGAGGAATTGCTACTCTATTCAATAATTAAACTTGATCATGTATAAAATATGTTTTATATATTTGCATATGTCTTCCAAATCGTCTGCTGCTGGTGTGTTTTATGTGGTAAAGGATTGGTTATATAAGACATTTTACATCTCTTTTGTATTGTGCAATTGGTCAATCAGGTATCGATATACTGTTAAGCCATGAGAGCTTAAGAATTATTATTAGTAGTGTATAATTTGAAGCTTGCAATAAAAATAAATCGAATATATCAACTTTAAATACGACCTGGATGATTTATGAAAGAGGCATTGATGTGCGTTTCCGCAATATTATGTTTCACAGTCCTAAAATAAGGCTAACCATATGATACAGCATATTATAAAAAAAAACTTTCCCACATACAATACAACAATACAAATATGCAGACGACTTTGGAAACATGTGGACACAAATGTAGAAAATCCCTATATATGAAGGTATATTAACTAAACAAAAAGGTTGAAAACATTGTGGCAAAAGGAGAAATTACTCGTCTTGAGTAATTTCTTCTTTTGTCACAATGTTTTCAAAAGCCGTCTACTGCAGTGGCGTCAGAAAGCGTCAGTATGAGGGAAATGATAAAGATAACACAACGTTTGCACAAACACTTTTTCGGAAACTATTTTGACAGAAACGCGAAACTTTTTTTTACACCTACACACATATTTTTGTCGTCATCTGTTTTCCAACAGTTCCATACATCTTCTCACCTGGAATTTTACGTGTAAGAAAACGATAGGAATTAAGTTTTTCGAAACACATATAGTGGTTTCCTAGGTAACGGAAATAAGCTGTGTATTACCTCTTCACTGCTGACAATTTACGAATCTGTCCATGACAAAAACTACCGAAAAGTGAGTGTGAAATGACTGATCAAACTCTTCGACCCTCTGTCTAAAGTAGGTTTGTAACGTTCATACAAATAGCACACACGACAACTACCCTGATTAGGCTATGTGGTTTACAGGATGATCTGACTCCGTAAATGACACAGACGCTGTCTTTTTAGAATTTTCTGCACTCCGTTTATCCGTTTACCTAGCGATCTAAATTGAAAGCATAATATAGAACTTCAAAGCATGCTATATCGGAAAATTGGAAGCTTGAGAAAAGGAGAAATTGATAAATTTGAAGGATTTCTACTTTTCTCACAATGTTTTAAAAAGTCATAGGCTGCACAGACATAACGTATAGTTTATATCGGGGAAGGGATTAGCATTGTTTGCTCTTGCTAGATCTACATGACGCGTCCACAATAAACATTTAGAATACTAAAGTCGATCTTATAAGGAAAACTCGTGGTTTGTAGCCTAAATGTCGCACGTTCGGACAGAGGTCATTGAAATTGTTCCGTTTCATCAGATGTTTTTGTAATGTCAAAGTCACAATAAATTTGCATTTAATTAGCGGACTGAATTACACAGTAACATCATTGTTCTTTATATCCGACATTTGATAGTTTTATAGATACTCGATAGAATTCTGGCAAAAGGGAAAATTGCAATTTCAATTTTCATATTTTGCAAAGGAGGCAAAAGGTGCATATTTCAGGGAGAGGATTTGAGTTGAACCCGAAAAACAACAACAAATATACATTCGTTGAACCTTAAATCATAGTAAAAAAAACCAGCTCTTCAATTCATTAAATGATAACCTGATAATATGGATCTCTCTCTCTGTCTGTCTGTATGTCTCTGTCTGCCCGTATGTCTCTCTGTCAGTCTCTTACTCTGTGTCTGTCCGTCTGTCACTGTCTGTCTGTCTGTCTGTCTGTCTCGCCTCCTCTCTCTGTTTAGCTCTTCCCCTCCCCCTCTCTATACACCCCTCCCTATTTGTCTCTTTCGAAAATTCCGTTATGTATGCCCATTAGAAGGTTAAATATTATAACAAAGTAAACTATTGTGGAAAAAAGGTAAAAACTGAATTGTTCCGTATCATTAGTCGCCGGGCAGAAGCCCGCGACTTCTATTTTTAATAGGTTTTCGGAAATCACATGGGAGGAGGAGTAATTATTAGAAAAAAAACAAATTTAAATGTCTTGAACATATTACAATTGCGTTTGTTTAAAAACACTAAGTTATGACACATCTAAAATGAAATAAATATTCCGATGTTTTAAGTATTAGTAGTTTCTTTATTTTGACTCGCATCTCTTTTTTTTGGGTTTTATTTACGAAGACAAAACCGTCCCCATGAGACTTGCAGCAAGCAGACTGTTTTGTGTCAATATCAAGTAAAATTCACGTCTTAATTTACTGAATGTTATTTTCATGTTCAAAGAGATGTCTTGATTTGTGAGGAATTCATTTTATAATGTTTATCCATGTATATCTAAAATATGAACTGTTTCTAAGCTAAAACTGTTGATCGCGTGACTCGCGAATACCAACTGCGTAGATCAATCTCCTTTGCAGAGAGCAGCTCTTTACACTCACTTACAAATAGTAAATTATAGGTGATTTAAAATGTTTATTTGGTTCAAAACAAATGAAGAAAAGAACAAACCGAGATAAAACTGGTTTTAATAGAAAAATGACTTTGAACGAACACTCTCTGCCTATAAAGAGAGTTTCAAGAACGACACCTCTGCGAAGAAGAATGTAGGTCACGAATCGGGTCTTTCGTACAAAATTATTTCGTCCTTGACAATTTTAAATGTGTCTTATTTGTAAATATTGGATTAAATTTCATCCTTTGTTAAGGTATGATATAATTAGGATGCCAAGCTAATATCATTTTGAGAAAAAGAGAAAACTCATGTCTTCAGCGATTTAACCCTTATCTCATTGTTTTAAAAGTAAATTGCTGCAAAGGTGTCCAATGTTGACTTTAATAGGGGAAACATAAAATGACGTGCTATTGCATGCAAATCTTAAATTGTCTGTGTTGCGGTTTTATTGATAAATGATAGAATTCAAATATTCTGACAAACATCTTGAAAAGTGTATGTGGAATTCACAAATCTTATAATTATTCCTTAATGAAAGCACTGTATACATACTAAGAATAATGATTGGCAAGCTTACTCATTTCCATTACTGTGTATGATCAATAATTAGTTGGCTGTGTGTATGGTTAACCTACTTTGGAATGGAGATTGATCATAAACAATGAAAGGCTTCAATTATCATTCACTTCGTTGACAAAACAATGCAAGTTATGACACATTTTCACTTGACCCCGCCCCTGATGTTCCAATATGCCCCTCAGTTGATAACTGTTTATTCAACTACTATAATGTTAGTGTTATGCATAACTGCAGTATGCATTTCCGGCGACATTGATGCGTTGCATCAACTTTCTCTTGTATTTCTGTGTATATCGGACAACAACTGGACCTGATTTGTTTCTTTACAGTTGCATAGCAAACTACATTCAGCCCTTCTTAT
The DNA here is from genome assembly GCA_031761405.1 of Serripes groenlandicus. Lineage (NCBI taxonomy): Eukaryota > Metazoa > Mollusca > Bivalvia > Cardiida > Cardiidae > Serripes > Serripes groenlandicus. The sequence goes on from JASEVX010000004.1 coordinate 41,833,832, forward strand.
TTTAGTATCTGATAGTGTGTAAATATTTTTGTCACGAAGGCGAGGACATAGTTCGTCTTCCGATCACTTTTCGAATAAAAGTTACAATGCAACATGATCGTCCGGGACTCCCCTCTTATCATATTCCACGTAAAATGATACAATAATAGAGAATCATGTGCAACGTTATCGCCTGCCAGACCCAGAATGTGTTAATCGTGTGCTCATATGCAAAACGATAATTGTTCAATATTTAAAGACACGAAAGCCGCTGAATCTGCTGACAGTTGGATGCCATCATGTAAGACAACAAGAGCACGCAACATGTACAGTGATATCCGACTCTGCCAAATTATCAATTGTTCGCTGGGAATATCGTCTGCTTCCCGTCTGCTTCCCATATGCGCCTTATACAGAAAACGCATGGTCATAGTGACGATGTTATCTATTGGATAAGATTTTTTAAACAGCCAATCAGAAACGTCGTTGTGAATAGCGTTTCGCTGTGGGCGATTACTTGGGCTGGGTATAAAACCATCAGAGATCGCTGTAGCTCAGTAGAACAGGCTCTTTCTAGCAGTAAGTAACAGTGTTTTATTTTCACTTCTATTTCTATATTCTACACACACCCTCTTATATATCCTATCCGAGGAATTTTAACCTTTCAGTGTGGACATCTTTTACAACTTTGTGATTACTCTACATAGACATATTGAACGTGTATTAAGCAGATCAAAACGGATTAAAACATTGACTTTTCGAAGATTATCCATTCTTTAACCCTTTTACACTTGCAGAAGCATTTTGAAGAATCTGCAGTTGACGACGTCTGAAAACATTGAGAGAAAAGAAGAATTTGCTCAAAGTTTGAGCAATTGCTCCTTTTACCAAAGTGTTTTAATATTTAGTACTACAATCGTTTAAGATGTTTTCAAAGTCGTCTGCCGCAGAGATATTTTTATGTGAGAAAGGGTTTAGTAGAGTTTTGATATAGGCAAATACATAATTCCATTATGTACATCGATTTGGTTGTGATTTAAAGTGTTTCAAGTTAAAAGGCGGAACTGTACAGTGAGGATAGCAGTTTATAATCGTGTGAAATTCAGTCATGGAATTATTTTGAAGAACGTCTGTATTGTTTGTTGTTTTGTCACTGTATTGCATGAAACTAAATAAAGCAGATCTTAAATTTCCATAATTGACAGAAATAAGACATGCTTTGAATGTGTTATTGATACAATTTGTCGTATATATGCGTACCGGGAGTTCATGACATATGTACCACTCCAGCACGCCATAAACGATTCGTTTATCGTAACTCTTTCGTTTAAATATCATGTTTCTAATTTGGATTACGACATTACAATTTTTATCTTAGTTATAGTTTACTGTTAATGAAATATCACAAAACTGAGATACACATCGATTTCCCTTTTGCATTGAACCCAGCCCAACCTTCATTTACGATCTACGTAAAAGTCGTCTGCTACAGAGGCGTCATAAGTAATACTTATCTAAGAGAGGAGTAGATTAGAAACACTTTGTATGGTTATAATAGCTTTGATGACTATTTGAACCTAGGTAAATATTGATAAAATCTTGTATTTGATAGACTAGTTGGTGATTCATTGGTTTTACTTTATTAAAACTGTTCAGATCAGAACAGAACTACTGGGAAAATAATCAGAACAATTTCTATCTATACCTTCCGACCACACATGTGTTATTGTAATTAGGTTATTGGCATACACAGCTGTAGCAGGGCTACATCTTTATCGGTAAAGATTTTCCACTTTCTACAAATCTGCAGCAGACCATTTTGGGGAAAAGGCATTGTGTGGAAATTATTTACAAATGAATGTAGAATTAGTGTGTAAAGTTGAAACATTGTAGCAAAATGACAACATACTCATGATGAGCAATTTCTCACATTGCAACACATATTTCAAAAGTTCGAGCTATTCCTCCTTTTGCCACAATGTTTTCTAAAGTCCTGAGATGCGGATTTGTCAAAGTACGTTTAAGAACGGGTGAATGTGTCTTGTAATATGTTTCTACCTTGCATGTGATTTACAGGAGTATTTGATTGGTGATACAAGTCAAGGGTGCAATTTCATCATTTGATTCTCTTTAAAATTTAACAAATCACTATCCCAGATATGTCGTTCTTAGCTTTCAAAACTCAATAAATACGTTTTCAAATCACTGATGATATTTTGAAATTGGTTTCATTAATTGTATTGGAAAAGCAAGTTAGATGACGATATACGATACAGTAGAAACATATGCAAAATCTAATAAAAAGCCGGTAATAGATTCATTTCATTATAAATATAGACAATATAATGCAAAGGACTTAGTTACCGACTTTAACCCTTTCCCTCATATATACGCTTTCTGACACCTCTGCAGCAGATGGCTTTTTGAAAACATATTGACAAAAGCAGAAATTGCCCAAAACGAGCAATTTCTCCTTTTGCCACAATGTTTTCCACTTTTAGTCATAGGTTATTCATTCAATTATAGAGGTTTTCTTTTTTTTAACAAAATATGTTCAAATTCGTCTGCTATAGAATTGTTGTATGAGGGAAAGGATTAATATATAGGCTAGTCATTTTCAAAACGTTATCAACGTTAACCTAAACTGGTATACATGAGGGAGAGAAATAAATTAGCACAGAAGTAAATTCATCTTCCTAAAACGTATATTGTTTGTCTACTTTCAGACCGTGAGCTGTTCGAGTCTTGGCATAATAACTAGTTGGTGTCCGTCAGTTTTTCTTCCTTTTATTTCGTGAGAGCAAAAAACTGCAGTCATGTCTACTGATTGGGCAGCCGATCCCGACTTTCTGTACCTTGCGGTCGACCGTAAGAAGATGATGAAAGAACAGACACAGCCTTTCGATGGCAAAAAAGCTTGTTGGGTTCCATCTGAGAAGGAAGGATTTAGCAGGGCCGAGATCCAGTCCACAAAAGGCGAAGAGGTCACCGTCAAGTTAGAAAAAGACAACTCGGTCAGTTCTCTTCAAATATGCTAAGCTGAGATAAAATATGATTATTTATCTTAAGATAATTTTACAATATTTGTTCAATACTGTGTATAATTTAATTAAAATAGCAATTGCAAATACGTAAAAAATGTCATAAAAATGTCATTAAATCATTGGCTTTAGTTTATAGAAACAAGTTCAGCCTGTTGTGTAGAGGTTTTTTATACCACAAGAAAATAGCGTTTTTGATGTTAAATCAATTTTGATTCATATTTAACTCGTAGTACAACACATAACCTGTATATTTCTCCATTTATAGCAAAAGACATTCAAGAAGGATGACGTCCAACAAGTGAACCCTCCTAAGTTTGAGATGACATATGATATGGCCAACATGACATACCTGAACGAAGCCTCTGTACTTCACAACTTAAGGCTCAGATACACAAATGGCTTCATCTACGTAAGTGTGTTAATATCACCAGATATATATCTTTCGGTCACAATATTCTCCAAAGTTGCCTTAATTTCACACGAATACTCTTTTACTGTTGGGGAAAACTAATCCGAATTTAAGATGCGCAAACAAGATACATATACCTATAAGAATATAAAACTATATGTGTTCATTGGTTTTAGTTTAGAGGGGATAATGTACTGAAAACAATTTAGTAAACACAAACCGACCAATCTGAAATGGTTACATGGATTCTAGTTTAGAGGGGAAAATGTACAGTAAACAATTTAGTAGACACAAAACGACTAATCTGAAATGGTAAATGCATTCTAATCTAAAATATATAAAGTTCATTTTTTTTATTGGTATAACATTTTACATGTTGTTGCGATATATAACATAATAAAGCTTGTAGAAACATTATTAAAAAGATATTTCGAATATGTGTTTTAGGCTGTGCCATTACATACGCATTCTTTCTCTTTCGTAATTAAAGAAATGTGATTTCGTAAAAAAAACCTATGTATTTGCCGTCTTGATTAACCCGTTTCTCATTCACTTTCAGACCTACTCGGGTCTCTTCTGCGTCGCCATCAACCCATACCGTCGCCTGCCAATCTACACGGATTCCGTTATTTCCAAGTACCGTGGAAAGAGGAAGCTGGAAATGCCACCCCACTTGTTCTCTGTTGCTGACAACGCCTACCAGAACATGTTGCAGGGTAAGTATTGCTACCACCTTAAACCATATTTTGAAGTTCAGTGGCGGAAACCAGATTTGCTTTTAATATATAGTGAAGAATAAGACAATATTTACCACGCAAACTTAAAATCTTTTATACAACACTTTTACTTCGAAAAGATTCAGTCGAATATTTAGGAAATATCTCTTAATAAAAGTACACATTTAGAAAAACATTCAGGGAAGTGTGGCAATCAAGCACTTTTTTCTTCACCCACAATGTTTTTGAAATGTGCCTGCTACAGACGCGTCAAAGGGTCTGCATGTCGGAAAGGGTTAATATGATCGTTTGAGAGTCCATTCCAGTGTAAAACAACATTTCATTGCTTGTCTCTTTTTCTTTAAATATGTAAAATAACCATTTATTCATGTAAAAAAAAAGTTTCATCAAAAACAATAAAATGTCAATTTAATACTTATCAGATAGACAACATATTGGCCTGTCATAATAAGAGTTTCTTTCCATTTTTTGAATGGTGCAAAAGATGCAATTCTTTAGCATTGAACCGAGTACCATCACTTCAGTAGACATACGAGCTTTTCTGTAATTTGTTTCTAACCGTTTGAGTCAACAAAGACATATCTAAAACATTTTTACCCTGCAAATCATTGTTGCAAAACAAGAAACTGCACATAATGAGAAATATCTACAACTGTTAAAATGTTTTCAACTCGATTCAATAAATATATGTCCATTTATTGGGAATATGTTTTAAAACTTGTCTGCTGCACATTTGTTGTATGTGGGAAAGGGTTAATACGCGAATTCGCTGGTTCATTGAATTAACCCAGCTACATCGCTTTTTGATGTAAATCCACGGTACAAAATTATAAAGAAGGTTCCCACCTTGAGCCAATGTCATTTTCCCTCTCGTGTACCCCAAATTTCCATAATGCATATATACATACAAAGGTGTGTGTGATTTACCTGTCGGAACGAATTCCAGGCAAGTCTGCCACGATAGCAGAAACGCGAGCGCCATATAAGGAAAACACGTGTGCTATTTATAGCGGCATCGATGCCTTATCACCCACACATGCTTGGTTAATAGCTAAGGCGGATGTATACACAGTTATGATAGGCCTGTTATGTTGTATCCCATAGTAACACACGAATAACTTGGTTTCATGTTACCGTGTGTATGACGAGCACATGACATACCTGTCAGATCTTATTTTAGGATAACGATGCAAACCATTAACATGTTCCCACTTGTTGATAGTTGGGTTTTAGAAATTCATAAACATGCCGATAGACCGAAACATATAATTCACCAATCAATCAAGGCATTTTCTTCTTTACATGTATTTTATTAGTTTGAAGAATTTAATAGAATAATTCTGAGAAGTCAAATAAAACAAACATTGACATAGTGTCTGTATTGTTACTATGTACACTACGAGGAGTATACACTTGTTTAATGAGTCTGGGCCTAAGGATATAGTGGCATTATATTTGAACATTGAACTAATTGAGCGATGAAAAAAGAAATTCAACCTGAATTTTTAATAAAAATTATCCAACAATCCACCAGACCGCTTATGAAAGAACGATAAACAGTACCGATCCAGATAAGACTGCGAGCAGTCGCATTTTGATATGGATCTATACTGGTTACTTGTTTTCTTCGGCGCGGCATTAATGTCCTTACACACAACTTCATTACACATTTATAAACAGACAACATTTGAATGTTTGTGCTAAGGAGTAGTTCGTGTACAATAAATCATGTTTAAGTAACAAGCTTACATAGTTACCTTGTATAACAGAACCTTTTATCTCTTGACAGATCGTGAAAACCAGTCCATGTTGATTACGTAAGTTAACCTTCATCATTTTATCTTCATTCCCCATAATTTATCATGGCCAAATACAAAATTGAGGAACACAGCAAATATGACGATACACATGTCTCAAAATGCACCATTGTGTCCAATGACCATTGGTAGAGATACATTTAAGAACTGGGTCTTTGAAAAAATCAAACCCAAACTTAGAAGTAGATGCAATATGAAATATGGAAATACGAGTGTATGACACACTTTATTGTTCATACTATTCAAAGCAATCCATATGATAACATGCACATTTCCACAACGACATGCATCACTGACTAAGATGTAATCTATAGTATAATTCTAACCCCCCAACTTATATGATCATAACAAAATAATCTGATCAGAAAATGTCTGAGGAAGAAAAGATTATATGTGAATTAAATGGAATTTTTTAAAAAACGAGTTGAAAAAATGTTGGAAAAGACGCTCTTGATCAATTTCTATTTTTCCTACCGGCGCCAGTCGTCGTCATTTAATGTCTTGTTTATATTTAGCTTATTTCAAAAGTGATGAAACTCTATTTCGTTTAAACCGGTAACATGATATGGAATTTTCTAATTGAGTTCGAAAAAATGGTAAAACAGAAATGGTTTGTTATGAGCCATTTCTGTTTCACTTCAAATATCGTCGCTGTATATACATCAGATTGAGCTTTGTCGGGAATTGGTTACAATGTAGCTTCGTATTTCTGAGGAAACTATATCAATAAATTAACTTTCGTTAAAAAGTCGTTAGAGCAAAAGCAAAAATGTCCGTACTTTATTGCTCAACGAAAATGGTGATTAAGTCAGTGACACTGTGCTGTTGTCTATGAACACTTTGAAATAGTGAAAATATCCTTGAAGAAGTATTCCCCAGTTGCTAGAAAGTGTTTGATTAAACATGATAGCCAGATGTCTATCTATCATATTACATGTTAAAAGAATACAATGATAACGAGGGTATGTTTTTGCTGTTTAATTGTTTATTTTTGCGGTATTATATAGCGGGGAGAGTGGTGCTGGTAAAACAGAAAGTACAAAGAAGGTTATTAAATACTTTGCCGTTGTGGCGGCTAACCTTCACAAACAAAAAGTTGGTGGCGAGATTAAGATAGATTCCAAAATTCAAGATTCTCCATACGCTGTAAGTGTAGGAATAGATTGTAGTGACTATATGTCTGAGTTTCTAATAACCCTCGTGCAGAGAAAAAAGACACCGATATGCTGCTGCGATGTGCATTCTATATAGTAACTGTCACGGGACTGGTGCTAAACAGTTGTTACGCCATCTCGTAGTTACAACCGTTTTCGCGAAGCCATCGATAGTCAGGGGGTTATTGTAATGTAATGACATAACTGTAGTAAAGTGACGTAAAATCAAGCTATACAGTCGTGTAAGTGATGTTATGCGCCCCATTCGCACACCATAGTTACAGATTATATATCAGTAAACATCAATTAACCCGTCTTTGTGGTTTGTTTTACAACACTTAGATCAGAGACATATATATGTCTCTTGCTTAGATCGACTTTTGTATCTCCATTAAATGATTAATTATGATATTGTAAAAAAAAAATAACAGCTGTCTCATTGCACACTGAAGCACACAGATTTACTGTTACACTATGTTCGATTTTACCCTTGCTTTCCGTGAAATGGGTGTAAAAGAAAGACATAGTTTCTTGAGAAATGTCAAATAAGATAAAAGGAAAAGAAAAACCATTTAATGGAGATGAAAGCCAATCTTGAGCTAGATATATTCTTCTTTCTTGGATGAGGAGAATAATACAAATAAAGTGTATACACTGTTATGAGCATAATTACATGTATGTACCATTATCTCACACATAGCGGAGAGTCTGGAGCCGGTAAGACTGAAAACACGAAGAAAGTAATTATGTACTTTGCTAAAGTAGCAGCTCAGCTCCAGAAGATGACTGAGGAAGAAAAGAAGGCAGCTGAGGATGCAAAGAAGGTTGTTTCGAATTTACTGCCTTTGTGTGCACCAACCCCTCTGTTTTTCCTTGAATGCGTAACCCCACATTTCAGGTCACGAGAAAATGGTCAATGCCATCAATATCGAGAACACTTTATAGCATGCCTGATAAAGATACCAACATGTTTTGTTATCAATTCAATTTGTATACCTAGCATGAGAACCAAAAAAAGATGACTCATACAAACGATCCAATTACCTTTGTTTTTCACTAACTGTTTTCTACTCTTTAATATTACAATCTTTCTCTCATACAACAAGTTCCATACAGCGTGTTGTTTATATCGTTGATTCGTATAAAGATGTATTTACCTAAGTATTTATGGAAATGCTCTAATATTGATGTATGAAAGTAGTATTTATTACCATTGGTCAGTTTCAATAAATACTATTTTCATTTGCTTTTTTAACTTGGACGTACATGTATGCTTATAAGAGAAAGATTTTACAGTAAATCAAGTCCAGGATCTCAGAAGTTGCCAGCAGAAGATCTTTCAATATTTTTTCATGCATGACAAACGATTTATAGTTCCCTCCCCCCGAGTTATTTCCCCGTGTACCACCATTCCATCTTCACAGGACACGGAGAAGATCCAGAAAATGTTGACTAACAGTGCAAAACGTTCTGATAAAAAAATACATGATGTCTACAATAAGACGTTCTCTTTTCATACGTCCACCGCCTTGGTGGTGTCGTGCTAGAGCGTCCACATCGGTGCGGGAGGTAGCGGGTTCGATCCCCGGCAAGGTCATGCCAAAGACTTTCAAAATGGTAGTAATGGCTCCCCTCCCTGGCGGTTAGCGTTGTGTGGTTAGCATTACGATTAATTTGCTGGTGCCAGGAAAGGTGTACCAAAAGTATTGGTAACTTACACAGGAAACGCCGTCATATAACTGAAACAATGTTAAAAGCGACGTAAAAAAACTAAAAAGAAAATAACAACAAAATCAACAACGAAAAACAAAAAATCTGTTTACACTTCGTTAGACAAAATCTAAATAGGATTAACTGAAAGAGCATTATTTTTAGAAATCAAGCGCTTTCACTGTTTTCCAACATGAAGAAATGTATTCTTATAACCTATTTTCCAAATGGTCGTCTCGAATGCATGTTCAATAATTTGTTGCTGTGTTTCGTCAGTAAAATTATGTACTGTTAATGAATCATGTGTACCATTTATATTTTATATTAATTGGAAGGAATGCACTCCATTTTTCTTACAATTTGTATAAGATCATATTCATATTATCATGATTTCTTTACCTTTTTAATAGATTATGAAAGAAGAAGCAATGCAATTTTTAAATTTCTTTGGAAATACATAATATATCACAAATACAAAAGAAGAACAAAATGATGCAAAATGCATATCCTAAGATAGAGATTAACTGTTGAAAGCAATTTACAGTTTTAAGCAACAATGACCGTATTTTTGAAAATATGACCAGGTCGAACGTGTCTTATCTTGTCCGGCAATCGTGAATATATGCACTGTCAAGTAGCGATGACAGATACCTGATTGTTACAGTTTTACAATTATAATATTTTGAAAACAATTATTAATACTTTATATTTCTTTCTCTTTTTTTCTCTCTCTCTCTCTCTCTATCACTTCCCTATACCTATGTCATTCCAAAACTCCCATATACGATACCATACCACAACATTGTGGATATCGTTATTCCCTGTTACCCCCTAAATTTCTACTCTCTACAAACTCCCCACCTAAAACACCCACATACAGGGCTCCCTTGAAGACCAGATTATCCAGTGCAACCCCGTACTTGAAGCCTACGGAAACGCTAAGACTACCCGTAACAACAACTCTTCAAGATTCGTAAGTTAAAACACCATATTGCACGACCTTGTCGTGACTGTAAACCCCAACTGAAAGCTGAAAAGCACCACCCACAAATGTATCTACAGTTTTTCCCTATCAGTTTCCAGCATCTTTCTACAACATCCATTTGAATCCAATTTCAATAACATCCCTTATACTCAAACCAACCACTCCTTTACCTTTATAGTCATTCTCCCCCAAACATCACAAACCAACCCCACCCACTTACTAACTTCATCCTTCTACCTCATCATCAAACCAAAATTTCTTCTTAAACCTCTTTCTATTACCTTCCTATATAGTCTTTTGTGGTATACAAAGACAACGCATTCGTAGTATTCAGAGAGCTACGTGCACATTTGATAGTTAAATTCAGCAGCGATGAGAAAGAATGATATTCTCTTTTAACGGCTTAATTGCATAAAGGCGTAGCTTTACATGATCACACGGTATTGTCATGCCTCTCTGGAATTAGGTAATCAATACATTAACTTTAGCACCAAGGCAAGTCTTTGTATATTTCAACTGAAACCTGAATCGGTACCCAAAATACCTTAGTTTTGATCCACATATTTTTTACCTGTTTGTCATTTTTTCCCCGATCCTTGTACTCAGGGCAGTTTGGAGGACCAGATCATTCAGGCTAACCCTGTATTAGAAGCCTACGGTAATGCTAAAACTAGCAGGAATAACAACTCCTCTCGATTTGTAAGTACATGACAGGTTCTCACAAGGTCACTACGACTTGTGTGCAATCAGTATTACTTGGAAATCTGCGTGCATTTCCTATTCTAACGCCGAAACGTTTACCATTGTTTTAACCACAACGTTTTATCCTAATCCCGACACCTATGCTTGCATTCCCTGTTTCACCCATTCTCAAATTTATTCTTTATCCAGCGTGTGCTGTATTCCCATTTTGAACCCCCAAATCGTTAAGGTTGATTTGTCGGCGTACCAATAAAGGTACCAAATCAGTTAACCAATGTTGTGATCCCTTTACCAAATTTCCGTTACCTTACACTAACCAAAATACTCCTCAAACTGTCGTTCAACCTGTTTTTCTCTACCATGCTTGATTCCACCCATAATGTTTAATGTACAAATCTAACCAGGTTTTTGCAATTTCAAATGACTAATGTATAACTGGTAAAATGGTTATTTTCGTCGCTTTTGAACTGAGTGAGGAAATTAACCATAAGAGTACCCGTTTTTGTACATTTAACTTATCCTTATACATTTTGATTACTATTACCTTATTTTAACCTGTTTGTCCTTTTGCCTGCTGCCACACCCAGGGTTCGTTGGAGGACCAGATTATCCAAGCTAACCCAATTTTAGAAGCCTACGGTAATGCAAAGACCAGCCGAAATAACAACTCTTCCCGATTTGTAAGTATCTCCGGGACAAAGCATGCTTTTTAGTTGTCCCAACAGTACTTAGACATTATATAAGAGTTACTTCTAACAATCTATTCTTGCGTGAATTAACGACTCTTTTCTTATTCTTTTTTCCCTCCCGTGTGTGTGTTTACCCCTGTTAGGGAAACCTTGAAGATCAAATAATTCAAGCTAATCCAGTGCTGGAAGCTTTTGGAAACGCAAAGACTATTAGAAATAACAACAGTTCTCGATTTGTAAGTATTCCAGTGGAAAACTAAATGTTAATATCGTGACACTGAGAACATAAAACTATTTTTTTTTGTTTTCAAGTAAATATTTGTTAATTATAACTAAACCATTTACCGGATATGAGATTTGTTTAGAGTCACCTTCTTTGAAAACAACATGCTTACAGTGAGTAAATTGGAGGTGTTATTCAGATTGAGAGTTACACAATATTGTGGGTAATATTGAAATTGCTCCATTTCAGCACTTTCTCTTTTTCCTACAATGTTTTGAAAAGTTTCCGGCTGCAAAGGCGTCAAATGTTGTCTGAATCAGGATGATCGTAGAGAAAGTAACACCATGTACTGGTCGTGTACTATTCAATATAAATAACTAGAGCTGATAAACAAAGATAATGAAACATACACGATTTTTCCTTTTTTACAATCGTAGGATATTCAAAGTACTTGATAACACAAATGAGTGCTTATCCTGTACACATGGAAAACCTTTCAGGTACAATTGATACCGATTATTGCTTTACAGTCAAGAAGCACAAAAAATGCCATTGATATCCGATTCATTTTTCCATTGACATTTATTAATTTACCAAGGCTATGGTATAATGATAGTGTTTCCTGGTAGACGGAAATGTTCTCAAACAGAATATATCACTCACAACCCACGTTATTTGTAGTCCTAAGAGAAAGTAAGTGTAAATCTAGTGGTTACTGACGATATCTTCATGTTTCCTTTCCTTAAGCATGTCCCTTATCCACTTCATTCCAGTTTTATATTTAGGACCTATGGTCATGCATGTCCCTTTGTACACATATGTAAGACCAACCTGAAGACATGTACCACGTACTTAACCAAGACGGACAATGTGACTTAAATACATACATGTTTCATATCGTATTTTAGACTTGTAGAGTCCAAATTTCAATAGAAAAAGAAGTAAAATCGTTGTTTAAAGAATGTATGTCTAGTAATAGACACTGTATATTTTCCAAATACAGTATTTATTTACGTTTCACATATTTCCACATAATGTGATATAAAATATCTGCTTACTGTTATGTTGTAAGATATGATTAGCGTTGTTTAATAAACTGACATGTGCAATTCTTGAACGGATTACTGCAGAACCTTTTTCGTCCTTTCACAGGGTAAATTCATCCGTATCCACTTCGGACCCACTGGTAAAATTGCCGGAGCTGATATCGAAACATGTAAGTTTTCTCTTGTAGTATTTGTTTGTGGTATTATATATATTTGTGTAAAAACATTACAATTGACATGGCACTCTATCTGCATCGCTTCGTGTTAAATGTAATCAACTTGTTATTTTAAGATCTGCTCGAGAAATCCCGTGTGACCTACCAGCAGTCAGCTGAGAGAAATTACCACATATTCTATCAGCTCCTCACCGATGCCCGCCCCAAATTCCACGACATCTGCTTGGTCTCACCTGACGCTGGTCTCTATACTAACATCAACCAAGGTGTGCTCACTGTTGACGGTATCGATGACGTAGAGGAAATGAAAATGACAGATGTAAGTTGAAAATGAATTATAAACCTAAATGGTTAATATTAAGCCATTGTCATTTATGACCTTTTGATAGTCGTCTGATTTGAAAACACCAAAAGGAAAAAATCACGATGCATTAAAAAGTAATTTACTGTAGAGCTATCTAATATAATCTTTATCAGGGGAAGGGTTGAGTCATATTGAATGATCGATATAAACACGCCACAACAAGATTTAGATGTGAAACTGTTAACTTTTAGGAGTATTAGGAAAACCCGATCTTCGTGACTAGCCAAGATCAGGATCAACCAGCGCCTCCACGAGCTCTGATCAGCGTCTTTGCTGTTCGCGATCTAGACGTACAAGCATCTCTGAAGTCTTTGTAGATAATATCAATTGTTGGACGCGATTCAAATACACGCCTGAAGGTTTTATGTTCTTTTCATGTAATTGTCACTAGGAAGCCTTCGATGTCTTGGGTTTCACCGAGGAAGAGAAGAACAGCATGATGAAATGCACAGCCGCTATCTTGCACTTTGGTGAAATGAAATTCAAGCAGAGACCCAGAGAAGAACAGGCTGAACCCGACGGCACTGCTAGTAAGTTGATATATGTTCGTGTAACTTGTTTAATGGTTATCATGAATTGATATTGTGTTAGACATTTGTTTAAACGGCCGATTGCCTAAATTAATGGAATATTTGTCAATTGTGATTCTCTTTGTAAAAGAAGAGAAAAAATGTAGCGTCTTAAACCATGGTCGTATTTTCACATAGAGTAGTAAACAATGTAGACAAAAGGAATACTTTCTCATTTTCTCGTTTTCTTACCATTGTTTAAACGTCGTTTGTATATAACTTTTTCTAAAATTGTGTATTGTTCAAAATAACAAGAAAGTCAAAATAAATGATAGTATATAAGGTGACGTGGACTTAACATACTAATCTTTATTTCATAATAAGTTGTTGAGTAGGTTTGTAAAGAAATCCTGAACTCATTGCAGTTGCTGAAAAGGTCGCTTTCTTGTTGGGTATCAACGCTGGTGACTTGTTGAAGGGTCTTTTGAAACCAAAGATCAAGGTCGGCACAGAATTCGTCACCCAGGGACGTAACCTTAACCAGGTGACTTACTCTGTCAGCGCCTTGGGCAAAAGTGTGTATGACCGTATGTTCGGATGGTTGGTCAAGAGAGTCAACAAGACACTGGACACCAAGGCCAAAAGAAACTACTTCATTGGTGTGTTGGATATTGCTGGTTTCGAAATTTTTGACGTAAGTTTTTTTTTCTATTATGCACGTGTTCATTTTCGTATTAACATCATTATAGAGACGTAAAGGTATTAACCATTCATCTGGTACGCCAACATTAGACTGTTTAAGACGAGGTGGTAAATATTGTTAGAAAATGAGAACTGGTTCACGGTTCACAAATGTTTGAAATTAAGCTTTACAGTAAATAAATTCATAAGAAACGCGTATGTTGCATATATACAACTTATTTACTAGCCGCTCGACTATTTTTAAAAAAAGTACATTGTGTTTCACTTTTGTCATAAATCTCACCGTGTTATCTAACTGCAGTTCAACAGTTTTGAGCAATTGTGCATCAACTACACCAATGAGAGGTTGCAACAGTTCTTCAACCACCACATGTTTATCCTCGAGCAAGAAGAGTACAAGAAGGAGGGAATCGTATGGGATTTTATCGATTTCGGTATGGACTTGCAAGCCTGTATCGATCTTATTGAAAAGGTAAGTCTCGTAATTAAATTTGATATTAATAATTCGCCCTAATATATCTTCCTGGTTTAATTGATCTACCTGAGATATCCATTGTTTGCAAATTTACCACTGAAGCTATTATGAAACTTCTGACAAATGGTATACATTTGGATAAAATAGCACGGATGTTTGGGTAGATTTTCACTTGCCACAACTATTAAAGTTGATATTCCTGTTAAAACTAATGTATGTTTGGGTTGTTTTTGAAAATTAATAAAACAAACTTGTTCTCTTTCAGCCTATGGGTATTTTGTCCATCCTTGAAGAAGAATGCATGTTTCCCAAAGCTTCAGACAAGACTTTCCAGGACAAACTGTACACCAACCATTTGGGCAAGAGCAAAAGCTTCAACAAGCCTCTCAAATCTAGGAAAGGTGGTGGTGATGCCCACTTCGAACTTGCTCACTACGCTGGCGCTGTTCCCTACAACATCACTGGGTGGTTAGACAAAAACAAGGATCCTCTCAACGAAACAGTTGTGGCTCTTCTTGAAAAATCTAAGGAAGCTCTTGTGGCGACATTGTTTGCTACCCCAGGTAAAGCATATTTATCCTTTTCGTTTATCGATTATTGATTTTCATAGTCTGTATTCTGCTTTTGACAGATGAAAAGATGAATATATGGTAAATTGAGAAATTACCTGATACAGATAATAAAAAAAGAAAAACTCCATTTTAGACATTTTACATTTTCAAAGGCTTTCCACAATAATCAATAAAGTCCAATACAACAACCTAATGCAACGGATCCTGTGTGTTTAACTTTTCAGAAGTCCCAGCTGGTGGACCTGCCAAGAAGAAGAAGAGCTCTGCTTTCCAGACGATCTCTGCTACCCACAGGGTACGGTTTAAGCACCAATATATTTCTCTTCATTTTATTATTTTATCAAGAAACAAACGAGATGGTTGATATGTATTAACAGAATTTATGTTATTCTAAATTCTGTGTTAAATTCATAAAGTAACATATTATTTTTTAATTGCTATATATACGATATGGTTATCAAACAAACAATAAGCAATGATAATATAACAGGAGAATTAGGATTTATGATAATTTTAGAAGAATGTCCAATTCTGGACAAATTTAAAATGATTCATACATTTCTTCATTACAACATGTTCAAAACAGAAATACTTTTATTCATAGTAAAAATGATTATTTAATATGCATTTCTGTTTAAGTATCAATGTTGATAGTAATAACATTTTACTAGGTAATAGTCAGTGTGAATATATATATTACCACGACAAAATCTTAACCAGGGAAAATGTAAGAATTCCGCATACTGCAATAGCGGGCTTCTATGATTAAAATCGCAACTTACGTTTGTATGACAATGTCTGCTTTGCTTTTTGTTTGACATACACATGACAACATGTTTTATACATTGCTTGTTATTTTGCAAAATACCGTTTACATGTTGCTTCATTTTCTATTAAACTTTGCAAAACATTGCACAATTAATGTAAAAGATGATTTCACCGATTGTGAAATACAGTACATAGCACTAAAGACCAAGTGAAGAGTATGGTTGCATACATATACTAACGGCTTTATTTAGTCGGAATTGAGCAAGCTATATTATGTGTACTTACATGATGATTAACGTTCGTTGTAAGCAAACTAATTTGGTTTATAAGGATAGGACGCGAATATTGCATGTACATTTATAAATCTAACCGAATGTATTTAATCTGTTGTAGGAGTCTTTGAACAAGCTCATGAAGAACTTGTACACCACTCATCCCCACTTTGTACGTTGTATTATCCCCAACGAGGTTAAGACACCAGGTAATTACGGTTGCCATAGCAACAAGACGACGATGTGACACCCTTGATTGACGTGATATCCCCATACTAACACAAGCATGTTAATAGTTTTCGATGCTGACACTGATCGGAGTGGCTGACCTAGTAGGCGAGACAAATGAAGAAAAGCAACGATTTGCATTATAGAATAATATAACTAATGAACTAACATTCTCTCTAACCTAATCTTGTACAGTCTTTAGGATATAGACCCAATTACCCTGTATCCTGATTGGTTTCCTACAGTTTCTAGTGTTTTACCCTTTTAACATTTGTT
The DNA here is from genome assembly GCA_031761405.1 of Serripes groenlandicus. Taxonomy (NCBI): domain Eukaryota; kingdom Metazoa; phylum Mollusca; class Bivalvia; order Cardiida; family Cardiidae; genus Serripes; species Serripes groenlandicus. The sequence continues at coordinate 41,850,669 of JASEVX010000004.1, forward strand.
GATATAAGTCAGACATCATTGATACATACTAATCAATGACTTAATGTATTAGCAGTTGTTCATACCTACAACTTTACTTAAAACATCAAGTCATGGATACAATGTATGGAAAAGTATTTGTGTCCAGTTTAGACCTGCATTTTGAAAACTGACATCATCAACAATGTATTTATCTAGGTCATTTCTCAATAAACAATCAAAATACTCCGTAAACAGTTTCCTTTCCCACATACACAATATCTACAGCAGACGACTTTGAAAACCAAATAGGCAAACTTGGAACAACTCGATACATGAATGTTTATCGACTATTTAGTTGTAAACATTGTGACAAATGCATGAGTTGCTCTTTATGTATTATGAGAACTGTATCGCCTGCTGCAGATGCGACAAAATGCGTCCGTATGGGAGAACGGGTTAACTGATACTTTAGATAAATGACTGAGCCATGGCATATAAAAGCCGACCTTCAGGATTAATGATGACTATGATTAGAATGCTTGGATTGTGTTTCTTAATTTAAAAACTGGAGGCGCGTATGAGTAGATGGTGAATATCCAGATAAGATATATCTGAGTCACAGGTGGTTGTCATATGAGGATGCGAAATTGTTATAGCTAAATCATGTTTCGAACACCGAAAACGGTTGAAACACAAATATTTTAGGCAGCCTGTAGAGAGATTAATGCAGTTTTAAGATTCCCACCACAGAACAAAATTCCCTGATTGTATTGAGAAATGACCATAACCCTTATAATAGCTTCTGTTCTTGGTTTTACTGGAACAGAATATTTCTTTTAATCTGACCTATATTTCTGTTAATTTCTTTCCTTTGTTATCCCGCATGTCTTGTTTCATTTTTCCATAGGAGTCTCTCAATAGACTGATGAAGCAATTGGGATGTACGACTCCACATTTTGTTCGTTGTATTATTCCGAATTTAGTAAAGGAGCCGGGTAAGTCCTGTTGGCGGTAATATAACATAACCGACGACCTCCGGAACACTTTCAGAGCACATTTTGATTATACAATCATAGCGTATCAACCCATACCCCGATACAGACGACTTTTGACGAAATAGCAGCAGACGAATTTTGAAAACATGCGGAATGGCTTACAACGAGCAATTATTTCCTTTTCTTCTATGTTATTGACGATGTATCAAATTTCTCCTTCAATTTCTCGAGATTTTTTTTTTCAACAGATGTTTTCAAAGCAGACGACTAACTTTAGATCCTATACAGGTTATGAGGCGTACTCAATCTACATACAACATATATAGCTTTGCATTATCTGGAAGAAATAAAAAAAAAACAGTTTATGTTATTGTCTTGCAATACTTTAAAACATTAGCTTGAAACTCAAAGTTACCGGATATATCATTTTTAGATTCCAAAATTTAATTAATCAATCTGGCAATTCTGAATCATTTATAGCATTGACAAATGCCAATGCTACAGCTTTTATGATTTACTTTTATTTCCATTGGAAACATCAGTCGTAGTATTTGTTGTATTGATCATAAATTTTTGCCGCAAAAAAATAAAATAAACAATACCATTTTTATTTGTGTTCAATCATTTATGGCATTTGATTATGAGCCAAAATAAATGATCACATTTTTTGTCGGTATTCAGATTGTTTTTTGGATCAATAAAAATTGTTTTGTCGCGACCGCTACTTGTGGGTATTGATGTCCAATTGTTCCATGATTATTTATTTTCAATGTTTTTTACTTCTGACAGGTCTTATTGATGCTGCCCTCGTACTCAACCAGCTTCAATGTAACGGTGTACTTGAAGGTATCCGTATTTGTAGAATGGGTTTCCCCAACAGAATCATCTATTCTGAATTCAAGCAACGGTAAATATTTAAAACATTTTGAGTTCAATTCCTTATTTTGCATTTTGTACTTTATAAAACAGAAATGATTCGATGAATATTATTGCGACTTCCAATAAGTGAAAAATAAGTCATCTGTTGGAGACAGAGACGTTGTTATCAAATTTTCTTTCAAACCAACTATAGTAATATTTATTTCTAATTTGCATGATATCTGTCAATTATATCTGTATCGATAACATTAGTTTGTAATTCAGATATGTTACCTATCATCAATTCCAGTTATTCCATATTGGCTCCCAACGCTATCCCACAAGGATTTTGTGATGGTAAACAGGTCACCGACAAGATCTTGACCGCCTTGCAGATGGACCCCAACGAATACCGTCTCGGTACCACAAAAGTCTTCTTCAAAGCTGGTGTCTTGGGTATGCTTGAAGACATGCGTGACGAACGCTTGTCAAAGATCATTTCCCTCTTCCAAGCTCACATCAGAGGTTACCTGATGAGAAGACAATACAAGAAATTGCAAGACCAGAGGTAGGAATCCGTACTCTAATGTATTCCATGAATGAAACGATATGTATAATAGCAGCGTCTTGTGAGTTGATGTCCTAGTGACACTCCGCTTTGACATCATTTAAACACATACTGGCAAACAAATTGGGACTTCACTTTCAGCGTTTTGCAAGAAGGGGCATTTAGGTATGCATATCATATATGCGGATTGTGAAGACTGGTTTGATTGTGAGGATGGACAGGCTCGCGAGAGTCTTCGTTGTACGCATATTCATTAACACACTGTATCACGCGTGTCTTGAATTAAATCAACATGTTATCACATTCAACATTGATCATCCTTTATTCTTGTAATCAAGTGCATTAATAAGAACCATGATCGGCGCTGGCTGGACCTGTCCACATTCAAAACTTAAATATGTGGTAAAAAGCAGACACTTTTTCTTCCGTGATTATACTCTTAATTTGTTCTTCAGAATTGCCCTGTCCATCATCCAGAGAAACATCAGAAAATGGATGGTGTTGAGAAACTGGCAGTGGTGGAAACTCTACACCAAGGTCAAGCCTCTTCTCAATGTTGCCCGTGCTGAGGATGATATGAAGAAGAAGGAGGAAGAACTCGAGGAGACAAAGAATGCATTGACGAAGGTCGAAAAGATCAAGAAGGAACTCGAGGAACAGAACGTGACTCTCCTTCAGCAGAAAAATGACATGTTCCTTCAACTCCAGGCTGAACAGGACACCTTGATTGATGCGGAAGAGAAGATTGAGAAGTTGATCACACAGAAGGTCGACTATGAAACTCAGCTCAAGGAACTCGAGGAAAGACTTCTTGATGAGGAAGATGCAGCTGCTGGACTTGAAGATCTGAAGAAGAAGATGTCAGGTGATATAAACGGTCTCAAGGCCAACGTAGAGGATCTTGAAACTTCTCTTGCTAAGGCTGAAGCTGAGAAGAACACCAAGGACAACCAGATCAAGACTCTGCAGGACGAAATGGCCCAACAGGACGAACAGATCTCCAAACTGTCCAAGGATAAGAAGAACCTCGACGAGACCTTGAAGAAGTCTCAGGAAAGCCTCCAGGCCGAGGAAGATAAGGTCAACCACCTTTCTAAACTGAAGGGCAAGCTCGAGGCCACTCTTGATGAGGTATGTTTATCATTTAACTTAACTTGAATGTTAAAAAACTTGTTCGATTATGAAAATATTATTACCAATTGCATTATAAATAGTCACCAAAAATCATAAAATGTAAGAAGTTATCTAGTATAAGAATGAGCGTAGGAATATATGATAGAAACATCGTATTGCATTCCCGACAAGTTTAGATTCTGAAGTTTAAAGAGCATTTCTGACATGATCCTCAAAAGATGGTTGTTAGTTATTGCTCACAAAATGGTATAAAGAATATGTTTTTCTTATTATATCATTGTATGTCTATTTATAAGCTCGAAGACAACTTGGAGCGTGAGAAGAAGGTGCGTGCTGATGTTGAGAAGGCAAAGAGGAAGGTTGAACAGGACTTGAAATCCACACAGGAAACCGTTGAAGACTTGGAACGTGTCAAGAGAGATCTTGAAGATAGTTGTAGAAAGTAAGTAAGCGTGTGTAATTTGCATGTTCTTATTGAGCGTTTTACACAGAGGAAATCAATCATAAAAACAAGCGTTTAAACTATAGATAGCTTGTATATCTAGCGTGTACATTTTTAATATTTATTTCATGTTTGTTATCAGAATTTACATGCATGTATTTATGAATGTATGCATATTGGTCGGATGCCTATTTATTTGATGAGAGAAATACCTTTGATTCCAACTGAACTTGTTTTTCGGTACTTGCAGTTACAATATTGAAATATATACATGTCCAATAAAGTGAAAAGTAAGACACAATCATGTTCGCCTGGAAGTAAGCACCATATTATTCTATCTTACACTCTTTTATCTGAAAATGGATATGAAGTAGAATTAGTCGTTTTAATATCAAGTTTTACCTAACTCTTTCTAGGAAGGACATGGAAGTCAAGAACCTTAACTCCAAATTGGAAGACGAGCAGAGCTTGGTTGCTGCTCTCCAGAGAAAGATCAAAGAGCTCCAGGTATTTATTTTAACAAGTAATATTTCGAATGTCCTTTATTATTTAAATACGTATGTCATAGCAGCTTAATAGAGATATGGATTGCACTTATGATTATGTAGAACAAAAACGCTACATTACTAGTCTGAGTTTTTAAAATATTAAAATATCACAGAGCTGTAAGAATAAAGTTACCGAGAACTTATCATATTCGATCTAAATGTTGCTGCATGAAAAAGACAAATTATGTCGTCTAGTATATGGGAAACATATTTCTTTTTATATATATTTAGATATAAAAAACAATTACATAAAAGTACATTCTAGGCGGAAACTGAATTTATTATTCTGCATTCGACCAATTCCAAGCGAAAATAACCCATGACACATACTTTCCCACATTATCAACGAGTAAGCAAATATTTACTAGCATAATATCAGAGACATATAAACACATGTGTTTATATGTCTCTGATAATATTCAACTTGTTGACTCTTTGGTATAACTGCGGAGTATCGCTTCGTTATACAACACTGGTTATTTTCGTTACTAATACACGATAGTATCAGTCACTCCTCTACGTCAAACGTCTGTGTAATCGAACGTAACATTTAGTATAACCAGGAAGTTAACACTTTCCCACATGAAGACACACTTTTACGCATCTGTAGCAAACGACTGTTGAAAATAATGTGGCAAAAGGACAAATTGCTGAGCAATTTCAACTTTCGCCAAAATGTTTCAATTTGATGCAATCGTTATACTTTTATTCATAGACATTCACAAAGTTGTCTTCTGCAGTTGTGTTGTATGTGGCAAAGAGTTAATATTTGGCACAAACCTACATCATGTAAAATTACTGTTTGGGAAAAAGACAGATTTCTCCTTTCCTTGCAATATTTACTTGGCTTCCATTGTAAATCAACAGCTACATTGACAATGAATATCGCGGAAGCTTGTCAGATGTCAAGATAGTAGAAACGCTTTCGCTATGTTGAGTTGCGCGATGGGAACACTGCCAAAATACCTGTGGAAAGCATCCAGGTGATTAGCATAATGTTGCCGAGGCAACCTTATAAAGCCATCCTCAGTGTACTCATTGGCACTACCTTCTCCGACTATCGCGCTGCGATAGCAAATAATTATACTTTGTGCTTTCTCATTTCGATTGTTGTTTGATAAATATCTCAGTCGCGATTCGGTGTTTGGATGCATTATATCTAGGACTGTGCTCGTAGTTGTTCTCGGCCTCTGTGCTTTTACTTCCTGGTTCTCCGATTTAACTTAGTTTTTTTAAACTCTACATTGGATATTAGTATTTTTCAAATTTGAATTTTTTTCGGATTAAAGGTTTATACTTGACATAGTGGAATTTGTTAAAAAAAAAAGAATTGGATTATCCTATATAGTATGGCTGATGCAGAAAACGTTACTGTTGAAATAAAAGAAAGCATCGAATCAACTGTATCTGAAGAAGACCAGTCTGTATCGGAACCGGAAATAAGTTCAGTCGCGCCACCTATCGAGACAACTGTCACATCAGTGACCGAGCAAGTAGTCGTGAAGAAGGAGAATCACCTGCCTCCTTCTGTAGAGACATTGTCGGTTACAAAAGCTCCTAAACATATCACACAGGAGTCAAAATCTAGCAAAATGTCATCTTCTAAAAGTTACAAATCAGGTTCAAAGAGAACTACTTTTCGCGAGTATACTGACTCAAGTACACTTTTATCTGATCTAAGTAGAGATTATCGTGGGACTAGTCCCGCTGTCCTTGAAAGTATTGCAACTCATCCTGCTCTTTATCGCCGTCAATATATGCCCGACACGACCCACCGAACACTGAGTGCAAGAAGTAAGAAAGTGATTCGCGGTGCAGAAGATCTTGCACTCACTGCGCCCGGACTTAGAAATATGCTAGAAGTACAGTATCACTATTGTATGCTGCTTGTCTCTCTATGTGTTGCTTGCTGTATAATTAATCGCTTTCTGCAGTGGATAGCTCTGCTTAGTTAATAAGAACTTATTCGTTTGTTCAGGTAAATCGCTACATATTTTTCTATGATTTCGCAACGTATTTATATATGTTATCGCTGCTGTTACGTAATTAAGCTATACAGTACAATGGCCCCCAACTGTAAATGTATGCATTCAATTGCCAATTCGATGACTTTTATATGTTACAGTCAAAGATTATATCAATGAAAATAAAACATATGTTCGTAAAACGTATTTATTGATTAATTTATGTATAGTTCCTAGCTAAAAGTTGAGATTTAATTGTAATACAAAACACACTTGATTGCGTTAGTATGAAGGATTTCAATATTTTCAAAAAATATTCTTGAAAACTTTTCAAGCTTCCGAAAAGAAATTATTCATGTAACAATCATGAAAATTCAGCAATCCATTCCTAAAAATATAAATACACGTTTATCGAGTTATCGAGATAAACAGCTGTTTACCACATTATAGCTTTATACCAACCTTATTATATTTACACATGTTTCAAAACCAGAGGAATTCTGAGTTTACCTATGCCGAGTAATATGATACCTGAGAGGTTTTCTCGACTAACTTTTGAAATTTCATTGGGTGAGGGGGAAGTGCATAGCCGCTACTAACAAACAGCTGACTCACGCCATTGCAATGTTGTAGAGAGATATTTAAGATAACATTCTGTCTAACGTGTATTACATTTCGAAGTCAGCCATCTAACAACTACGCTTTTGAAAAGCATGTGTACTTAATGTTAATGGATTAATTATTTCGTTCATGTCTGGATGCCACTCATATACTTTCGTGTTTTCGGCGAAAATTGAAACAACCTAACGTATCGTAACGGCGAAAAAATTTGCGTCGTAACTCTTCTCACTATCTCTGTGATTAAATTCTGTGATTTTAACTTAACTCTTTTTGGGGGAACTTTATTACCTTATTTTACTTTTGTTGTCGCTTTTGGGACCACTTGTTCATCTGTATATTCATTCTTTTATTGGATTAATCGTCACATTCCGTTGCTCTGATTATTTCCACTTACGAATATGACTGCTGCTGTATTACAGGCTCGCATTGAAGAGTTGGAGGAGGAACTTGAAGCTGAGAGACAAGCCAGAGCTAAGGTAAGTGTCATCTTAACTAGCAGTTGTCGTAAACTTAATAGTGGAAGGAACTTTCTTGTGCCGAAATTAATACACTATTTATTATTTCGGAACAATTTTACATTATGAAATCAATTATTATTTCATTCGAAACCGTTCCTTTCAAAACTTAACAACCCACTTGTGATAGTTCAAGGTTAAATCAATCTACCAGTGCAACATTGAACAGACATTTGAGAAAAATCGAATGAAATTCTGTAATTCTGTAATTAACAGGAAAATGATGAAATCATAACATAACGATTTTCTGACGTATCGCCAGATTTTTGGAAAACAAAGAATATGGGAAATGACATTGGAAACAAATATTGAGCAATTTCTCCTTTTGTCACAATGTTTTCAAATCTATCAAATAAGTAAACTTTCATTGCTAAATATGCTTACCTAAATGTTTGCAAAGTCGTCTGATGATTTGTTGTATGATGGAAAGGGTTAAAGGATGGGAGTCAGGTAGAGCTCTGAGTAATTTGATGGATTAGTTGCTAGGAAACGGTTTCTCGTATCTAACCTAGCGATAAGAAAAACTTCAAGTGCCTGTTGAAATGATGGAGTTGAGCAATTTACGCTCCGGTAACCTGTTCGTCTGCAATTCATGACCCTTTACATTTCTGAATCTTTACACATACATCCTTTAACATTTTGGCTTAATTTTTATAGAATCGATGTTGTAATAGTTGTGTGATACTAGCAAAGAGAAATCTACAGCAAGCTATATTGTTTATGCAAGCGACTCGTGTAATAAATGCATTCACTACATAGTGTGTGATTTAAAAGCACTGTTAAATATCAAATAGACTTTGCTGTTTGGTATTATTACAGATGTTTGTTCTAAAATGATAATTGGACATTTTGATTAATAGTGGCTCTTATTACTTGCCTCAGGTTGAAACAATAACAGAACCGCTTAAAAGTTAAGCTTGCTTGAATACAATGGGCTGGCTATATGATATCGCTCCGGTTGAAGTAGTGCCGAACCAAAACGAAATGGCATGTTTGTGAACACTCAGATCAGTCTGTAAAACAATACAATTTATTCTCGGCTTTCAAAATCCGTATTAAAGAATCTTTGAACTCGCGGCTACTAGATAAGAATCTAAAACGAGACTCTGAATAGAATGTTTAGTTTAGTTAAACAAGTTGATCAGATTCTTCGCTGTTAGCACAAACCAGTATATTTATATAGCAGTCATCTTATATCATGGTATACAATATAAACTAGCATGTTTATATAGCAGTCATCAGCTATATCATGGTATACAATATAATTCAAATTAATGATTAACTGTTCTTCTGTCTGATTTAAGGTTGAGAAGCAGAGGGCTGACGTGAACCGTGAACTTGAGGAACTCAGCGAACGCCTTGATGAGGCTGGTGGTGCCACCGCTGCGCAGATGGACCTCAACAAGAAGCGTGAGCAGGAACTTTTGAAGCTCCGCCGCGATCTCGAGGAACAGAGTCTCCAGCACGAATCCCAGGTCTCCGCCCTCCGCAAGAAGGGTCAGGATGCCTCCAACGAGATGGCCGACCAGATCGATCAGCTCCAGAAGGTCAAATCCAGGTCAGTATTACTCATATAATATATATATTAACTTCGACCTTTGCATAAACCTCAGTTTTTATTTGTTTGGAACAAACACATTTAGTAGCTGCAATTCTGAAGCCGTTCGTCTTATGTAAAAGTCCATGAATTTCATACGCGTGAAAGTAGTACTCAATACTTGCTCTTACTTTTCAAATGTATCACGATTTTTGAAATAATGATATATTTATATCGTCTTTGTTTTCTTATGTGGTTCTTATATTCAAAGAGAATTACGAAATAAAATGAAACATTGTATTTTAAAACATGAATGCGGAGAGATTTATAAATCTCAATGAGTGAACTTCTACAGGGAGAACTATTTCCGATTTAAGCTCCAGATACGGTATTTGAATTTTCAATCACGCATTGAAAATGTAGATAAAAACAGAATTGAAAATATTTTCTTTGTGCCTTGTCGGCCATATAAATATAGTATAAAGAATTAAAAAAACAAATATGTGCGTCATAAAATGCATTTAAAATGAGAGTAACACATTTGCAGAGAAATCGTGATCGTCGAATTCTATTTATAAATACAACGGTATGGGGGGAGGGTCTAAAGTGCGGACGCGATCTGCGGACAAATACATTATAGAGGGAAAATGCGGACAAATGCAATATAGAGGGAAAATGCCGACGCAATAGAATATAGAGCAAATCTGCGGACGCTATGATTTGTTGTAAAAAATGTTTAATTAAAGATGGGCAACTGTGTATAATTTGTTACATATGATCATATCCGGGGTTTTCTTTGTAAATATATAATGTGTTTGATTGCTTTTATCAGTGATATAGAATCAACCAAAAATCGAGATCATGCTGAAATGGAATCTCTTTGTAAAGTGTTTTAACGACTTTCCTCTTTATATCATATCTATAGATATCAATAAAGAGAATTGATGGATTGATTTTCCGACAAGTAAATGTCTTTTGATGCATCTGCAGCGGACGAAATTTGAAAACATTGCAAGAATAGAATAGGTTGCTAGTAACTAGCCATAGGTTTTGCTTCAATTATATCCTCTCCTTTACACTCGATTGAAGGGTCATGAGTTCTAGTTATTGTTGGGCCTCTTCATTTTCTACTTTGTAACTTTTAACAGTTTTCCATGTGCCATACTACGAGGCAAATGATCCATGCAACATTCTATTCTGTAGGGTACTTGGAAGGGGCAGAACAATTTAAATAACAAATAAACAATAAGTATATATATATATACAACACTTTAAATCTTAATTTATTTCTAGTAATTATATATATATACAACTATAATACTAATCTATAACAAATAAGTTAAATGTTTTTTTCTTGCTGTGTAAACAGTAAAAAGCAACATATATTGAAAACATTGTGGGAAAAGGAAAATTTGCTTATTTAAACAACTTCTTAATTCCAATAACCTTTCTTTACCGTCGTATAAACCAAATTTGTATTTGAAGGCTGTTATAAGTAAAAAACTTAAATTTAATCACATATCTTATCATTATAATAGCCAAATAATTAACAAAAGTTACAATTAAAGTCCGCATCTGTTGTCGAAATATCCACAGGTGCATTAACACAAGATTTGTGAAACCAATTTGTGCATATATCACATTGTACCATGACGGTATCGACACATCCCGGCAAGTTACAAATACATACATGTATATGATAGGTTTATTGGGAAAAGGGGTTACATTTATAATTTGTTTGGAATGACACTCGTACACAATGGTAATTAACAGTGTATGGTCACGCATCCTTAATTGATTTGGCAAGCTTAAACGCCCTTTAAAGGAAACAGCGGCCAGCTTAGGTGTATACTGTAGAGTAAAATTCGGACGGCACAGGTATTGGTTTTCTCTGGAGCATTTAATCCTTTTATAATGCATGATTTCAATTACTCTTTCATTTGGATAGATGTTTCTTTTTTAGCTCACCTGAGCACGAAGTAAATAACCAACGCTAAATGTCGCAAAATCTTCTAACGTTATATGTCGCATCTGTAACGCCAAATGTCGCAAAAAATTGTACTGCCGCTATATGTCGCAACATCAACGCTAAATGTCGCACTCTTTTATAAGCACTCTTTTGTAGTATTACTGTTTCACAATGTACATATTACAATGTTTCATCTCACTCTGTCCCTTCTTTTTTTAGTTATGGCTCCTGAGGTAGTCATTTTTTGCGACAATTAGCGTCAGCCTTGCGACATATAACGTCAAGTGCGACATATAGTCAAAATATATATGCACTCTCGTACTATCGATATGGATTCGCACTCTTACGATAAGGACTCTCACACAAGCGATATGCACTCTTGTACTACTGATATGGATAATAGTGGTTCATTAGAATAACAGATTGTGAGAAATGATACATTTAAAACGGAAACCGAAACACGTTCATCAAAAGCACCATGTAGAACTACCACAGGTTGATTTGGTATATTATTGTTAACCTTGGTTCGAAACAAAATCCTTCGTCGCGATACTCCCTTCAACGGGTGAATAGATTGTTCAAAGACATTGTGAGCAAGACACAACCGCCTCGGTTGTATCTCAACCCTTGCCGGTTCTGTGATATATCTGTGTCGCCTTTTAGTGTTAGAAGAATTATATGAATAGCAGGACCTGGCTGTTGGTTAGTGCAGGCAATCCGTGATGTGTTAACACAATCCTCGCGGGCCAATGCCTGGCTCTACTCTATCTGCGGATAGCCACATTTGGTGGCTAGTATACAATAGATGAAATATGGTATAAACGTTCAAGGTATCAGTTACGGGATGTTAAAGCGCTACATTTATAAACTTTTTTATAAGTAGGTTAAGGAATGGCAACAAAAAGCATGTTACTTATTCCGTGTCAGTTTTTATTCCAGTATTAGCTTATACAGTTTGTGACAAGAGAGACAATTGTATACCAGTTACAATATGTGGCTATCCATAGAACGCATTAACATTTTGAAAACACATGTACACGGACATACACTGTTACATTACGTTATAACATGTACAATTTTCTTTAATTTTACAGTTTTAAAAAACTTAAGAAAATTGTACATGTTATAACGTTATGTCACAGTGTATGTCCGTGTACATGTGTTTACAAAAAAAATGTCTTGGACGTTTATACCATATTCCATCTATTGTATACCAGCCACAAAATGTGGCTATCCGCAGAAAGAGTCAGTCATTGGCCCACAAGGAATGTATAAACACAAAGCGCAATCTGTTATTCTGATGAACCACTATTACTAGAGTCCATATCGTTAGTGTGCGAGTCATTATCGTTAGTACGAGAGTGCATACAGATTTTGTGAGAGTCTATATCGTAAGTGTATGAATCAATATCGTTAGTGAGCGAATCCATATCGTTAGTACAAGAGTGCATATCGCTTGTGTGAGAGTCCTTATCGTAAGTGTGCGAATCCATATCGATAGTACGAGAGTGCATATATATCTTGTATATATGTCGTACTTGACGTTATATGTCGCAAGGCTGACGCTAAATGTCGCAAAAAAATGACTACTTCAGGAGCTATAACTAAAAAAAGAAGGGACAGAGTGAGATGAAACATTGTAATTTGTACATTGTGAAACAGTAATACTACAAAAGAGTGCTTATAAAGGAGTGAGACATTTAGCGTTGATGTTGCGACATATAGCGGCAGTACCTTGTTTTGCGACATTTGGCGTTACAGATGCGACATATAACGTCAGAAGGTTTTGCGACATTTAGCGTTGGTTGCGACGTTTAGCGTCAGCCTTGTGACATAAAACGTCAAGTGTGACATTTAGCGTTGGTGCGACATTTAACGTTGCTACAGTGTTCCTTGGCCGCCAGGGAGCGGGGCTTTTTTGCCTTATATGGCTATAGTGTAAACTCAAAAAAATCTTCTCCTCCAAAAGTGTCAGGCCGATTTTCGAATAATTTTGTAGAAATGTTCCTAGGGTGACCCTCTATCAGATTCCTTCTAGCCAAGTTGATTGGTCGAAAAACATGGCCGCCAGCGGTCGGGGCTTTTTTGCCTAATATGGCTACAGTAAAAACTTGAAAAATCTTCTCATCCGAAAGTTTTTGGCCAATTTTCAATTCTTTTTGTAGAAATGTTCATTGGGAGACCATCTATCAGATTCCTCCAAGCCATGTTGATTGGTCGAAAAACATGGCCGCCAGGGGGCAGGGCTATTTGGCCTTATATGGCTATAGTGAAAACTTGAAAAATCTGTTGTTAAGCAGGAAGCTTTTGAGTAAGATTTTAGAAAACCCTTGGTCAATGGTGATTTTTTTTGTAACAAAAATTATTAAATACTTAGATGAGTGAGTCGGAGCCATAATGGTTATCCATTTGTTTTACATGTCTTTTGAAACTTGGACATTAAATATAATATTCTCATGTATGTCTCATGATTTATTTTTATAGACAACTAAAATGGCATTTAATTTTAACGGATGCGTCATTTATTCTTTTACCCGAAGTTGTAATATTTATAAACAATGCATAGTTTATAAATCACACATCTATGCAAAGGCAAATGTTTGAACAGTTTTATGTACCCAAACAAATTCAGTGCCTTCAGCGCTTTGATTATTCTAGGATTCTATTAAGCTAAAAGTACTGTCACGATCGGAGGTTTCTCGTTTCTCTATACATCTACATTAGGCTCAGAGAATTGTTTTTGCTGTTTTAACAATCTACTGTATGCTTTTAAAATGTATGACACTAGCAGACAAAGATCTGCTTATTTGATCTACATGGACAATGCCTTTGTATTTTTTCTTGTAACCTCTGATGACCAATTCGCCATTGCTATACGGTTGTTGATTTTTCGCAAGATATATATATTCATATAATCCTCATTTGTCTATTTAATAAGTGTTTAAAGATATTACTTGATTACATAATATGTTAGTAACTGTATTTTACGCTTATTATTGATCACACATTTAAAATAACGTTGTTTTTTTTAGAATTATGACAGCAGTTCAAAAATATAAATAGTTATTTCGAATAACTTGTCAACATGTCAATATTTATAACTCCCGATTTTGTATCCAAATCTAGAGTTGAGAAGGAAAAGACCCAACTCAAGGGAGAAATCGACGACCTCCAGTCGCAAGTTGAACATGTTTCAAAGAACAGGGTAAATATCCTTTATATAGTCATGGAAAACTCTTAAAGTATAGAAACTAGTATTTTCTATATAACCAGCTGCATGAACACTTTAAACTATTTAATATACTTTAATCAGGACATTATTTGGTGAAAGATTTTGCTAATAATGACTGTAAACAAAATGCATGATATATATATAAAATTTGTTTTTAAACTATCAGTCATCTGAAAGTACATACATATACCTTACAGCAATTATATTTGTTTAACATTAAAGCATGTCAGGGTATAACTTTTTATAAAAAGTATGCTTATCATGCATATATTTATATTACAAATGTTAATGTTTAAAATATATAAAATCTTTTTTTTATATTTACTTGGAAATGTTGTCGAAAATGATAGATAAAACGAATGGAAAAACAAATAGCATGGAGTAATCTTTTCCTAAACTGTACGGTTTTAAAATGCTTTCCGATGAAAAGCGATGCATGGTCTGATGTTATCCTAATACTGCAATTTTGCAACTTATGGAAACAGTGGAAATAATCTTTTGTGTCAGAAAAACAGCTTTCCCCCCCCCCCCCCTCCCTAAACACACACACTGCTAGGTCTCTATTTGTGTTTTATTTATGTTCAATAGGGTATGTCCGACAAGATGTCCAAACAGGTTGAGTCTCAGATGTCCGAACTGAACTCCCGAATTGAAGAGGCAAACCGCACCATCCAGGAACTCGGGTCATCCAAACAGAGATGCCAGGCTGATAACTCTGAACTCACACGCCAGTTGGAAGATGCCGAGAGCAGAGTATCCCAGCTCACCAAGGACAGACAGAGTCTCATGGCACAGCTTGAGGATGCCAAACGCGGCTTTGAGGACGAGACTAGAGTAAGTAATAGTTAACCATTTTAAAGCTGATTTATTTTTAAAAAGGACTTGACCAGCTATGAGTACAATTCTAGAAATATCAAGATAAGCCTGTTGAGTTGAACAGCTAATAGTTAGGAGCCAGACGGCCCCTAGCTCTATACTTGAGGCAAATGCTTTACGAGCTCGGTTCAGATAATAAAGGGTAAATGTTTCCTTTGTATTTTGTATAGCTCATTTGAGTTCAATAAGTATTTTTCATTCAAAATTAATTCTATCTTTGAAACATTAAATAACGACAACAGTTTAATAGTGATATCTTATCACTAAATGTTAGGAAAATAGTGATAACAAAAGTGCCATTTCTAATTTAGATTTTCCTTTTTTTTTTAAACAGTCCCGCCAGAAGTGCCAGGGTGAAATCCGCAACTTGAGCGCTGACCTTGATAGCCTCCGTGAACAACTCGAGGAGGAACAAGAAGCCAAATCTGATGTCATGAGACAGCTCTCCAGAGCTAACGCTGAGGCTCAGCAATGGCGCAACAAGTTCGAGACCGAAGGTTTGGCTCGTGCAGAGGAGCTCGAGGAGGCTAAACGCAAGCTCATTGCCAAACTTCAGGAAGCCGAACAGGAAGCCGAGGCCTCAAACTCTAAGGTAGGCCAGTTGGAAAAGACAAAATCCAGACTCCAGGGTGAACTCGAAGACCTCATGGTCGATGTTGAGAGGTCTAACGCCAACGCCAACAACCTCGAGAAGAAACAGAGACAGTTCGACAAAACCGTTTCAGAATGGGCCGCAAAGGTCAAGGACATCCAGTCTGAACTCGAGAACTCACAGAAGGAAGCCCGTAGCTACTCTGCTGAATTGTACCGCACCAGAGCACAGGTTGAGGAAGCCAGCGACAGTGTAGACTCACTCAAGAGAGAGAACAAGAACTTAGCCGGTATGTATACTCATTAGACTAACTGATCGTTCATTATGAAACCGTTGTGCTTTATTGGTCTAAACTTCTCTTGGAATATTTTCACGAATGAAATATTCATTTTGATGCTGTCTTGGTATGAAATGTATCGTTCGATAATGTATTGGCTACTGGTAACTCTCATATATATGCATTACATGTATATAAAAATATTAAAAAAATAAGTAAATTGTTCTAAACATACCGTGTTCTCTATTCAGATGAGATCCACGACCTTACTGACCAACTCACAGAGGGAGGCAGAAGCGTACACGAAGTTGAAAAGGCTCGCCGCCGCCTTGAAATGGAAAAGGAGGAACTTCAGGCCGCTCTCGAAGAGGCTGAGTCCGCCCTTGAACAGGAAGAGGCTAAGGTAGCACGCGCCCAGATGGAAATTGCTGGAATCAGACAAGAAATCGACAGAAGAATTGCCGAGAAGGAAGAAGAATTCGAGAACACAAGGTGGGTTTCCTCAGTGCATTAAGACAAACTTGACTTATTTCAATTTGCTTTTTTGGTCATATTTTACAAGTTTCATCTTCTATACAAACAAATAGCTTTAAGTCTTTGTTAATCGCAAGTTGTTGTTTTTTGACGATTTTCAATCAAATCGTTTTTAAATTTTCAGACGCAACCACCAGAGATCACTTGACTCTATGAATGCTAGCTTGGAAGCTGAGGCGAAGGGCAAGGCCGAAGCTCTTCGCATCAGAAAGAAGCTTGAGCAGGATATCAACGAACTCGAAGTGGCTGTCGACGGTGCCAACCGTGGCAGAGCTGAGATGGAGAAGAATTCCAAGAGATTCCAGGAACAGGTCCGTGACATGCAGAGTCACATCGAAGATGAACAGCGCCAGACCAGCGAAGCCCGCGAAGCCTATAACATGGCTGAACGCAGGTGCGCTGTCATCACCGGTGAATGTGAAGAACTCCGCTCTGCTCTAGAATCCGCAGAGAGAGGACGCAAGGCAGCTGAAAACGAACTTGTTGATGCCAACGACCGTGTCAATGAACTCTCCGCAAACGTACAGTCTGTGAGCAGTCAAAAGAGAAAGCTTGAGGGTGATATAACCGCCATGCAGGCTGATCTTGATGACATGAACAATGAAGTCAGATCCGCTGATGAGAGAGCGAAGAAGGCCATGGCTGATGCTGCCCGTCTTGCTGACGAACTCCGTGCCGAACAGGATCACGGATCCCAGGTCGAGAAGATGCGCAAGGCCCTTGAATCACAACTTAAGGAACTGACCATCCGTCTCGATGAAGCTGAAGCACAGGCTCTCAAGGGTGGAAAGAAGGCTATTGCCAAACTCGAAAACAGGGTAAGCTTTTTGCTTATGATCCAGTTAGAGTGTATAATTAAACAACCCAACTAAGAACTTTCTATTTATGACTAACTTCAATAAAATTGTGAATAGGCTGCTGTCTATAATATGTGTGCGTCTTTTGAATGTCAAAACAGCAAGATTGGCGTATTCAATAACAACGAATATGTTATAAACATTTTCATTAATTGTGGATTGTAATATATGTACTATTATTTCCTATATATCCCAGGTACGAGAACTTGAAGGTGAATTGGACAGCGAACAGCGCCGCCATGCTGAAACACAGAAGAATATGCGCAAGGCTGACCGCCGTCTTAAAGAACTCGCCTTCCAGGCCGATGAAGACAGGAAGAACCAGGAACGCCTCCAAGACCTCATTGACAAACTCCAGAACAAGATCAAGACATACAAACGCCAAGTCGAGGAAGCCGTAAGTAATCTAAAACATTCTTAAATTCTTCTTTCCTAACAGTTTAAGGATGTAAATAATAGAGCAAATTACGAAAGTCAACACAGCTCATTATACAAATATCGGATGATATATAAACACATTCCTTCAAATACACTTTGTTTCCAAATACTTGTTCATTTTGGAAAAACCCCATCAAAATTGTTATTCATTGTAACCCTGTATATTAAAAGAGGTATACATGTACCAAAACTATAACACTTTCGTCAAATCGGTTTGAATCCCTTTACAGGAAGAGGTCGCCGCCATCAACCTCGCCAAATACCGCAAGGTACAGAATGAGCTCGAAGACGCCGAGGAGCGCGCTGACTCTGCTGAAAACTCTCTGCAGAAACTTCGTGCCAAGAACCGCAGCTCAGTCTCTGTAAGCCGAACAAGTGCCAGCCCTGGTGTAAGTATTAGCTACTAACAATATTTCAGATTATATTCATGTAGTTAAGCATCAACAGAAACTATAAATTGACGTGAGCAATAACACACTGACAAACATTGTCCGTCTTATTTAGTTAACGATAAAAGGTGTCCGATGAAGATATTGGAATTTTTGTGAAAAATGATATGAAAACATGATTTCAAACAGAAAAACACATTGCTTTACAAAACTGTTATTAATATTGCTAACTTCAAAATTGACGTAATAACAAGTTATAAAGAGATATAGTTCAGTTTTGAAGCCTGTTTAAAATTAAGCTGCCAGGTTACATGGAAAGAGATTTTGTTTTATATAATTATTGTATAACTATGATCAGAGTTTATGTTTGATTTTAAAGGTACATGTATCCAAATGAATGTTTTATAACACATTAGAAAGGATATGATTCACAGGGTTAAGAAGCAGGCTTAAAACAACACTTAACCTCAGTTTAGCATACATTGAATAAGGTAACTTAGGCGTAAGTTGAATTTCCTAAATCTAGTGTTCACCTTCACCAACAGATTATCCTGCTTTATTTTTCTACCGATCGTGTTGTTTGGATGCATCTGTCAAAATGATTATACCCAGTTATACCGCAAAGAAGTTTCACCTGATGTCGTTATAAAGAGTGATTACTGTTTCAGTTTCGGATAGTAATGCTTACTGAACACCATAAACATATTTGATCATTAATTGATAGCTTCAAATAGTGCATTAGAATATAAAGTTTGTTATACTGGTTGCTAGGGAGCCGGAGTTACTCCGTTAGCCGCCGCCATGGCTCAAGCAGAACGACTCAGAAGGGCAAGGGAAAACTCCCTCTGAAAAATCAAATATGAGATTCTGTTGAAAGAACACAAAACAGGTTATATATATTGTGTATAGTTTGTTGTGAATATACTCTATCACATTAATCTAGCACACTAACCAATATACTTTGAGTTTATGTAGTAGCTTGTGTGGCATCACAGTATGAATTAGTACGGTATCTAGAAATATATTTCGTTCATTTTTGCGTAGACATCAGGGTTTTCTTCTTATGCATCCTATCCATTCCACATTTTACACCTTTATTTATTTCACCAGCCATATATTGTTTTCCGATTTTCAAACCAGATTTCGACAGTTATTATTTTAATAAATAATTTGCCCTACATATTAATTGTGTTTTACCCTTGTGTGACATATTTAGGGAGCATCCATCTCAATCCGGGAATCTCACCAGTATAGCAGTCTCACCACCGAATAAATGTAAGTGGCGCCACGGATCACGTGCATCATTTTGGTCACGTGGCGCTGGGTGAAGTGACTTTCTTTCAAAGCATGGAAATTCTCCAGTTCAATTCGTCTAAAGAGTGATTGTATACATAAGGTGTTTTTTAAAACTAAAGTGACTACATCCCTGTATAATTTCAGTCGCCATCAAGAAACTTGTTATGTATATGTTGTTGTTTTGTAAGAACAGATGGTGTTTCATTATTTCAACTTTGTGCTTAAAATACAGACGTTGTTGTCGATGTTATAACGCTGTTGCTCAACTCTTTTAAAAGCGTGACTGTACCCTTTAATGAGATATAATTCACTACCACGTCTTCCCAAGTTCTTACTGTTTCATTATAGATATAATGCTTAAATATATTGTCAGATGCGAACACACACATACCATGAAGGTACATAATCCTTTCAAGTTGACCGGCTATAAACAATCCTTTGGTTGTGTTAAATCAAATGTTAATGGCATGTTAGGTGATTTCTAAGTTTAAGACTATACAATAAGCTTCAGACAACATAATTATTAAGAAACCCTTAAACACCACAGACCTTCCCTATCTCATATTCATGTTCAAAGGAGTTCATTTGAGCCTTTCTGTGCGAAAAGATATATTTGGTATTTCTGAACAGTATAGATTCAGACCATTTTCTTCCATATTGACAAAAGCTTATAACAAGAGTATGCAAGTAATTTGTGAACAGTGAAGATCTTGATCAGACTGCGAATGCACATGCTGGTCTGGATCTGCATTGCTGACTAAAATCAAGTTGTAACTTTTCGCACGGACGGGTTAGTTTTGCATGATGTTAGCATGCCGAGTGTTGTAACTTTGATCTATAGTGGTCTGTATTCACTGAAGTGGTCTGTATTCCATGAAGTGCATCCAAAGAGCTTCAGAGTAAACTCAAACTGTACTCTCTTATACATGTTTGATTGACTTGGTTTAATTAGACTGTGAACAAAAGAAATGGAAGGGTATAACCTAGATCTAACAGTTGGTGAATACGGACTTTTTCTGAAATAATTGATTCAAGAATAAACATTACAGGAGATAACTTAGATCGACAGTTGGTGAATATGTTCTTCTCCAAAACTATTTAGACGGAGATTGGTCCAGTTTTAAGAAGTATATCCGAAACATAATGTTTATAGCCTCATTTTGCAAATAGCAATATCTTTAAGACATTTCCTAAAATATTTACTCCAAAATTAGACTATGAATTTTGTCCATGCTAAAATATTGACTTATATATGTAACATCTGTAATCGAAAACGTAGAAATAACAATTTGTTTCAGTACAAGAAATATTGTAGACCGTTTCGTGAACTTTTTAATCTGCTAATTTCAACATTTTTATTTTGTTTGCAGGTATCCGGAGCTACCCTTTCACCGTATTACCAGTCGACTAACGTTAGATCTTCTCACGTAGGACTAAACTCTTCTTTCCGCTCTCTTGCATCGTCCAATGGGGGTGATGATGATTATTAAATGTCGTCACTTCCGGTGCCAAAGAAAACGTCTACATCAGTTTATAGTGAAAGTTACAAAACATGTAGCTGCTCTCGTTTTGACAGTTAATCTTTCATATTCATTTAGCATTTAGTAACTGTTTGCATTCAAGCAGGTGTTCTGCCATTTTGGAATAAAACCTGGGTTTCATATCGTCATCAAATAAACGCTAAGAAATGCCAAGACGATATTATGCCAAGACAAGACTTTATAAAGGACAACTGATGGCGGTATGGAACGTCATGTTTGATTCTGGCAAAGTGTTCGTGTGTGAAATTCAATATCGGGAGGATTTGCAATTGTTGTTTTATGGTGATTTGTTTTAACATATATTTATTACTATTTAGCATGTGTGTAGATGACTGTTTTACATTCAATATGGAAGATAACGCGAGCTTGGTTTTGAGGGCGGGGCTTGCCCTGCCATCTGACCATAAATGATCCCTCATTGGACAATTCAATTATATTTATTTGATCTAATCTGTA
Organism: Serripes groenlandicus; assembly: GCA_031761405.1. NCBI lineage: Eukaryota > Metazoa > Mollusca > Bivalvia > Cardiida > Cardiidae > Serripes > Serripes groenlandicus. The sequence goes on from JASEVX010000004.1 coordinate 41,872,269, forward strand.
AATCGTACACACATTACAAGTTGTAGTACATTTACTTTTGTTAAACCATTCAGTAAATCCTTTGGAAATAAACTGCAATGAATATGTAACACATGCTTCAGTCATTAATTATATCTATGACCCCCGAAATACTTCCCTCCTCGACCTTTAATGACCCTGCAGATACAACACTTTTGAAAACATTGTGAAATTACTCATCAGTTGCAAAATAAACTATTCCGCAATAGTTTCAAGTATGTCTCAATTCCCAAGGTCCTCTTCTAGAAAGAATGACGCCCGAGATTATCACCGATGATATTCTCTGTTCAAGTACAAATGGATTCGTTGGAATTAAACGTTTCGCTTAGTGAACATTACACGAACAAGCGAGACTGTTCACTGTAGCAAAAGATGCCATGTTCATGTGACTTTCTGAAGACCCAGAAGGCACATCGAGGGCTTGGCGTGAAACAGTTGTAACTTAAAATCTATTTTGAAAACCCTGGTTTAGGGGCAATTTCGACTCTTTTGTAAACAATGCAAATTTAGGTGCCATTGCTCAGAACAAGCAATGGCACTACACCTAAATTTCCATTGTTTACCAAGAAAATTGATTTAACGCTTATAAAGACTTTATGGCGAGGTGATTAACCTTAGTAAAAAAAATCCGATTTTAGTTACAACCGTTTCACGCCAAGCCCTCGATATGGTTCCCAATACTCCAGTTTAACCCTTTCCCATATACAACAGATCTGATGCAGACAACTTTGAAAACAATTGGGCAAAAAAGGGAAAAATCATTTGGCGAAAGGAAAAATTGCTCATTACAAGAAATTTCGCATTTTGCCACAATAGTTTCAAAAGTCGTCTGATACAGATAAAGGCGTCCTTATGTGGGAAAGGATTAAATAGAAGCAGCACTTGAGCCGTGCTCAAGGAATAGCGTAGTTATTACAAATGTATCAAACAGAGATGCTTGCATCCATGACATGTGATACAAAGGACAACCCTTACAAATAAAATAGAAACATTATGGAACAATGCAAAGCCAGATAAGACTACATAGGTGCACTGGGTGATCTAGCTGGGTCTACAATAATCGCCCTGGTCTTTTTCTACAGCGTCGTTAATTTTACATATCCCTTTCTCAAATACAACAAATCAGCTGCAGAAGACTTTAAAACTACACGGATATGCAAACATTTGAAAAACCTTTCAAAATGACAGTATTGAAAATATTGTGGCAAAATGAGAAAGTTGTTATTATGAAGAACCTTTTGCCGCAAATGCGTCAAATAAATTCTGCAATTGTGAAGGGGTTAATCAAAATGCTTACGACTATGGGCTCTAATACCATTGTATTTGACTAAAGAAACACTGCCCGGTACCCCGGCTATCTCTCTCTCTCTCTCTCTCTCTGTAGGTCAAGGAAAGGGGATAGTATTCCATTTAAATCATCTTTCTCCATTTGAAAATATGGATGTTTTATTATCTGGTAGTAAATTCTTCATTGATCAAGGGTCATTTGTTGCTTACAGTGTAATCATTTTCGAGTCTTGCGTCAGGAAAACATCTTGGAAAAAATATTATCACGTCTGGAAACTAGTTTGTAATGTTGATACTGCTTCTTTCAAGCAATTTCTTCTATACCCACATATTCAAAATGAGTCTGCCTTACAGGCGTGCTAGCTGTCTGCAACAGGGAATGGATCTTAATCCGTTTACGTACTAGTCCGACAGGCATCATTCGTTTCACTTTTCAAGACGAAAGTAATGAGAAGATCTTAGGAGTTTTGTTATTGTTTTATCTATCTAAGTCCTTCTTTAATGTCCTTTAAACCAGCTTCAGACTAGTTATGTGTTACGGTGAATGATGATCAGTTATACAATACAGCATCAGATCAACAGCATTGAGTAAACGTTAACATATTGACTACCTTGGATTCTTCGATAACGATAACGGACCGAGATATAAGATATCGATATAGCATGTGTAATTGGTGAATGGGGATTTAAAACGACGCATCAAATCTCGACGATCAGACTAAGCATCGCTTACTTTAAGAATATCGAATAATAAAGTATAGTATGGGGATAATAATAAATTTATTATTATATAGATTTGTTTTAAATGGTTTCAAAAGTTGTCAAACCTCGTCAGCTAAACGACTACGTAAAAGCATGTATATACGCTTACGATTATCACTGAGAAGGCAGGGATTATATATATGGAGAAAGGAGAAACATATTAAATACATGTTTTTATGTCTACGGAGAAATTAAAAATGGATAAGTTAAATTCAATAGCTGCTCGCCAAATTCTGCATGGCGAGGGTAAACAAAATCATCTCAGTCGGTACGGAGAAAGTGACATTATTTTAAAGCAGTCAATGTACACCAAAAAGCAGACCGCAACACCTTCGAAGTTGGACGTATTCGTTACACATTCGCAAGTTCCCCGGTATCTCATTAAACTTTATATCATTATTCCGAAGAATAAGGACTCCGACTTAACGCCAAGATAAAAACATAAACTACAGTAGACCTGTTTTCGAATGCCACGACATTGTTTGATCAAGGTCGTATTTCAAAACTACGGGGTTGTTTTTCAAATAAAAAAGTTATTAAACACACCCCACACATACACAGGTTATTAGGTTGTGTTCCCCGAACGCCTCCTCAACTTAATATGTATTATATGGGTTAAGGGGGGCATTGTAAAAGTGTAAATTATAGATTTATTTAGAAGATAACTTTGCAAAACCTTTTTATGAACTTTTCATATTGATACAAAATATTTAATCTTTATCACATTATTAAATTAATCCTTAATGTACTTCATATAAACATGTAGCACAAACAATTTATCACCGACTATTTCACTTTTAATGTAAAGCTCTGTAATCTTACAATTTAATCGCAATTAATTAATTAAATTCAAACTGTCATAATATTTTTCTTTATTTAAGTAAATCAAATTCAAACTTTCATAATATTCTGGTTTTTAGGGCAATGATGAAGATGTGAAAATCATGTTCAACCATCTTGTTGTAGTGGGTTTGTTTATACTCGCCTTATGTTTTTCAACGGATTGGAACAATCTTGGTAGAGGGTCACACATAGAAGGTTTATGCCAATATATTTTCAAATCGGTTCAGACTAATGGATGCCGGAAGGCGAGTGATCACAAGAGCACCGCGTACGGCACAGACGCTCGACTGATAGAAAAAAAAACCGAGCTGAACAAAAAACCTTAACCGGACGACCACGCCGCCGCTGTCGCCGCCGCCGCTGTCGCCGCCGCCGCTGTCGCCGCCGCCGCCAGGGTCATGACAATAGCTCTCGTTTTTTCAAAAGTCGAGTTAATAATAGCCACTCCTGCACTTTGTGCCAATATGAGCTAAAAAAATATCGCTTATTCAAAAGCAGGTTCATTCTCAAAAGTCAGTTTGTCTCTGTGTGTGTCTGTCTCTCCCTCTTTTTGTCTGTATGTCTGTCTATGTATGTATGTCTATCTGTCTGTTGGTCTCTCTCTCTCTCTCACACACGGCAGGTAAAAGGTTACAAACTACTCAAGAAATATTGTACAGACTCGATGAATTTTACACATCAATATTTTTTATTGTATAGCCTTATGCCTTACTAACATGCAACAAGTCAACAAATCTGCAGCAGACTGCTTTGAAAACATCAAGACTAAACTTTGGAAAATCTACCAAAATGAAAGTGTCATTAATGAAATAGAGGATATTACATGAGTGGTCATTCAATACGGAATTTATTAAACGAGTTTTCTGAAATTGATAAGAACGAGCCTTGGCGAGTTTTTATCACTTTTAGAAAACGAGTTTAATAAATTTCGTATTGAATGACCACGAATGTAATGTTCTTTTCATATATCATAAATACTAATTTAATAATTTACAGCCCTATGTTTACTAAAGGTGCCCGGGTCATGCATATGTAAAACATCTAACCGGTCTGAAACGGCACGTACGCGCGAGAATCGCTTTGTTTATACACGTTTTCTCGCCGTTTACGCCCGGTTTTTGTAATGTTTCTGTATCCCTTAAGCGGGCGTAAAACATAGATTTTATGCAATAATAGTGTTTAAATCATTGTAGTAAAAGGAAAATATTGCTCATTATGAGTAATTTCTCCTTTTAGCCACAATGTTTTCGAAATTCGTCTCTGCTGAGCTATACATATGCAACTGTATGTGATAAAGGGTAAAGAAACCCAACTGTTTAAAGATAAAATATAAAAGTGTTCTGACATATAACACAAGGTACATCGTACATAATTTATGTCCTTCTTTCATGTATAGCACATAAACAAACATCTTATTAAACATTGTATTGTAGGAAAATGTGGAATTGCTCAGGTGATGAGTTTCACTTATTCCAACAATGTTTTCTACAACACTACAACTGAGCGAGTCCGACTCAAATGTCAGTTTAACATATAACAAATCTGCAGCAGACGACTTTTAAAACTTTTAGTCCAAAACATGGAAACTCCTAATAAATGAATAAACAATTATTGACTACAGTTGAAAATGTTCAAGTTATCTGCTGCAGAGGTGTCAGAAAGGGTAAAGGTGGATAAAGGTTCTATGCTGTAGTCTCGATTTGTGAAGGCTGTGATAAGACACTGCTATAGATGTCTGTGTCTGAACCACACGAAAACCCAACTTTCATGGCTTCAATCCTTTCCCAGATAAAACCCACTCTGTAGTGCAGATTTTGAATTCTTTGTGGGATCAAGTTTACGTGACCTTCTTCCAAAATGTTTTCATCTCTGCAATAACGCCATACATCCAATGTTCTGTAAGTTGTTAGGTTTGTTCATTCGATGTTTCCAAACCAAATGGCTCTAAAATACTACTAAACCCTTCCTACATATAGACGTTTTCTGACGCCTTTGCAGCAGACTACTGTTGAAAACATTGAGGCAAAAGAAGAATTGCTCATAATGAACAATTTCTCCTTTTGCCACAATGTTTTCAACTCTTTTCAATGATTAAAATTTCATTAATAATAGAGCTTTACCATGTTTTAACCAGATGTTTTTCTAAGACTTCTGCTGCAGATTTGTTATATGTGGGAAAAGATTAATCCTTAATCTTCAGTTAAGCCTACTTGTTCAGAATTGGTATGGCCTGAAACTTCTCCACAAGCTTTTTAAATGAGTAATAATTGAGTGACTAGATATTGATCCGACTGTCTGAAGATGATGGCACAACTTGGCAACTACTGGGCTTTTCCCTGATATATAAACCGTTACTTCTGCTGCAGAAGACTATTTAAAACAACGTTGGAAAACCAGATATTGCTAAAAATGACAACTTTCTCCTTTTCGACATATGGGCCGTCTGCGAGAAAACCAACGTTATGGCCTCTGCGGGCCGACACATTGCGTCTCAGGGGGAAACAGAAAATCCACAGGGTGCGACAAGTGTCTATCAGGGTAAGCCTGCGAGGCATTCTTAGGCTGATCTGGGTCGATACTTTACGCAGTCAACATTGTTGGTTATCTCGCGGATATATTTTTAATTCCATATAAAACAAGAGGCCCATGAGGGCCTATGCTCTACTGGTATGGTTCTTTGGTCATTTTCAATCCAGAGCATGTATGTATGGTGAAGATCGGATAGTAAATGGAGGCTCTTTTGTGTTCACAAGCTGTATTATAGCAATTTTTATAATTTCATGGGCCATAATCCAGTCTTGCATGGGCGGATCTAGCTGGTTTTCAAAAGGAACCAAGCTCTCATCAATATTTAACTTCTATCTAAGTTTGGTGAAGATCAGATAGTAAATGGAGCCTCTATTGTGTTCACATGCTCAATTATAGCAATTTGGACAATTTCAAGGGCCATAATCCAGTCTTGCATGGGTGGATCTGGCTGGTTTAGGAAAGGAACCGAGCTCTCATGGATATCTTACTACTGTATAAGTTTGGTTGAGATACAATCAAAAGTGAAGACTGTATCGTGTTAAAAAGTTCTTTTATAGCAATTTTGACCATTTCAAGGGCCATAATCCAGTCATGCATGGGCGGATCTGGCTGGTTTTCGAAAGGAACCAAGCTCTCATTGATATCTAACTACTGTATAAGTTTGGTTGAGATACAATCAAACGTGAAGACTGTATCGTGTTAACAAGCTCTTTTATAGCAATTTTGACCATTTCAAGGGCCATAATCCAGTCATGCATGGGCAGATCTGGCTGGTTTTCGAAAGGAACCGAGCTCTCATGAATCTCTAACTACTGTATAAGTTTGGTTGAGATACAATCAAAAGTGAAGACTGTATCATGTTAACAAGCTCTTTTATAGCAATTTTGACCATTTCAAGGGCCATAATCCAGTCATGCATGGGCGGATCTGGCTGGTTTTCGAAAGGAACCGAGCTCTCATGGATATCTAACTACTGTATAAGTTTAGTTGAGATACAATCAAACGTGAAGACTGTATCGTGTTAACAAGCTCTTTTATAGCAATTTTGACCATTTCAAGGGCCATAATCCAGTCATGCATGGGCGGATCTGGCTGGTTTTCGAAAGGAACCGAGCTCTCATGGATATCTAACTACTGTATAAGTTTGGTTGAGATACAATCAAAATTGAAGACTGTATCGTGTTAACAAGAAATTGTTTACGGACGCACGGACGCACGCACGCACGGACGACGGACACATCGCCACGACATAAGCCCTTCTGGCCTTTGGCCAGTAGAGCTAAAAATCAAACTTCCACTTTCCATGTTTCAATAGTGCAGCTGGTAAACAGTTAACCCTTTCCCTCATATAGATGCTTTCTAACACCTCTGCAGCAGATAGCTTTTTGAAAACATAGTGACAAAAGAAACAAGAGGCCCATGAGGGCCTATGCTCTACTGGTATTATTCTTTGCTCATTTTCAATCCAGAGCATGTATGTATGGTGAAGATCGGATAGTAAATGGAGGCTCTTTTGTGTTCACAAGCTGTATTAAAGCAATTTTTACAATTTCATGGGCCATAATCCAGTCTTGCCGGATCTGGCTGGTTTTCAAAAGGAACCAAGCTCTCATCAATATTTAACTACTATCTAAGTTTGGTGAAGATCAGATAGTAAATAGAGCCTCTATTGTGTTCACATGCTCAATTATAGCAATTTGAACAATTTCAAGGGCCATAATCCAGTCTTGCATGGGCGGATCTGGCTGGTTTACGAAAGGAACCGAGCTCTCTTGGATATCTAACTACTGTATAAGTTTGGTTGAGATACAATCAAAAGTGAAGACTGTATCGTGTTATGAAGCTCTTTTATAGCAATTTTGACCATTTCAAGGGCCATAATCCAGTCATGCATGAGCGGATCTGGCTGGTTTTCGAAAGGAACCGAGCTCTCATAGATATCTAACTACTGTATAAGTTTGGTTGAGATACAATCAAAAGTGAAGACTGTATCGTGTTATGAAGCTCTTTTATAGCAATTTTGACCATTTCAAGGGCCATAATCCAGTCATACATGGGCGGATCTGGCTGGTTTTCGAAAGGAACCGAGCTCTCATGGATATCTAACTACTGTATAAGTTTGGTTGAGATACAATCAAAAGTAAAGACTGTATAGTGTTAACAAGCTCTTTTATAGCAATTTTGACCATTTCAAGGGCCATAATCCAGTCATGCATGGGCGGATCTGGCTGGTTTTCGAAAGGAACCGAGCTCTCATGGATATCTAACTACTGTATAAGTTTGGTTGAGATACAATCAAAAGTGAAGACTGTATCGTGTTAACAAGAAATTGCTTACGGACGGACGCACGGATGCACGCACGACGGACAAATCGCCACGACATAAGCCCTTCTGGCCTTTGGCCAGTAGAGCTAAAAATTGCTCAAAACAAGCAATTTCCCCTTTTGCCACAATGTTTTCCACTTTTAGTCATAGGTTATGCATTCAATTATAGAGATTTTCTGTTTTTTGACAAAATATGTTCAAAGTCATTTGCTGCAGTATTGTTGTATGAGGGAAAGGGTTAATTTAAATAGACAAAAAGAAAATATAAACAATTAGTCCATTCATATTTGTCCTATTCATCAAGGTTTTAATAGTTTTATCTGCAGTTAGTTAGCTCACTGCAACTAACAGTTGTGTTTCATGGAAAGTACAACACATTATGTTTAATATCTTAATATCTTAACAAACATTTAGTTTGCATGCCTGCAAAATTTCTCCTTATTTTGAATGTTCCAGGTGTATCCATCTTACCTAGGATGTTTTCACATCTGTATTAACACTTATTTCATATGTTCCAGGTGTATCCATCTTACCTAGGATGTTTTCACATCTGTATTAACACTTATTTCATATGTTCCAGGTGTATCCATCTTACCTAGGATGTTTTCACATCTGTATTAACACTTATTTCATATGTTCCAGGTGTATCCATCTTACCTAGGATGTTTTCACATCTGTATTAAAATTTATTTTAAAAGGTTTTAGGTGTATCCATCTTACCTAGGATGTTTTCACATCCTTATTAATTTCGAATGTTCCAGGTGAGCCATCTTACCTAGGAAGTTTTCAGAGCAGACGACTCAAAACATCATATAAGGTTAACCCTTTTCCATATATAGACCCTTTCTGACATCTCTGCAGTAGACAACTTTTCAAAAACATTGTGGCAAAGGAAGAAATTGCTAATAATTAGCAATTTCTGCATTTGCCACAATGTTTTCAGTTCAACTCTATTCAAAACGGAGTTTTTCCATATTTTTGCTATATTTATTCAGTCGTCTGCTGCAAATGAGTTGTATGTGGGAAGGGGTTAACACTTAATAGCACCAGATAAAAAAGCATAAATATTGTGTGATTCATTTAAACTGGACAGAGCCTGCTGGGAGACTGCTGTTGACTTGTCTGTAATATCGTAAATCGTTCACAAATCTCTGTAAGTTCTGAGTAAAAGTTGGCAGGTCCTGCAAGTACACAAATTCATTTTGTCATAAAAGTGTTTTACTCAGCTTTCAACATTATTTCAATCATATAAAATGTTTTACTCAGCTTTCAACATTATTTCAATCATATTAAGTGCATAACTCCACTTTCAATATTAGTTCAATCATGTTAAGAGTTTTACTCCACTTTCAACATTATGTCAATCATATAAAGTGTTTTACTCCACTTTCAACATTAGTTCAATCATGTAAAAAGTTTTACTCCACTTTCAACATTTTTTCAATCATATAAAGTGTTTTACTCAGCTTTTAACATTATTTCAATCATGTAAAAAGTTTTACTCCACTTTCAACATTTTTTCAACCATATAAAGTGTTTTACTCAGCTTTCAACATTATTTCAATCATATGAAGAGTTTTTACACAATGTTTTCAACTCTATTCAATTAGTATGTCTTCATTTGGGGAGATTTTCCATATTATCGTTGAGATGTTTTCAAAGTCGTCTGCTGCAGATTTGTTGTATGTGGGGAGTTAAAAAGTCTTTGGTATGACTCGATGCAGAAACCTCGACCACTGAGGCGGTACCAGCAATTACACAAATGCAGCGTTAAAATATAACTACTTTTATAGGCTATGCAAACAAGAGGCCCATGAGGGCCTATGCTCTACTGGGATGGTTCTTTGGTCATTTTCAATCCAGAGCATGTATGTATGTAAAGATCGGATAATAAATGGAGGCTCTATTGTGTTCACAAGCTGTATTATAGCAATTTTGACAATTTCAAGGGCCATAATCCAGTCATGCAAGGGCACATCTGGCTGGTTTTTGAAAGGAACCGAGCTCTCATCAATATTTAACTACTATCTAAGTTTGGTGAAGATCAGATAGTAAATGGAGCCTCTATTGTGTTCACAAGCTCTATTATAGCAATTTTGGTAAACTCAAGGTTCATAATCCAGTTTTGCATGGGCTGGTCTGGCTGGTTTGCAAAAGGAATCAAGCTCTCATCAATATTTAACTACTATCTAAGTTTGGTGAAGATCGAATAGTAAATGGAGGCTCTATTGTGTTCACAAGCTCAATTATAGCAATTTTGACAATTTCAAGGGCCATAATCCAGTCTTGCATGGGCTGATCTGGCTGGTTAGCAAAAGGAACCGAGATCTCATAGATATCTTACTACTGTATAAGTTTGATTGAGATACAATCAAAACTGAAGACTGTATAGCGTTCACAAGCAATTGTTTACGGACGCACAGACAGACGGACGACGGACACCACGCCACGGCCTAAGCTCTTCTGGCCTTTGGCCAGTAGAGCTAAAAAAAACCTCAAGAACACAGGGGACCAGGGTTAACCAAGATCAGTCTGGGGAAACACATTTGTTTTGCTTTCAGTGGCAGTGACCTTAACCCTAATATAATCCCAAGCTAGTTCTAAATGTAATATTTCTACCCATAAATATTGGCTGCAAACAACCCAATATTATGAAAAAGAAATATGAGCAGTTATGATGATTATTACAACCTGAGGAACGGGTTCGATACCCGGTTGCGGCGACATTCTTTCGGGCGATGTTTTCCATTGCCTCTCAACTCTGATCTATGTGAGAAAGTAGTCAGTGGCTTCGAAAGAATGTTGTGTAAGTACTGGTGTGGGAAAGCCAGGAAAACATGGGTAGGTGCACTGACCGCCGTGATATGACCAAAGCTGTTGAAAGCGGCGTTAAACTCCAAACAACATTATAGTGAAGGTCATTAACCATTTTTAACATGCAGAGGCATATTGATGCATCTTCAGCAGACAAGATTTGAAAACAATATGGCAAAAGGAGATATTGCTTAAAATGTTTTTAATTCTATTGGATACAATGTATTCTCCAATTTATGGAGATTTTCCATATTGTATCCTAACTGTCCACTGCATATTTGTTATATGTTGGAAAGGCTTAACCAATTTTTGGAAAAGAAGACATAGCACAGAATGAGCAATTTCTTCTTTTGCCAACATGATTTCTAACTTTTCATTAATATTGTCCCTTCCAATCTCTCTCCCATGCTTTTTATTTTTATAAGCAGATTGTTCTTCTTTCAATATTCTGTCTCATAAAGAGATCACATTCTTGGCTATGAGAAAATCTAACCTTTTCAACTTTAAAATTTTGTCCCAGCATATTCATCTGACCACCATCTACACCCTCACAGCTAGACAAGAACTGTGGAAGGAACACTGTGTAAAATTGATCAAAGTCGACACACGCCATATTGTATACAGTGACCATGATCTCCTCCTGAAGTAAGTCATGTGACTTGTGGACAAGCACCTGACAGAGGACTTTTAGAAACTGGTAAAGCATGACTTCATGGAAAATACTCTGAAAAATATTAAAAACTAATTTTTTTTTTACACAAGTTACATACAGCAAGATAGGTTTTGGTATCATTAAATGATGTAAGGCTCAAGCCCCAATAGCTCAGCCAATAAAGATGAGAGATATCAATCCAGGGCTCACAAGTACAAACCCCAGTTCAGACATTCATTCTTTCCGATGATGTCAAAAGTGAGTTTTGTTAGCATCTTTCATTTCAACCAATGGGCCAAAAAGTCTATGTGGAAAGGTAGCAAGTTGCCTGGGAAGAATGTTGAATTAGAGTTCTAGTGTAAGAAAACTAGGAAACAAAAGTAAGGTGAAATGGCCAACGTGATATAACTGAAATACCATTGACAAGAGGACCATAATGGTCCTATAATGCTCACCTGATTTAACAGAATTTAAACAGTTTTCAATGTATATATAAGGAAATCAAGCCAATGATTGGAATGATTTGAACAATCTTGGTAGATGGTCACCAAAGAACTTTTGTGCCAAATTATTTTCAAATTGGGCCAGTACTGTTGGACAAGAATTTTTAAAGTTTTCACTAAACACATAAAAGGACAAGCTAGACCCCTCAAATGGCCATGTTTTTCAATGGATTGGAATATTTTGAACAACTTTGGTCACCCAAGGAACATTTTGTGCAAAATAATTCTTAAATCGGGCCATAGCTTTTCGACAAGCTTTCTTAAGTTTTGGCATTTTTACCCTCTTATTGAACCAAAGTTCTAAATGGAAATAAATCTTTGAATTACTTCAAAAGAGGACCATCTTAGGAACATTCCTCTGAAACAATTTTGAAATTGGTTATTTGTTTAGGAGTAGAAGATGTTGGTAGGAAAATGTCAATTGACAGACGATGATTACAACATACTGTGAGTGATCACCATAGCCCAAACTGCACTTTGTGCTCATGTGAGCTGAAAGGGTGTTAAACTCCAATCAACCAAGATGTATGGGCATACTACTAGTATGAGATCTTTTGTAAGAGTTTGGTCAGAAGATATTTCTAGAGCTATAAAACAGATAGTGAAGGCTCTGGTGAGACTGTATAAAGAGGCTTATCGCCCAACAAAGTACTGAACCACCTGACGCAGCTAATTTATATTAAACTTTTGATTTACCCTTACCTTTTGGTCATAAGTAATTTATAACATAACAATAAATTGTTAATAAGCTGTTTTTCAACTGATCAAAATCATTCTAACAATCTTGGTAGAGAGTTCCCCAAGGATCATCTGTCAAATAATGTTTAATCTGGCCAGTACTTTTGGACAAGCAGATTCTTAAAGTGTTTTTCTTTCCATTGCCATGATAACATGCATGGAATTCAATTCTTTGAACAATTTTGAAAAAGGACCACGAAGAAACTGTAAAGTTTGAACAAAATTGGCCAAGCGGTTAAGGAGAATATGTTGTTTGAAACAAATTGTTGAAGACCGACGGACACTGGACGACAAACAAAGACCGGTCACAATAGCTCACTCTGAGCCTCTGGCTCAGGTGAGCAAACAAGAGGCCCAAGAGGGCCAGTATCGCTCCATTGCCATTAGGCAAAAATTAAATCTCCAAACAGCCCTTCCCCTGGTGGCCATGTTTTTGACCAATCTACATGGCTTGAAGGAATCTGATAAAGGGTCACCCTAGGAACATTTCTACAAAATTATTTGAAAATCGGCCTGACAGTTTCGGAGGAGAAGATATTGAGAGGATGCTTCCTATGCAGTTTCATCCCAATTGGCCAAATGGTTAGGGAGGAGAAGTCGTTTGAAGCAAACAGTTTACGGACGCACGTACGCACAGCGGACAATTCACCTTGACATAAGCTCGTCTGGCTTTCAGCCTTTTGAGCTAAAAATCAAAATACTTTTTTTGAAAACATTCTGGTATAAGTAGAAATTGCTCATGATGAGCAATTTCTCCTTTTGCCAGAATGTTTACAACTTTTAATAATTAGTCTTTCATACATAGATTTTCCATATGTGGAGTAAATGTTTTGAAAGCTGCAAATTTGTCATATGTGGGAAAGGGTTAAACAGTATATGTTAAAAACATGTTACCTTTTGGTAGAGTCTCCACTTTGTGTTTAATGTTTCTAGGGATTCAAGATTCTGTTTAAACACAGTTATATCTGGTTGTAGAAAGGACTGACCATACGACTGAAATAAGCAAGGGGAACATTTTGTCTGCCACACTGTATTCTTTTCAAATTGAATATTGTCAGTAAAAAATTATTTTGTAAATAAATCTTGTGCTGTAAAACAATAAGAAATACTTGTATATAGGTATCGATAACTAATTATTATTTTTATTAATATATAAAGACCCCCTAAAACTATCAAATGGAAACAATTCACCTATAGGATACTAATTACTGTCGTCTAGTGAGGCCATTTATTAACAAGAGAGCCATGGGGATCTGGATCACTCATCTAAAGACAAGATCAATATGTACAGCCACTAAATTATACTGATCAATACAACTTAACACTTTCCCCCATTTAAAGTGAAACTGCATGTTTTGTGTCCTAAAATGACATGCATCTTGTGATGATGAATTATGTTCCGAGATAAGGTCACATTGATTTGACCCCACTTATAATAATATCCTATTTGTGCCAAATTATTTTCAAACCCTGCCTACACTTTTTGGACAAGACGATCTTTAGGTTTTAAACTTATTTATTTTACATAGATTGCGAAACAAGCTTTAAGCTTATATAAGTCACGCTCGATGTCTGCTTCCTGGTTACTTAACCAGTACTCGCGCCGTTTGTGTGGAAAAATCCCAAAGGCAGAACCCGCTCATCACAGGATTTGAATGCGAGACCTTTGGTACAAGATGCTGACACTCTACCTCTGTACCACTGTCTTCCACATAGACAAAATTTAAACAAAATTGGTAGAGTTGTCCCAAATTATTTTCAAATAGGGCAAGAAGACTTTCAAAGTTTTTACCATAAACCATGTAATCATTTTCAAATCTGGCCAGTACTTTTGGACAAGAAGTATTCAAAGTTTGGGCACCTTCCCTATACAGTTTGGCTGAAATAGACCCAGTGATTTAAGAAATGTTGTTATGAATTTTTACAACAAATAACGACGCAAGGACACACACAGGGTGATCACGATAGCTCAACTTGATCACAAAGTGCTCAGGTGAGCTAAAAAGCATCATTCAAATTGAATAATTACACACTGTGAGAAAAACTGCTCTTGAATTTGTTTGAATTGTGTTTTACAACGTTTTTTCAGTCATATCATGGCATTCCCTGGGTAAACAATCCAAGGTCAAGCTACTCCCTCAGTAACAAGGAGGGTTGTCAACCCTGTAACTGTTAAATATAGGAGTTAACCTGTGTGTTCCATCATATAGACGCTTTCTGACACCTCTGCAGCAGATGGCTATTTGAAAACATATCGACAAAAGAAGAAATTGCTCCTTTGTCACCATGTTTTCAACTCTATTCAATTATTGTGCTTTCATTTAAAAGGAGCTTCAAAATTGTTTTCGGGTATGTTTTCAAAGTCATCTGCTGCAGATTTGTTGTATGTGGGAAAGGGTTAAAACTGCCAATTAATTATTCATTGCTTGAATCAGGACACATCCCTCATACCTGCATGATGAGTGTAAAATGTTGTTGGTTCTCCACTGATTCCACCTTGTTATTTAAAGCGTTCAACACAGACCCTTTAAAGAAATATCGCCAGTTGTTGTTCATCAACTCATGTAACAGCTCATACAATGCATGTTTCATGTCAGGGGATGGCCTCTGTAAATAAAAACATAACAGTTAATACAAAGTGTGCTTACTGCCAGGGGATAGGTCCTGTAAACAAGAGGACCATGATGGTCCTATATCAAGCACCTGATTGAACAGAATAGTTTTCAATGTTCTTACACTTTACATACAAGGAAAACCGGTCCCACTCCCAAGGTGGCCAAATTGTTCAACAGATCCGAAACACTTTCAACAATTTTCGTTGAGGGTCATCCAAGGAACATTTGTGTCAAATTATTCCCATATCAGGACATTTCTTTTTCGACAAGAAGATTCTTAAAGTATTTACTATACACATACATGGAAAACAGGCAGCCATGATGTTCAACTTATCTGAATAATTGAACACTTGGTAGCAGGTCACCCAAGGACCATTTGTGACAAATTCATATCAAATTGGACAAGAAGATATTTTAAGTTGAGGCCATTTTTCCCTCTTGCTGATGCCACAACAAAGTTTTACATATAATGTAATGTTTTGTTTTGAACAATTCTGAAAGAGGACCACCTAGAATTATTTTTGTTGAATCATTTTTTTATATTTGTCTATCAAGAGAAGTTGTTTGAAGAAAAATAAGAACAGACAAAAGACACTTCATGCTCTGTTGAGCTAAACAACCCACAACAATCCATACAAGGCACGTTTCATGTCAGGGGATGGCCTCTACAAACAAGTGGGCAATGATGACCCTACATCGCTCACCTGATTTAATAGAACTTCAACAGCTTTCAAAGTTTACTCTTAACATCATAGATCAAAAACAAGCTCTATCCCCTGGTGGTCATGTTTTGCAAGGGATAAATTGGACAATCATGGTAGAGGGTAACCTAAGAAATTATTTGTGCCAAATTATTTTCAAACAAACCTATACTTTTGAACAAGAATATTTTACTATATTCTATACATATAGGGAAAACAAGCTCCGTCACCACGTTTTAATAAATCAACATGGTTCTATTAAATGCTAGAACAGATGCCCGTAAACATGTTTCTATTACACTCAAAGACTTCTTTTTGTGGAAAATCAGAAGATGAGAGACCAGTGGTTTTAGGTGAATATTTTCAAATTAATTTGATTGAAAGTGTTTTGTGCTACTTTCAACAGTCGACATATCACGAGGTTTCATGGATTGATTACTAGTTCTTCTGGTAAGATTATATCCTGACACCAGGGCATCAGCCATAATGCTATCCCTGCGATCCTGAGCCCCATGGAATAAAAGCCACTATATCATGGTCTCCCACTCTCCAGTTGGATAATCTATCCACTATACCATTAGGAGGGCAAATCATCAAATTAACCCTTTCCCGCATACAACAAAATTGCAGCAGATGGCTTTGAAATCATCTGAGCAAACCCCTGAAAAAATCTCCATAAAAGATAGCTTAATTGTTAAATAAATTTGAAAACATTGCGGCCAAAGGGCCACAATGTTTTCAAAAGTCGTCTACTGATATTGCGTGAAAATGCGTCTGCAGGTGGTAAATGGTTAAACAACTTTATTTGTTGAATTGAGATCCCCCGCATTTTTTTTTAAAAGAATCCTTGGACCATTTTGGTAAACCAGTCACTAAAAATTCTATTTTAAAATTTATGGACAAAGCAAAGTTTCAAACATGAACTAGATTTATGTTCTGTTGAACTTTCCTGAAGATTTGATGACAAATAATTGATTGCTTATTTGGCTTTTTACACCGCTTTAAACAATTTTTCAGTTAAATCACGGCATTTCCTGGGTTAGTTACCAGTACTTCTGGTGCATTTATTCTGACACCAACCAGTCAGTCATAATAAGAACCCCGCAACCCTAAGCGCCAAGGAGGGCAGCCATTACTACCATATTTAAAGTGTTTGGTATGACCTGGCTGGGATAGAACCTGCAACATGTGACCTCCTGCACCCAAGGTGGATGCTCTACAACTACACCACTGAGGCAGACCTGATGACAAATGAGGCCTCTTGAGTGTTCAAAAGGTTTTCTAAATCTTGACCATATCATCCAGTTTAGAGCTTGACGAAGATTTGACGATGAATGTTCTGATGAATTTTCATGAAACTAGATATAAAATGAGTGTGCATACTGAACCATTCATTTAACACTTTCCCTCATATAGACGCTTTCTGACGCCTTTGCAGCAGACAGCTTTTTGAAAACATAGTAACAAAAGAAGAAATTGCACAAAACGTGCAATCTCTCCTTTTGTCACAATGTTTTCCACTTTGAGTCATAGGTTATCCATTCAATTATAGAGATTTTCCATTATTTGACAAAATATGTTCGAAGTCGTCTGCTGCAGAATTGTCGTATGAGGGAAAGGGTTAAGGGAAATAATTTCATATGAACTGAATTACATTTTATCTGTACATAACATATACAATATAACTTCAATTGGACATAACTCTGGTGTTTATGAGGCAATTGCAGCGAGACATTTCCTCGTTTCCATTAATTTTAAATAAACCAATCAAACTATGCCTTAGAGATGCCCCCAGACGAAAGACGCCAACTCACCAATATTCCATCCACTTTTGACAGGGGATAAATTTATGATTAGAAAGA
Organism: Serripes groenlandicus; assembly: GCA_031761405.1. Lineage (NCBI taxonomy): Eukaryota > Metazoa > Mollusca > Bivalvia > Cardiida > Cardiidae > Serripes > Serripes groenlandicus. Next base: position 41,889,918 of record JASEVX010000004.1, read on the forward strand.
AGGTGGACATGCCTCAACATGGCAATATTAAATGATAGCATTTATATTTTTTAAACAAGAGGCCCATGAGGGCCTATGCTCTACTGGCATTGATCTGACTTGTTTCAAAAGGAACCAATATGTCATCAATATTCAAATACCATCTAAGTTTGGTGAAGATCAGATAGTAAATGGAAGCTCTATTGTGTTCACAAGCTGTATTATAGCAATTTTGACAATTTCAAGGGCCATAATCCAGCCATGCATGGGTAGATCTGGCCGTTTTTTAGAAATGAACCAAACACTCATGGATATCTAACTACTGTATAAGTTTGATTGAGATACAATAAAAAATAAGGACTGTATCATGTTAACAAGCCCTATTATAGCAATTTTGACAATTTCAAGGGCCATAATACAGTCATGCATGGGGCGGATCTGGCTTGTTTTCGAAAGGAATCAAGCTCTCATGGATATCTAACTACTGTATAAGTTTGGTTGAGATACAATTAAAAATAAAGACTGTATCGTGTTAACAAGCTCTTTTATAACAATTTTGACCATTTCAAGGGCCATAATCCAGTCATGCATGGGCAGATCTGGCTGGTTTTCGAAATGAACCAAACACTCATGGATATCTAACTACTGTATAAGTTTGATTGAGATACAATCAAAAATAAGGACTGTATCATGTTAACAAGCCCTATTATACAGAGCTCCAGATAACGTGCGTATCTGCGTAAATTACGAATGGAAAATCACCAAATACGCACGTGTTTCAAATTCCATGAGTTACAAATACGCATACATTTTGCAATTTACTCATCCGTTCACGTTATCATGCGTATCTTCTTTTTTAAATCACAAACAAATAATATTTTCTTTCAAAGTTTCTCGGAAAAACCTAGTCTATTTTTAGAACTAAAATTATGGTTCCCGTTTTCTACATTAGCTTATTATTTACGTAAATCGGAAACCAAATCGATCTTTGTCATTGAAGCGCCTGTAATTTCAAAATGAATTAAATGAAAGCGCTTTTGACATGATCAGTGTGTATTTGTTGCTTTGCTAATGTGTAATCTCGCGAGACAGTTATAAGGAGAGCTTCATCCAATGGAGTCGCTTTCTACTGAAGAAATAACACCACGTGATATTTTTCGCAGGCAATACAGATCACGTGATTTTTTTCGCGCGCTTTCTTGAAGCTGTAGTAAACATCTCCTTATTTGGAAATCTATTACACAGGAAAGAATTTCTCATATATGCACCATGCGATACATTTTTACAGGGTTCGAATTTAAGCTCGCATACTCGAGGTGAGATTTCAGGCACCAGCATATTTT